>CM075485.1:26984413-27349413 GCA_037950665.1 Hypophthalmichthys nobilis | reverse complement strand
ATCTATGCATAGATCATCTGTTCTTCTTCTGCACTTTTTCCTCTTGTGGCAGTTAGCAAATAGCGTTGCACTACCCACGCGCCCCCTTCTGGATTTGAGTGTGAATTGTGACTGTATTCGTCATCTGACTGTATGACTGTATGAATACATGTACTGTTACACCCCTAATGTGTGTGTGTATATATATATACATATAGTAGCATATAAATGAAAGATAACCTGCCTCTAAACATCACATTATAAAAACTAGATAGGGATTATTCAGTCAGACGGTGTCTTCCTGTGATGTGCATCAGATTTTGCCAATAGTTGCTATATGCTAGACTGTGTTGGTAAGAGTGTGTGTGGATACAGCAGCAGGAAGATGTTTGTTGTCAGGCGTGGGTGTAGTGGGGGCGCCTGCCATCTCTCGCTTCATCTGTTTGTTTATTTATTTCGTTGCCGTTGCGTTAAATAATTAATCTCTCTGCCCCTCTCCTCTCCTCTCTCCTCATTTTAATGATTCTCCAGCGGTCCGTGTGTGTGTTTCTCTGGTTCCTCCATCATATATGTGAATGTTGAATGCATTAAGCTACATACACACAAAGTGGGAGTGTGTGACCCGCGGGCAATGGCCAGCACGGGCCGCCCGCTGAGATCTCCCACATGCTGTTGTGTCTCTGCAGGCCTGATGAATGTAGGACAGCCATTCGTCCTGAACATTACTGTGACAATCACACTATCTCTTGCCGTCTTGTTGAAAATGTGATCATCACTTGTACTAATGTGATGAAACCGAGTGTGTGTCGTAGGTGCGGAGAGTTAATTTCCTGCATCCATTATGAAAGTATTTTAGGAAATTTTAGTAACATGTCTATATGAAGGCTATATGGGCAATTGTGCACATTGTAAATGTTCTATATCTTTTCATAATAATTGTAATGAAGCAAACACATGAAAATATTTACATATTCATGGTTACACCTTTAAAATGAAATGCATCTGATAGAAAGCCTGACACTGGGTGTTGATCATGTGTTAGTATTATTTATAGACTATTATAGTACTTATTAATATTTTGGGTTAACATTTGTTTTTAAATTTCCATTTTAATTTTAGTTTTTTTTTTCTAGTTGGCTTTATTTTGTTTCTAGTTTGTTTGTTTATTTATTTATTTATTTATTCATTCTAGTTAGCATTGTTTTTATTTTAATTTTAGTAATATTAGCACTTCAACTTATTTAATTTTCTGGTTAAATTTAATTTTCATTTGATTTTTTTTTTTTTTAAATTTAAGTTTTCTCTGTAATATGTATATTTTATTTTATTTCAGATTTATTTGAATTAATTTTCCTATAGTTTTAGTAAACAACACTGATTTACTATGGAAGCTTGTTTCCGCCATGAAATAAAAAATAAAAAAGGTAATTGGGGCTTTTTATCTTACAACTTTTTTTCTCAAATTGCAAGATATAAACTCCCAGTTGCAAGTTATAAAGTCAGAATTGCAAGTTATAATGTCCAATTGTGAGGGGAAAAAAAAGTTTTTTCTCAGAATTGCGAGTTTATATCTCAATTCAGTCGCAATTCTGACTTTATAACTTGCAATTGTGAGTTTAAATCTCAAAATTGTTAGAAAAAAGTCAGAATTGTGAGATAAAAAGTTGCAATTACCTTTTTTATTTTTTTATTCAGTGGCTGAAACAAGCTTCCAGATTACAGTGAATAAGTGAGTATTTATGAGAACATACAGTTGATAATAAAGTGTATTTTAAAGCATTACGAAAATACTTTTATTTTGAATTATGTATACAGGCTTCAAATAAAGTGCTACTAAAAAATCCAGACATTTGACAGGTAGTATTTTCAGTATTTTGGGAACCACCAAATGCTGTTATAATGTGTTTTATGATTCTTTCTGGCTGCCAGAATTGTATAATATATTATTTACAGTAGTGCTTTATGATCCATAACAGCAATTTCTGATAGAACATGCTGGTAATTTATCATTTAAATGCAGAAAAAGTGTTAAAATATGCTTAAAACAGCAAGGTACTGGAGAAAATGGCAGAAAAGTGTGATCATAAACAAAAATGAAAAGCTTTTATCCATACAAAGCACTAAGCGCATAATGAAATGTGTTTTATTTCATCTTTGACTCATTATCCCGTGCGCAGCTCGTTTAAGAGCCTCTTTCGCTGTGAAACATGTCGTGTCTGGTGTGGCCGCGGGGCTGGAGATGTGCTTGTTTCTCTTTATCCTGGTACTTGTCCCATGACATTATACTATAGATTGTGCTTCATGAGGCGTTGCTTGAGAAAAATATGAAATGATTGGAGCTGCCTGAGGGCCGAGGCAGCCGCTCGTGAAGCAATGTCGCTGGAGTGAACGGTCACTGACAGGTCTGTCGGCACGAGAGCGATGCTTTATGCTGATGCTGACATCTGCAACAAGACATGTTTACAATCCACGAGGACATGAACCGTCCCTGAGATTCACCCCTGATTGTTTCAAGAGACATTCACTGTGATTTAAAGGTACAGTACAGACTTACTTAGCAAAATACTCTTGTAAAACTAAATTATATCCGTTTTAGTGCAAGAAACATAAAAGTAATGTTATAAATGGATTTGTTGAGGAAAAAATTCTATGAAAGTGTGGAATATGTCATTTTTTGGGCTAATATCCATAATGGCATATTGAGGAATTACTTGTTTATATTTAAGGGATTCATTGCTATTTAATTTGATGCTACTTTATAAAATGATAAATTTGACTCTAAGTGCAATGACAGGATCAACAGGATAAAAAAAAATAATAATGTAAATACTTTTTCATGATTTTGTAGTTTGACATACCAAAGTAGGTAAAAATATTCTGCCAAGATATTCATGCTGACTTACTGTAAATTATATTAATAATAAAAAGTTTTTTTATGAAATATATTGGTGGAATATATATTTTTTCTTCAATTACTTACACTACTGCTCAAGTTTGGGGACAGTAAGATTTTTTTTTTTTTTGAAAGAAAGAAATCAATACTTTTATTCACCAAGGACACATTAAATTGATTGAAAGTGAGAGTAAAGACATTTATAATGTTACAAAAGTTTCTGTTTCAAATAAATGCTGTTCTTTTGAACTCTTAATTGCTGATTGGTCAGATGACCCAGTCTGTTGTGAACTTAACGCTCATTACCATATCTGAATTTCAGCACTTGATACACAGTGATACGAACAGTAACGTTGGCATCTGTTTTACCGCATCAATTCTGGCGCGAGTCTCGTAATTTGAAGTGCATCAAAGTTGATTCGCAGCACTGAAAACCAAACTCTTCCAATCTCAGATACAACTACAGTGTTTGAGAGTCAAAGTAGATGTTGTTCGTCGGCAGCCAATGAAGACCATAGACTGGCATTATGCAAATTTGTAACATTGTTGCGTAGGTTTGTAACAGGAAGTGAGACTGGAATTATTGACGACTCGTTTCAGCAGTTCAGAATTGATTCTTTCTTTTAGGAGGCAATAACTTTATTTGTTGTGCACTTTAATCTTTAAAACTTTGCATGAAAAGTAGCATTCGAAAAAAATGGGGGCACTTGAACTACAGAGTGATTTTAGTTTCTTCAGACAGAATAACATCATTTATCTAGGGAATCTGAGTTTATGCATTTCCAAACTGTCACTCATTCATGAAAAGTGAGCAGTCCGTCAAAAAGTCTGCTCATTTTACACGCTCCATTAGTGAAGTCAGTTCTAATGAAGCTCTCGTGTGTTGACTGTGTGTGTTTGTGTGATGTTTGTGAAAGACGCGGTGTCATCCTCTCCTGATGTGTGGCTGAATATTGAAAGTGACACACTTTCCTTCACTGTTATTCTTCTTAATACAGCATGGCCAATTCATTCTCCTCTCTCAGCTTTTGTCTTTCTGCCGCACAGCCCGAGTGCTTTTAAAGACTCACGCTACACTAATGTTCTTTGTGTCACTCTCGTGCTGTGAAGATTTGAAATAATTAAGTCTAATTTGCACACCACTACTGAGAGATGGATTCAGTTCTTAAGCCTTTTTCAAAGGCTTTATCTAAAAACCACTGATGTTCATCTGGACATTCATGCTTTTGAGTTTTAGCTAATATAAAAGCATACATGCATCAGTTTGTTTTTAAAGGGACAGTCACCCGAAAAATAAAATTCAGTCATCATTAGGGTTCAAGAACCGGTTCCATTTTAGAACCGGTTCCAAATTTCAAAGAACCGGGTATTCGATACAATGCGCACATTTCGATTCTGTTTATCGATTCCTGACTTTTTTTCAGTCATTCTCGCACGGTGAACAGCAGTGAGCATTTTACAGTTGAATCAGAATCGTTAAAATTAAAACGATACCCAACCCTAGTCATCATTAACTAGAATGTCGAGGCAAAATTATGTGGAAAAGATGCTGTTCTTTTCAATACAATGGTTATTTAAGTTATTTAATTTATTCATTTTAGTAGTTTTTTAAGTAAGTATTGCTATTTAGGGTTAAAAAATAAGAAAGGTAACTGCCTTATTTTTTCACAATTCTGACTTTTTCTCGCAATTGTGAGTTTGTAAATCACAATTCTGAGAGAAGATATCAGAATTGCGAGATGTAAACTCGCAATTGTAAGAAAGAAAGAAAGAATTGTGAGATAAGGCGTATGAAGTATGTTGCGTTTTAGTGAACTGTTATGTTTCAAACATCTGATTCTCAAAGTTATTATTACACAGAATTGTTCCCAAAAGTCCCTGTGCAGCACTTAAAATCCTTGTTATTGTTGTTGTTGTGGGATAAATTTAGACAAATGCTGCTATTTATGTCTGTTTTATGTTTCTAACATGTTGCCCACCTCATAGTTTTACCCCCAAGCAAATTTGTCACAGTCAAGTAATTTAAAAATACTTTATGAATCAGTTCAAATGAACTATTAACCCCTTATATAGACCTAAGCTTGGTCTTATTTTAAAGAAGACACTCAGCAGATTGTTGCTAATGTGAACGCACTTCAAAAAATGATGAAAAAGTTATAGAAGTTTAAATTTGCTGTAAATCAAATGTACTGTACTAAATGTTTTTTATTTTATATAAAATATATATTTTACTAAATAATTTTTACTCTAAAATGTATATAAAATCAAAGCCATATGTCTAACCAAGTTGTGCTCCAAATTTGAAGTTGATATCACAGAAATTAAAGTTCCCATGAGATTTTGTTTAGGCGTTGTACCAAAAATAGCCACCGGTGTCACCCACATTCCACTGAACTTTTTTTTTTATGCAGTCCTCTGTAACAAATGAATACATTTCTGTCCAAATTTCACTTCTATCACAAAACAGACACCAAATATGGAAGTTTGAGATTCAGACCTTTCCGACGACGTGTTTTGTCAAGATTAGAGAAGTTTTGACTATAAAATAGTTAAAATAAATGTTGTAATATGAAACATGACAACGCCCACTAGACGGAGGAGCCCGCTAAAAGGATTTAAAGTATCGTTTCCATGGTAACGCAATGTTCAATTTCAAAACGGTTTTAACAGGATGAGTAGGATGAGTTTTTAAGCTTTTGAATACCTAATTTATGATGATTACTAAAACATGACACAAAAAAAGGCAAATAAAAATGGCGCCAAGCGTCCCGCTAACAGGACATTGACAGTTATTAAAAACAGCCGGTTCAAAACATTGATTCATTGTGTGTAAATGATGACTGTTCTCATGACAGTTGTATTAGGGTGAATTATTCCGTTAAACAAGGGCTGCATCTGATATCGCATACACTTATTTTGAATAACTAATTACTTCACGACTGCTAAAAACGTATGTTCTATATAGTGTGAATGTAATCCGGATGTACTACACCATGCTGTCATTATCATGTGACCTACCAGGTCACTTCACTGCCATTCACAAATCCTCTCCCATTGCCTCATGGGATAGTAAAGTGTCCATCATATGCGCACTTCAGAATCTCTGCGGAAGTAGGTCATCTGGATGCTTTTTGCCTACTTTTATGAGTACTGTGAATTTGGACATACATCTTTTGTCACATACTGTTTTTCGCTCACTGTTTTTAGTAGGTGAAGTATGTGATTTCAGATGCAGCCAGTTTCTTTATCCTTTCTCTCTCTCTCTCTCTCTGGCGTGGTTATTGGTGTGGCAGCTTGCATCTCTCTGGTTTGGTTGCGTTCATGGGAAGGTTGCACATGTCCGCCTGCGCCGTGTCATTAGTCAATGTCACGCTGAATGGGGCGAGAGCGGGAACGGAAACTGGACCGCTTTGTTCAGCTCCCTGGACTGCATGTTTTCCAGAAAGCCTCTGTTGATCCTCAGGTGGTGGTGCAGAGAGACGCCTGTTAACTAATCCTCCCGAGATGCCGCTCAGACGGGAAATCAGCTGGAAGGAATGTTGGGAGAGCAGCTCCTGCCTCCTGATCCGAGACCAGCTGTAGCATTTGTTATGGAAAGACACTGGTCTAGGATGCTTATGGTGTCTTTTGAGCCAAATCACAAATGTTTCCATGCTTTTAATAGGAAACATCAGAGATTTTAGCTCATGGGAATTAATTACCCTATGAATAAAGTTAGCACATGCTATGTGTATGTATGGAGCCCCGCACATGACATGCAAGAAAAAAAATTAAATCATGCGCACGATTTATATTTCGTTCCCTCGATTTATTGCCTGCGTGTCATGTGCGGGGCTCCGTATGTATGTGTGTGTGTGTATACATTATATGTGTTTTTCCTTATTAGATCTATCAGCCAAAATACTGATTAATCTCCAGGTTAATTTGCATTAAATATAAATAAAGCATAACTAGATTTTTACCTTTTTGAAGAAAATGGGTCTCGCTTACTAACTATGCATATGTTTTCACTCAGACATTGTGGTTTATTGATGTTACTTAAAACTATTGTAAAAAATGTGAAATTTTGTGTGAACTTTTTTCAGCATATAATAAATATAAATAATATAATATTAATACAACTAT
Source organism: Hypophthalmichthys nobilis (assembly GCA_037950665.1). Lineage (NCBI taxonomy): Eukaryota > Metazoa > Chordata > Actinopteri > Cypriniformes > Xenocyprididae > Hypophthalmichthys > Hypophthalmichthys nobilis. The sequence goes on along the minus strand of CM075485.1, from coordinate 27,342,416 downwards.
AGATAATGAATAGTGTTTAATAACAAGCGCAAAAATCACCACCATGATCGTTTTTAGGGTGTTCTGGGTGGTTGTTACTAGGGTGTTGCTATGAGGTTGCCATGGTCTTCTGAATTGGTTTTTGCATTCCTGTTGACAGGGTGAGGTGGTTTCTGGGTTGTTTCCAGGGCGTTGCTATACCATTGCCAAGGTGTTTTGGGTTGTTGCTTGTAGTTGCTAGGTGGTTTCTAAGGTTTCTGGGTGGTTGTAAGAGCGTTGTGATGTGGTTGGTGTTCTGGGATGGTGCTTCCATTACCGCTATGCAGTTGCCAGGGTGAGGTGGTTGCTAGGTGGTTTCTAGGGTGTTCTGGGTTGTTGCTAGAGTGTTGCTATGCGGTTGGTTGCCAGGGCGTTGCTATACCATTGCTAAGGTTTTTGAGTGGTTATCAGAGCATTGCAATGTATTTGCTATGGTGTTCTGGGAGGGTGCTTGCATTACCACTATGCAGTTGCTAGGGTCAGGTGGTTGCTATGTGGTTTCTGGAGCGTTCTGGGTTGTTGCTAGGGTGTTCCTATGGGTGTCCTGGGAGGGTTCAGTTTTTGCATTCCTGCAGTGCAGTTGATGGGGTGGTTTCTAGGGTGTTCTGGGTTGTTGCTGTGGTGTTGCTATTGGTGTTCTGGGAGGGTTTGGTTTTTGCACTCTTTCTATGCAGTTGATTGGGTGGGGTGGTTTCTAGGATTTTCTGGGTTGTTGGCAGGGCATTGCTATACCATTGCTAAGGTGTTTTGGGTGGGTGCTTGCAGTTGCTAGAGTGGGGTAGTTGCTAGGTGGTTTCTAGGGTGTTTTGATTGGTTTGTCTGTATTGCTATGTGGTTGCTATTGTGTTATGGAAGTGCGCATTCCTGCTGTGGTTTCTAAGATTTCTTGGTTGTTTACAGGGCATTTCGATGTGATTGCATTACCGTTATGCATTTGATAGGGTGAGGTGGTTGCTAGGTGCCAGGTGGTTTCTAGGGTGTCCTGGGTTGTTGCTAGGGTGTTGCTATGCAGTTGCTAAAGTGTTCTGGGAAGGTTTGGTTCTTGCATTCCTGCTATGCAGTTGCTAGGGTGGGGTGGTTTCTAGGGTGTTCTGGGTGGTTGTCAGAGTGTCGCCATGCAGTTGCTAAGGTCTTCTGAGTGAGTGAGTGCTTGCATTCCAGCTATGCAGTTGCCGGGTTAGGATAGTTCTGGGTGGTTGTTAGAGTGTTGCTATGTGGTTGTTAAGGTGGGGTGTTTTCTTTGTTTTTTTAGAGTGTGCTGGGTGGTTCCCATGGCATTGCTATGCAGTTGCTAAGATCTTCTGATTGGCTGTTAGCATGTTTCCATGTGGTTTCCAGGGTGTTCTGGGTGATTTTATTTCTCTAGATATTCCCTGGGTTTCTTCTTCAATTAAAAGTCGCATAATTTGAGGAATCAGTCATGTTTGGAGCACAAATGCTGCGGGATGATGCACACACTGAATTTTAACACTTTAAATTCTAACTTCTAATTTTAAGTCTGAGCAATAGTAATAGTGATAATGTACTTTAGTAATGCCAATATCATCAGCGAACAAACAACATCCAAACAGTTACATGTCGTTGTGGAGAATCAGGTTTGAATTAGTTGAATGTCTCTCAGCTGATGTTCATGAATGTGTCGGGCCCCACAGGCCTCTGTCTTCATGTGTTGATAAAGAGATTAGACCTGAAGTGCAGATATCTGTGAACACAGCCCATCCTCTGATCACTATCAGTCTTCTATCTCTCTGTCTGTGGGTGGCTGGATGGTCTCGAGTGGGTTTGCTCTGGTGGGCAGAGAGATGGAAGATGTGTTCATTCATTTGTCACACATTATCTTTGCTTTTTGCTTCAGCATTGAAAATTGGTTATGATTTGACTTGATATGGTCTCTTTTGACTGCCATAAAGTCCACTTTTAAGATCATTCTGAAACTCTGCAAATGGAATACACAGTATCTCTTTTCTTAGTAGTTTGCTTTGTAATAAATATAAATGTTTATTCACTCCTGGAACCAGTGCTCATCTTTTCTTCAGCACTTTATCAAGTTATTTAATACATGCTGCTTCATTTATCATAGCGCTCCTCTCCATCAACACACAGATGTTCCTCAGATGGAAATGACACTTGGGTTCTTTTGGGTTGATGGTGAATAACTGACATCTGTGCTTTACTTGGGTTTGCGGATGTCATGAATATATCAGATGAAATCGGCACAGAGAGCAAGTGAAAAAATCTATCAGGAATTGTGAAGTTTCTTGAATACTGTCCTCATTTTGCTAAAGATTTCTCTTTCTTCAGTCGTGAGTCACTGCAGTCCTTGTAAAGCACACAATGGGTCTGTAGTGAAAGCTTTAACTGCACACCTTTAAAACCGTCTGAGGTTAACGATTACAGTGACGGTACAGACCAGTGATTTTATAGAGTGGGACACATCCAGACTAAACCCTGCCCACACAAAACCGCTCTCTAAAAACATCTTTATTTAAGAATCAGTTTTGAGATTTTGGGATGTTTGGCTTTTCAGAAAATGTTGTTTGTGAAAAGAAAATATCCAAAAATATACTTTTAAGTGTTTATTTTATTGCACTTTATCTATTTGCGTCTGTAGATTTCAATTACAATACATATCGTTAAAGTTTGTTTCTCCACTTCAGCAGCACTTACATACACCAAAATTTACAGTTTTATTCCTGACTATATTCTGAAGGTTTTTACTGAGGGGTTTGTTCATATATCATTCACATGGTTTTATACAACATTTCATTCCTAAAAACATGGTGAAAATGTATATTTTTCTGGCTGTTGACAGTATTTTCTGATTTATGGAGTGATTAAAAAGAGATATCCAAAATCCCCTCTGTAAAAACCTTTAACTCTAATATGTCAACAAAATGAAATAAGAATTTTGATCCTGGCTTTATCCAATGTTCATATTTATTATCTGGAAATGTATGTGAATTATTTAAATGTTTTATTAGATAATGCCTAATTTTCTTATTTAAACATAACACTTCAGAAAACTTGTAATACAAAAAAATGTTTTCAATTCTTAATGATATCAATCAATTGAGGAAGTATGGTGATATCTATTTTTTTATTACCATATTCACCTGTGGTGTTTTGCCTAAAGGGATTTTGCTCTTTTAATATTGCATTTATAAAAGCATATTTAATTAATTAATGGTACCAAGTATCAGTATTACTATTGCTCACACTTGTACTGTAATATATTGGTATGATATATTCCTATTCTTTTTCTAACAAGACCGTCCCAGGGCCACCTGGTTTCCCACTTTAAAGTCTGTGCAAGTTGCTTGCGGCAGAATATCACAGAGACTTGAGGGTGGACTAGTGTAAGACAACACTCTAGCGACCGCATAGCAATGCCATAGCAACCACTCTAAATGCCAGAGACTTTAAATTTTACTATTATTCTTTAGTCATTTTAGTAAGTGATAATTTTTGTAGGACTTTACTTGCATTAGTCATAGTTTTTGTCTTTCGACGATTTTAAATATTTTATCATGTTATTCATTAATTTTTGTCCCTTTTACTTTGATTGAAATGACAATTTTAGTTTTTTAGTTGGACGAAAACATGCAAATTGACAAAAATGTGTCAAAATGTTTTTTTGACAGAAAAGCATACATTTATAATATTGTTATAGAACTATATACTTTAGAATTTACATACTGTATAATATATACACTACCGGTCAAAAGTTTGGAATCGGTAAAATTTTTAATGTTTTTAAAAGAAGTTTCGTCTGCTCACCAAGGCTGCATTTATTTAATTAAAAATACAGTAAAAACAGTAATATTGTGAAATATTATTACAATTTAAAATAACTGTTTTCTGTTTGAATATATTTTATAAAGTAATTTATTCCTGTGATCAAAGCTGAATTTTCAGCATCATTACTCCAGTCTTCAGTGTCACATGATCCTTCAGAAATCATTCTAATATGCTGATCTGCTGCCCAAGAAACATTTATTGTGTACAATATTTTTTTTTCAGGATTCTTTGATGAATAGAAAGTTCAAAAGAACAGCATTTATTTGAAATATAATCTTTTGTAACATTATAAATGTCTTTACTGTCACTTTTGATCGATTTAATGCACCCTTGCTGAATAAAAGTATTAATTTCTTTTCAAAAAAATAAAAATAAAAATACTTACTGACCCAAACTTTTGAACGGTAGTGTATAATGTGACAGAAGCTTTGTATTTCAGATAAATGCTGTTCTTTTGAACTTTCTATTCATCAAAGAATCCTAAAAAAAAAGTACACAACTGTTTTCAACATTGATAATAATCATAAATGTTTCTTGAGCAGCAAATCAGCATAATAGAATGATTTCTGAAGGATCATGTGACACTGAAGACTGGAGTAATGATGCTGAAAATTCAGCTTTGATCACAGGAATAAATTACTTTATAAAATATATTCAAACAGAAAACAGTTATTTTAAATTGTAATAATATTTCACAATATTACTGTTTTTACTGTATTTTTAATTAAATAAATGCAGCCTTGGTGAGCAGACAAAACTTCTTTTAAAAACATTAAAAATCTTACCGTGTCCAAACTTTTGACTGGTAGTGTGTGTGTGTGTGTGTAATATACATAATATATAACGTTTAACCAAATCTTCACAAAATCTGTTCATTTACAATTTATTACTTTAAACAAGTATTAAACATAAAAAGGCAATTTTTCTGTTTTTATTTTAATTTTAGCTAAAGTTTTAGTTTTTTTATTTTAATTTCTGTTTTTGTCATTTTAGTTCAAGTTAAAGTAAATGAAAGTGAGAAATGTTGCTTTGGCAACTAGCTGAATTAAAATTAGTTTTTTAAATATTTTATTTTACTTCAGTTAATATTTATTTTATTTACACAGGATTTTTTTTTTTTTTTATGGTTTTAGTTTGTTAACTAAAATAACCCTGTTATCAACAAACAAAATACATAAAACTCTCCTTGTGAAAAAAACGAGCTCCTAAATAGCATGTAATGAATGTACAGAGGTTAAAATGTACTATGTTCTCCTCTAGAGACTGTTTAGAATATTGCATTTTGTGTAATACATAGTTATGGCAACAGCATATGCACATTCTGACTTGCATGTAACTTAGTTCACCTTTGTATTTGCAACAATTTTTAAATCAAAAACAAAAACAACAAGCATTTTAATTAGTAATTTTGTTGACGAGATTAACGCTGATGCACTAGACTGAAACAAAGTGTAAAGAAAGCTTCTATACACTAGTGCTGTTCATTTACAATGAATTAATTAGTGTTTGTGTGTGCAGCAGTAGGTGTGTGAGCCGTCAGGGGATAATTATAGCTCAGGTTGTTCTATCACCTCCTACTTACACAAGCAAACAAATCCATCAGTGGCTTTCTGTTCTGTCTCTCATCTGCTCAGAGATTCCTGCTGGATTAGTTTGTTAAACCAGCAGAAAATTCGGAAGGACATGTTGTGTAATTTGAGACAGGAGTGTATCATTTTTCTCTGTCTTTCTGCACACACATCTGTCTCGGATCAGTTGCAATGCTTGTGTTTTCTCTAAAGCTCTTTCTCAAACTCTAGTGAGTCTGCTGTCTACACAAGTTAAGCAGTCCATTTTTAATTAGGCTGATAAAACTATTTTAAAACTTGGTATTGATTTTTTTTTTGTTTGTTTGTTTGCTATTGTATGAAATATTTTCATAATTAAAATTACATTTATAATTTATTTGTAAATCAGCCACCATCTTGGATGAATTTTGATATTTTTAGTTTGTGTTAATAATACTGTATTGTTATGCTGCTTATAGTAAAAATCGTGTTCATTTTTAGTGTAAGAATAAAATACATAGCACACACAATTATGTAATTTAATTATTGCAATATATTATATATAGTTCATTTTCTATTTAATAATATTTTAGATTTTTAATTAATATATTAATAATTTTCTGTATAATAATCAGTATTTTGACTCTAAATGTAAAACTACATAAAAAGGATAAAAATACAAAGCATACACAAAATATGTAATTTAATTAGTTGATTATTAAATTGATCATATTACATTATAATTTCATTGTATATTTAATATTTTTACATTTTAATTAAATTGGACAACTTTACTGATGACAGCTGCTTATTATAGTAAAGATTATATTCATTTTTACTGTAATAAGCATAAAAATACATAGCACAAATATGTAATTTAATAATTGTATTATTTCTTACATTGAAGAATTTCATCATATATTTAATATTTTTAATATTTAATTAAATTGGACAAAACTATACCAATGTCAGTATGTTGCTTATTATAGTAAAAATTGTATTCATCTTTACTATAAGAACCATGAAAATACATTGCACACACAAATATGTAATTTAATTATTTCATTTTATATTTAATATGTAATGATAATTTTGTATTTCATTAAATTGGATATTAGACTTTGCCAATATTTTTCTGTATAATAATTAGCATTAGTATTTTGACTCAGCCGTCATCTAGGATACAAGTTATTACTAAACTTGTCACAAAACATTTTGCTGCACACTTACTCCATTTCTTACTATAGTCTCTATGGTATTTTTTGTGGGGCGGGGCTTTGGAAGGGAGGGGCGTGTCTAATTCACTTGCTAAGTGAATGGAACGTACAGCACCTTTAAGTGTGTATATCATACACTGCATACTTAGTGTGTTGATCAAGCATTTGTTGAGGTTTGTTTCTGTCTTGTTGACTAGGTCTTCTCTTCTGTTTCTCTCCATCTTTCATTTCTTTTCTTGTCCTGCCAGCTGCTGTTTATCGTTCCCCTCCTCTCATCTTCTGCTTTGTGTTTGATGACTTTGTCATTTCCTCTCTTCCTCTACTCCTGTTTTCTCTTTCCGTCCCGGTTTTATTATTTGAGGAAGGCGGCGTTGTATATCTTCACATGAGTAGGAATCCATGCGACGCTGAAGTGACGCTGGTGTGATTCATATCAGCAGATTCAGTGCTGATATAATAACAGGATAATATGAGCGAGCCGCGGCACATTCATCATCCTCAGGGCCCGTGTGTCCGCCTGTCCTCCCACTGACACTCATAAAGCGCCACGCTCGCTTCATAATACAGACCCACCGCCAGCAGCTTCCGTCCAATCCGGAGTGCAGGAGACAGACGGGAATGACCAGCATGTGATGATGCAACCGCGGTGAAAACCGCTGAGCTGTGTGCACATGATCTGGAAATCCCTGCTGGATGAGTGTGTTCACAATACTAGCGAACGACGTACTGCACAGTGTATATACTGTGTAATGCATACTGTTTTAAAAAATTTGTATGGCTATGATATCACACTGCTTGTACAGTGCAGCATGTGAAATTTCTTTATGAATATTATAAAGTTGCCAAAATGTGCAGATGTGTCTGTATGTATATAAATATAAATATAAATATATATATTTGTGAACACTGGTTGAATTTAGATTAGCATACTATTTGAATGATTTCTGATATATAAAGATATGTCAGAGCTAGTAAGAGCAGTATTTTAGTATCCAAATTCAGCCATGGCCTGAAACCCTTATAGTATGTATTCTAAAAGTAGTGTGCTACATTGTTGTCACATGACCTCAGAAGCATCATGCTGCTCCACCTACTGAACCAGCACCAAACCAGGTTATAGTTACACCTGGTGATGTTTTCAGACTAGTTAAGGTGGGTAGTTTAGAATTAGAGGTTTATCAGGTTGGTTTAGCTGCTGTTTTCACAGGTAGATAAAACTTTTCAGTGTCCAGGTTTGGTTTCTTTGCTCATATTCATGCTGAAAGATGTTATAAAAATCACAAAGATTCTCTGTCTTGCTATCTTTTACCATACCTTCTGATGTTCATTCATGTTTATTTCATGGTGTAACTAGTAGTAAAGAAGAAGAGATGATCAGTTCATGTGCCGCTTGAGGCGCTACAGCGATCTGTCACACCACATTAAAGAGCACCAAAATGATATTTGTTGTTTGAATTTCATTATTAAATGGACAGAATTTGAAATTTGAGATGTTTTTTTATCAGAAGTAACAAAACACAAAACGTATTGAGATTTATTAGATGGAAGGCGTGATACAATGTTCTGTTCATTCATCAACTGAAAACAGCACAGACTAAAAGACTGATTCTTGGGATTAAAGAATCGATATCGGTTCTTCAAAATGAGAATCAATTAAAATTGAGAAATCGATATTTTTACCCAGACAGACCTATTTTTTGGGGAACCAAAAATGGTTAATCGCTGTGAAAACACCCTTTTGAAACTTTTATTTGAAAGAGTGTAGACAAAACATTTACGTTCTTATGACATAAAATGTATGTATACAAAACATACACTCTGCGTATGTGCGCAAAATATTCTTGAATCCGTTGGATAAGATAATCTGATTCAGGCGTTTACATGCATGCTCAATTTTTTTTCCTGTTGATGGGATTGTTTCAGGTTTACACCACGCCTTTCTATCAATTAGATCGATGGTGTGTTTGAACATGAAGGCTTTCTAGGGATTATGTGGGTGCATGTAAACGCTAGCGTTCCTCAGAGCTGTTCTGCTCATGTTTTTTCCCTCTCTGAAGAAGTGATTGTATGTGAGGAGCCACCTCTGGTTTCCAGGGGCAACGGGAGCACTTGACTGCCACTAGAGCTCATATGTGAGGGTAAGTGTTCACAGGCTGCAGATTAAACGGCACGTTTGCTTTGAAGTGAAGCTCTTAGTCTCGCGTTTGACACGCCACCGTCAAGAATCATGTGAAATTTTTTCTTGAATCGTGCACTGACCCGCCCAAGAAACACTGCAGCAAAGTTAACTGCATGATATGGAGCCTAAATATTAGATTGTTTTATGAAGTGCTTTTTGTGAAGTATAAATCTAAAACTCAAAATCCAATACTGATCTGCAGAAAAACTAAATAAAAAGAACAACTGATTCAAGGCATGTTGGTTTGGTTTGTGCAGTTTTGGGCCGCAGCAGAAATGCAAACCTTAAAATCTCAGTTGGTCTCAGTATAGATTGTTTGACTTGTCGATCGCTCCGCTTTTCTCCGTGACGTTCCCTCACAGCGTCGTGCTGAAGCAAAAATATGCATCTGCCAGCAGGGCTCGTTCTGTTTGTCCAGGCATTGATGAGGTTTGAGGAAGGATCTCACACGCTTGCTTTCGTGCCCCTGTGGAGCTTTGAGGAAGAAAAATGTCCCGAGACTCCAGAATTTGACTGTTGTCTTAGATCTGAGCTGATTTCTCATGAACTCATAATAGTGTCTTCTTGAGGAGGTTAGTCTCGCATATCCAGACGACCGGCAATCTGCAGAAATGTGAAGGGAAGGTGGAGGGTTTTAGAGGAACTCTGAAGCATGCAGCAAACTGCTATAGTGAATGAAACCAGCCATTTAAACGTGTGAGCAACAAGCTTATTGTCTGCAGAAGTAAGATCAAAAGGATAAACAATGCAGATTTATTTTTACAGTCATCTTTGATCATATTTACCAAGGGTGCCAATAATTCTGACCACCACTGTATATGCATACACATTCAGGTCATTCAGGGTGCAAAGGCACTGATTTTTTTTCCCCGCGTTGTAAATAATGAATGAATGAACGAGCAGTTTTGGATGCATTGCATGGCTGAATGTGTAAACTACAGTCTTGTCTCTGACGCTCGTGTTGTCTCCTGCATCTCATGACTTCATGACAGTCAGATGCCATGATCGACATGAGCAAAGGAAACCATCCCAGGCTTCCATCTTCTTTTTCCAGACTTGACAGCTACTCTCAGGTGATGTATGAGAAAGTCTCCTGGAATCATGCTAACATTACATCATCACTATAGTAACCGATGTAGATATTGTCCACACTGAACAAACAGATCAGATTTCATCTGGTAAAAATGCAGACATTGTGGATAGTTATTGGGTGCAGTGTGACCAAGGGTCTCAAACTAAATACTTCAGTATTTTTAATCTGTTTGATAGCATGAACCTTCCTCTGATGTGCTTATCGCAGAACTGCAAGAAAATGATATCTGAATGAGTTTTTAATTAGTAAAGTAGTCCTTTTTGCTTGTTTGAGTTTTGTAAAAATATTTAAGCAATGCTGCATAACATACAACATACACTTCTATTAAAGATGCATTCACTGAAAACAAGTCTTAAAATTCACTATTGGTCAAAAGTTTGAAATAATTAAGATTAATTACATTTTTTAATGTTTTTAAGAAGGCTGCATTATTTAATGGAAAAACACACTATCACACACTTTTCCCAAATTGTTGCAGCTCCTCTCTTCCCAGTCTGTCAGTAACACTCTGTTTAGTTCCTGTCTCTACGAAGCCCCTCCTTCTGAAAAGCACAATGTGCTCTGATTGGTCGGCTGGAGCAGTGTGTTGTGACCATAACCGCGAGTTTCAACACACTACTAATGAACTCAACCAGGCCCCGCCCCTTTATCCTGCATATGCCTTGGGCGGGAATCATTTAAATGAGGAATATTGTGTTGTGTTCGTTCCCGGAAGAAAACTCAAGACTACAATGGAGGCGTTTCAGGGAGTTCAGAAACACTGACACTGATATAGAGCATAGCTCCTCAATTGTGTTTCACAGCATCTGAACACAGAATATCCACGCGAGGCGCTCAGCGTAAGGCCGCCTGTACGGCGCTTTGATCTAAACTCAATCAAGCAGAGATTCAGATTTCAAAGGGTCGGGACGAGAAACCTGCCTCTTCAAATGAGTATCTCCCTGAAATAAACCCAGCCTCTCCCTCCGCCTCGCTTCCCTGGTGTGATATTTAGGGCATTTTCCGCTCATCTCGTTGAGAGCTGGCGAACGCGTCTGGTTTTTCATTAAAGAGTTTGTTCGGCTGATGGACTGGGTCGATCCGGCTCTCACTGAAGGCGTTCTCCCTGCCTCTGATAGAGATGGTGATTACGTGGATGTCGCTCTTGTATCTGATCTGCCTTTTTTCTGTTCCCTGTGAAATAATGATGCCCCAGGACCCCAATTATAATATGCAGATCGGCTAGCAGTAATTACAGCAACCACTTCCCTGTCATCTTTGTCCCAGAGAGGCTGCGGCTCTCATCATAAGAGCTTTTGTGGAGGGAAGAAAATCTCACAGATGCATTCAGCCATTACAATCAGGTTTGACACTTTCGATAAACAGAAATGAAATTTCATTCACTGAAATTAATCAAAATTATATTAGTCATTATCTATCTATCTATCTATCTATCTATCTGTCTGTCAATCTGTCTGTCTGTCTGTCTCTATTTATCTATCTGTCTGTCTGTCTATCTATCTATCTACCTATCTGTCTGTCTGTATCTTTATCTATCTATCTATCTGTCTGTCTCTATCTATCTATCTGTCTGTCTGTCTGTATCTATTTATCTGTCAGTCTGTCTGTCTATCTGTCAGTCTGTCTGTCTATCTGTCTATCTACCTATCTGTCTGTCTGTATCTTTATCTATCTATCTATCTATCTATCTGTCTGTCTGTCTCTATCTGTCTGTCTGTCAATCTGTCTGTCTGTCTGTCTGTCTGTCTCTATCTATCTGTCGGTCTGTCTGTCTGTCTGTCAGTCTGTCTATCTATCTATCTATCTATCTATCTGTCTGTCTGTATCTTTATCTGTCTATCTGTCTGTCTGTATCTTTATCTGTCTATCTATCTATCTGTCTGTCTGTATCTTTATCTGTCTATCTATCTGTCTATCTATCTATCTATCTCTCTACCTATCTGTCTGTCTGTCTCTATCTGTCTGTCTGTATCTCTATCTATATATCTGTCTATCTATCTATCTGTCTGTCTGTCTCTATCTATCTATCTATCTGTCTGTCTGTCTCTATCTATCTATCTGTCTGTCTGTCTGTCTGTCTGTCTGTCTGTCTGTCAGTCTGTCTGTCTATCTATCTATCTGTCTGTCAATCTGTCTGTCTGTCTCTATCTGTCTGTCTAAATATCTATCTGTCTGTCTCTATCTATCTATCTCTGTCTGTCTCTCTCTCTATCTGTCTGTCTGTCTGTCTCTATCTATCGTCTGTCTGTCTATCTATCTATCTTTCTATCTATCTATCTATCTCTCTGTCTGTCTATCTATCTGTCTATCTATCTACCCATCTATCTACCTATCTGTCTTTCTGTATCTTTATCTATCTATCTATCTATCTATCTGTCTGTCTGTATGTCTGTCTGAGAAATAACTGAGATGTTACTCCACTTCACACAGACTCATATATTCGTTCATCAGTTTTACGCTTCGTGATAACTTATTTTATGCATAATTATCTCCAGGCTGCGATCGTAGCGTAGACAGATTTCCCAGCATGCCTTTTGTCTGGACGGAAGTCTTGGGAACCTCCTGTGGGTTTGACAGTGGCCCCCACTGCGTCCGCGGCCGTTTGAATGGGATTATGGGTAAATTAAGAGGCGCTCTGGAGGAAACGGGTTAAGAGGATTTGGGTGTTTTATTAGCCATATGTGGAGGGATTTGTTCGATTCGGAGCTCGTTTGAGTGACACGCTACCACACACAGAGAACCTGACATGTCCTTCTACACGCCATCATGTGTGTTTAGAGGAACACCAAACTAGAAATATTTTTTTAAATCTGTACAAACTACTGTTCAAAAGTTTGGTGTCAAAAAAAAATTGATGTAGGATTTACTTTGAAACAATTTTCACTCAGAAATTGCTAGTAAATTTCACATGCAATTACAAAGAAATACAAGTAACACATTGAATTAAACATGCAATTTTGAATGAGAAAGACTGAAATAGTATTTTCTTTTAAAACATTCTCCAGCAATCATTTAAATAATTTTTTACAGTGTGTGAGGGTTTAAAGGTCAAGTTGTGTGTTGTTCAAACCCACAATTAGCTGTGAAAGTAACGTCTTCCAGGGATTCATCACTTCCTGTGGCCGTCGACGGTCAGGTGTGAGAGAACACGGAGATGCTGAGCGGTTTCTCTGTGAAGTGTGTGCATCACTTCCTGCAGGGCCTGTAAGGATTGATAAGAGAGAGTCCTGCTGCTGGAGAAATGATTCCTCCACGCCGATTTGCGCTTGTTCTGATGGCGTCTCTTCTGTGCTCCGGCCGGTGGAAGGTGATCGCGGCCGGCGGAGGGGGGCTCATATCTTCTAGGCTTTGACATGAAGGATAATTGAATTGTGTTTGTCTGAAGTCGCGGATGAGCTTGTTTCACTCTCAGGGTCAGTCAAGGGAAACGGTGCACTTGAGTGTTTAGCTCGTGCGCTTCTGAAAACAACTTTATCCAGTTGCTAGATGCTTGTTTACCTGCGATAAGTCTCTGAACGTTCGCTGATAACTCCGGATCTGATGTTGGCCGTTCAGGTTGACGGTGTTGGACATTTTCCAAAATGTTATCTGAGATGATAATGGTGTCTTGAAAAAAGTGAGAAGAGGGAAGATTGAGTTGTTAAAGAGGTTCCACTTGTTTAATAGTCAGAGATGTTGATAAAGGGAAAGTTTAATCAAAATATATACGTTCTCTCGTCATGTTGTCCTTTTTTTCTTCTGTGAAACTCAAAAGGAGGTGTTTTGCAGAATGTTCACGCTGTTCTTTTTAAATAAAATCAAAATAAATGGAAACTGAAGCCACTGAGCTCCAAAAATGACACAAACGCGCCACACATTAAAGAGATAGTTCACCCAAAATTGAAAATTCTGTCATTAATTATTTAATTACTAAAGCTGTATTAGAATTTAATGAGATTTGAGAGCTTCAATGGAGGGAAAGTTTTTACCTTTTAAATACTTTCTCTTATTTTTGTTTAATGTGCAGAATGACTTGAAACAGTTTAAACATTGCGTTCTTTGTTTTCAACAGCCTGACATGCCTGAATTTAGGGCGGAACTCTCAGGGGACGGAGTGGGACGGCAGTAGGAGTGTTTAGGACACTGTTTGAAAGCAATCACTGATTTCGTTTGGTGCTGCAGGTGGTGCAAAATCGACACTCTTCACCTTAAATAATCTCTCTCTCTCTGTCTTCTTCGGCAGCGGTCTTCACAGAGGTCCCTCATGACATCACGGCACAGAGCGGGCAGGACGTGGAGATGGCCTGCTCGTTTCGAGGGGCGGGCTCGCCGTCCTATTCACTGGAGATTCAGTGGTGGTACATCAGGAACCACAGAGAATGGACGGACAAGCAGACGTGGACCACCAATCAGGTAGAGGCTTGAATTACCCATAATGCAGCATTTGTGCTGCAGATTCCTCAAAACATGTGTGTTGTTCTGATCAAACGCACAATTTTTACCTGGAAACGTGTAAAAAATCCCACAAATGGACATTGAATGTGGAACCCGAACCAAATCTAGAGACCAGGGACTCTTTTCACACCAGATAAGAAGAAACCACATACACTAAAAAACTCTTTGGGTTGTTCGAACTCAGCGATTGGGTTATTTTAACCCAGCGAATGGGTTGTTTTAACCCAAAAAATGGGTTGTTTTAACTCAGCGATTGTGTTGTTTTGACCCAGTGATTGGGTTGTTTTAATCCAGCGAATGGGTTGTTTTAACCCAGCGGTTGGGTTGTTTTAACCTAGCCAATGGGTTGTTTTGACCCAGCCAAAGGGATGTTTTGATCCAGACAATGGGTTGTTTTAACCCAGCCAGTGGGTTGTTTTGACCCAGCGAATGGGTTGTTTTGAAACAGCCAATGGGTTGTTTTGACCCAGCGAATGGGTTGTTTTACTCCAGCGATTGGGTTAAATGTTTGCCCAACCTGCTGGGTAGTTTTATTTAACTCAACTATTGTTTAAAAATTACTGTATTGCTTCCTTAAAATGAACGCCTCAGATTGCTTAAATTGCTTATTAATAAATGTTTACTTTTTGATTATTATTGTTGCCTCTAGTAGTTGTGTGTCTGATTTTTAATTTCCAACCTATTTTGGGCTCATTTTAAGTCAGCTATATAGTCATTTTAAACAATAGTTGGGTTAAATAAAACTGCCCAACATGTTTGGCAAACATTTTTTTCATTCTTTTTCATTTACGCCTACACATTGGCAAACATTTAACTGGGTTAAACAACTCAATTGCTGGGTTTGTCCATTTTCAACCCAACTTGGGTTGTTTTTAACTCAGCATGTTTTCGAGCGTCCACCCTGAGCAGCAGGAATGACACTCTTCACCTTTAACATTGGCACATAATCTGAGGCGTCAGCTGTGAGGTTGAGGGTTCAGTGGCAGTGTGTCGAGGATTAAATCTGATCCAGAAACCAAAGAGTTACTAAGATCATAATCCCAGCATTCTGTCAGCGGCGCCCCCTCGAGTTCAGCCCTTAACCTCCGTGCGGATCTGCCCGCAATTACAGCACAGAGAGCTGCTAACTATTACTAACAATACACAAAACAATATGATCCGCAGCAGGCCTGCTGTCACCAGCCTGCAATTATGTGCCCTTACGCTTCCTCTTTCTCCCTGCGCTCGTGCCAGTCAAACACAGCCTCCTATTTTAAGAGTCTGAGAGAGAGGGTTCGGCATCCTGTCCGGCACACACACACACACACACACACACACACAAACAGAGTTTAATAACCAGCTGCCAGTCAAAGACTTCAGCTGTATGTAGAGCTGCACAGCATCACCTGCATAAATACAGACCTGAGAAATTCAATAAATGTCTGTAGATAAAATATACAGCAGCCATACAGTCAATTTGGATGAATGTCTTTGCATTATATAAACTCTTAAAAATAAAGGTTCCAAAAGGTTTTTTGCAGTGATGCCACAGAGGAACCATTTTTGGTTCCCCAAAGAACCTTTTAGTGTGGAGAACATTTTAATAATCCAAAGAACCTTTTGTGGAATGGAAAGATTCCATGTATGTTAAAGGTTCTTTATGGAACCATCGATGCCAATAAAGAAGCTTTATTTTTAAGAATGTATCAGAATATCAAAGCAAGTGTCATTTGTTACAAATAAAGACGCACAAACAGAATTAACAAGAAAACAAAACAAAAAGACATTTAAAATCGATCAAATAGGTCAATAGATCTATAGTGTTGAAGAATTGTGTGTTTGTTTGTGTAGTAGATGATGTTAGTTAATGTGATTCTCTACACCTGTATGAACCTGAGGAGAACTGACTTCATACATACACTAAAAGTCATTGAGCAGAAATCATAAAATGCTTGGTTTGATATTTTGTATCTAATGCAATGACATTCAGACATTTTAAGTGTCCAAATATGTTTTGGAGCTGCTGTATTATTAGGGGCCGTTCACAGAACGTGTTTTTCCATTCCAATGCGCTACTTTTCTATTGTTTTTCTATGTAAACATGGGCTAAAGAAACGTGTTAAAATCAATCAGTTCAACTTTTAAAAAAACGCATCTCGAGTCCTTGCGTTCTTTCCCTATTCCACTGCCTGCGCCTTGCATTTTTCAAAGCAAAAATGCATTCTGTGTGAACAAGCCCTTAGTCTGTGTATTTTGTAGGCATCAGGGTGTTTCTTCAACTGTGAGTGCTTTTGGTCTTGTGGACTTTTAGAAGTTAAACTCTCTTGAGACTCTCGTTTCATTTGTCTCCTGTGTCAGTAATGTCCAACAATGAACATGGAACATGGGAACCATGATACAGCGCTGTGTTTCAGAGTGAAGCTCGGCACTGTTCATTTACATGTGATTAGCTCATGATACAGTGTTTTCAGCGTCTCACAGCGGCTTATTTCACAGTAAATGCTGCTCAATAAACTCTATCTCTGCTTCTGTTCTCAGTTTGAGTCAATTTATCATGCGTTTGGGAATGAAACACGTACCAACTTCTCAAACCTGTAATGAGAAATGCTTATAAACCGGCTGATGTCAACAAAAGAGAAATATTAGTGTTGTAATTATTTCAAATAATATGATTAATAGTCTTTAGTGAAATAGTACAAATATTACAATTAGCAATATTTTTTTGTTTTGTTTAATATTTTAATATGTATTAATTTTAATATTTAAAATGAATAATAATGTGTTGTTATTATTATTGTTGTTGTTGTTGATTGTTATACTGCAGTCATAATATATCATCTCAAAATTTTGGCCTTTTTTTGTAAATTGCATTGTTTTTATTAGGATAATTGCAGTTTTTTTTTGTCAAATCGTGACGCTATATTGCACATACATAATCACAGAAGTCATTTTTCTCAGAAACTGTAATTTTTTCTGAATCAGCAAATATTACCATATCTCAGATGATGGTTTGTTTGACTTTTTTTTTTTTTTTTTACATTTTTTTTTTTTTTTTTATAAAATGACCAACACTCTTCTAATTCCATAGTTAACATTCTATGTATCCTAAATTAAATAATATTTTCACACATTTTGCATAATTTACAAAATTACAGCTTGATTAGAAATGATGCACAATAAAAATATTCTTTTCGTGTGATATTTTCTCATATTTCATCTCAGACTTTTTATTGAACCAAGTACTTTTGAAAAAACTTTATTGGGGAAAAAATTGTGGAAATTATGCTGAAAGACAGCTATAATTTGTGTTATATTGATATAAATCATTTTCACACTATAAATATTGAAATGCTTTATGATTATTTCACTTTGTATAGATAAAAATGTCCTTTAAAAATGACTGAAAATGACTTTTAAAAATAAAAATTCATATTTTATGATTGACTATTTTTTTAGTAAAAGTTTAAGTCTAGAATAAAACAATAAAAAATCTAAACATGCAAAAGCAGCAAAAATAAATGATGAAGGCCTAGTTAAATTTTTCCAAGACCATCACATAACAAATACAGACTGAAATCTGTTAGTTTTAATAAAACCGCTGGGACATAAAGTGGCCAAAGTTGAAGAAACACAAATATGAAGTGAGGAGAGGAGAGGATACAGCGGTATTAATGGACTCGGGAGGTAACAGTCCACACAAAACATTAATCACAACCGGTGGAAATAGCTGCAGGTTCCCAAGACACCAGAGAGAGAGAGAGAAAGAGTGTGTGTGTGTGTGTGTGTGTGTGAGAGAAAGAATGTGTGTGTGTGTGAGAGAGAGAGAGAGATTGCAGGACTTCCTGCTGTGAACTCAAGATGCTCTTTAATTGGATGGAGGGATGAAAAGAGGGACATGGAGAAACTCTTGCTCACCTTTGCGTCATGTTTTATTCATGAAGGGCTCTTGAGGATCGGCCGTGGCCAGTTAAGACCGTCTCATTCGAGCACACTGGACTTGAGCATCATTATATTGTTGTGTGTTTGTGTGTTGTTCAAATGTCCTGCTGCACGGTTTGTTTCATTCATAGTAACACACAAATACTGTAAAGCAAATACCATATAGCATATTTCAACTGCTTGATTTTTTCATCGTCATATAGCAAATCTTGGCTGCATAATTATTTATATTGTCGCAAAATGTAAACTGAATTATCGCACGGCTGTGTATATAAAGTTGGATATATGGTCTGAATATGCTGTTAAATCAGAATATGCAGGTGTCAAACTGAATATGTTGATGTGATGTATGACTACATGATGTTTTTCGTTGCAGGTGGTGCCACAGAATGAGATGTCAAAGGACGCCACCAAAATCAGTGTAAGTTTGTGATTTCATCCTCGTGAACGTCTCTTTTGTGTTCGTTCGCGGCTGCTGTCATCTGCTGCTCAGTGAGAGATAATAAAAGTACATGGTGTGTGTGTTTGTCAGGGCAAATAACTGGAGCATGCAAACACAACATCACACTCGCTTGGGCTAAAGGTGATTTGTTAGCAACTTGCTCGGCTCTTGCTGGTTGAGCCGCTGCAGGCTGTGTGTGTGTGTGTGGGAGTCGGTTGTGTGAAGCACATCTCCCCTCGGCACTCGTGACGCAGAAGGCTCCCCACGTTAAAGCAATGCAGCCTTAAAGAGACGCTCCCAAACACAGACTGAAATAAAGCGGCTGGTGTTTGTGTTTCAGAGGTCGAGTGTGTGCCGACGACACAAAAGAACAGTTACACAATAACACACACTCAGTCGCACTGCTGTTTCAATATCAGCTATGCTTGTGTTGTAGGCATGAGGCTGTTGCTGTTGTCATTCAGACAAACAGTATGAGTGTCAGTGTGATATTGTATAAATAAGCAGTTAATATTAAAGGGGACCTATAATGCCTCTTTTACAAGATGTGAAGTTTCAGCTCAAAATACCCCACAGATCATTTATTATAGCTTGTCAAATTTGCCCCTATTTGGGTGTGAGCAAAAACACGCCGTTTTTGTGTGTGTCCCTTTAAATGCAAATGAGCTGCTGCTCCCGGCCCCCTTTCCAGAAGAGGGCGGAGCTTTAACAGCTCACGCTTCGGTCGCTCAACAACAACAAAGCTGGAGAATCTCACGCAGCCAAAATGAGGATTGTCAGTAACGGTGTTCAGCCTTACATTGTTCAAACCAGAGTCTGACACTGATGGAGAGACTCAGGAAGAAGTTATAACTTTTAGAATGAAACTGGACATTTCTGAATGGTTAGTGGATAAATTTATGTAGTTGCTGTAGAGTTGATTCAACTCATCGACTAGCATGTGCCGTCATGTTAATCTTTTGTGCAAATCCAGTGTTGCATTGACCCTCGTTTGTGAAGCAGTCCGGCGTAAAATGACGGCATGACAACAACACTCTACTACAACAACTCTTCCTCTTCTCTAAAGCAGCCCAACATGGCCCCGCCCCCTTTGTTGAGTGTTCTCGGGGCGGGGTTTATTTAAATTTTGAGGTTTGTGATGTCACCAACCTGGGAAGAAGCTTGTTGTAGTTTTTCTGGCAATCTGTGTTTTCACTGTTATATGGTAGGGGGCGCTATTGCGCATCTTCTGAAAGAGTTCAGCATCTCCGGATCAAAACACTTTCAAAGAAGAAGCAGAAACAAGCGATAAAAGCATTGCTTATGCACATGTGAGCTAACCCATTCATCAAACATTTAAACAGCATATAAATCAAAACTAAGTAACGTTACAGAATGAAATGTCGACTCAGGAAGAGGTACAGGACTGCGCACGAAGCTCTCTTCTTTCGTTTGATATTGTATGTTCAGATATTCATACAACAAAATATTCTGGGAACCATGAAAGTTTTGTGAAAATGATCAAAAATGTCGTCTGTGCCGATAGCCTCGTGGGCAGAGCGCTGACATATAGTGTCATTGCACTTCGGGCGACCTGAGTTCGAGTCCCAGCTCGCAAACCTTTCCATATCCTGTCCCCTTCTCTCTCTCCCACTTTGCTTCCTGTCCTAACATAATAAAAGGCAAAAAGCCAAAAATACATCTTGTAAAAAAGGCGGGAAAGAGTTAAATGAATTTTTAAAAAAGCTACAGGTTTGTTGTGTTTGTAGGGCTGCACAATTAACCAAAAATTCTGATTATATATCAATATGACTATATAATCATAATAATAATAGTAATTGTTGTTGTTATTATTACTAAATAAAAATATTAAACAAAATACTATTGTGATAATTAACTGTAAAAAAATATATTATTTAAGAAAATAAATATTTTTTTACAGTACAACTAAAATTACAGTACTAATATTTATGGCTGTGTCATGCTCGTATAAATGTAGCACAATCCAAAAAAAAATGCGCTTGACGCAGGTAAATAAAGATGAGGAATCTTTAATGAACACTGAGAATACACAGGAGACTTTTAAACACAATCTACACATAAATAATGATGATAACCGGCAGAGAACAGAACAAAACAAGGAGTATATAAACACGGTGAACATAACAAGACACAGGTGGAACTAATACGTAACTATAGAAACAAATGAGAATATAATCAGTAAGCAAGGAAACTAAACAGAGCAGGGAAACAGGAACTACAGGAAACTAAACAGAATGTCAAAATAAGAGTCCCTAGAAGAGAACAGAACCGTTGCAGGCTGTCTTCATTTCTTCATTTTCAAACATTGCATTTTAGTATCATTGAGATACTGTTATAGTTTTTATTAATATTTTGAAATAGTTTTTATTTTTTGTTTTCATTTTAATTTTATTTAAAGTTTTAGTAATTTTGTTGTGTTTTTGCCATTTTTAGTTTTTTTTCTTAATATTTAAATTAGGGCTGCAAAAAGATTAAACATTTTAATCGCGATTAATCGCACCACTTTTTTCACCCTTATGGAAGTCAATGGGGCCCATCAACTGTGAACCATCCCTTTAACTAGTCACATCTGAGAATATGTAGCTTTGCAGGTTGAGTATGATCTTCAGTGTGTGAGAGTGAGTTTTACCTTTCTGTGTGTGTGTGTGTGTGTGTGTGTGTGTGGGTGGGTGAATAAATCAAAGCATCTCTCTCTGCTACTCCATAAAATATTCACAAGGACATTTGCTTCTCTGTGAATGCAGAGCCCTCGATCTGAGACTGGAGAGTCATTGGAAACAGTCGCTGACGGTCACTGAAATCCAGCATGACCTTTCACGATACTGTTGTTTTGAACTCTTGTGCATTTAGTGGTGATGTTATTTCTCATAGCTAGAGTGTTTGTTTGTTACCATACTCAACATATGTAACGCTGTGGAAATGACGCCAGCGAGTGGAGTTAATGTAAGTGTGTGTGTGTGTATGTGTGTGCATGTGGGTTTGTGAATGTATGTTTTTTTATCCACCTGATCCACACTCAATCTGCTTCACTGGCAGACGGCTTTATTGAGCGTCTGGACCCGCGCTCAAAGCCCTCTGGGAACGCTGACCGCTTTACAGTAAGATTGTCCTATTGTCTTTGTGTTTCAGAGGTAGAGAGAGAGAGAGAGAGCCTTGGAGTGAATGTGTCTCTCATGTGTCTCTGCGGATCCACAGCTGCAACTCATTACAGCTCACATGCACTGATGCATTTCACTGATGCATCTCCCACTCCCACTGCATTTACATTTATTCATTTAGCAGATGCTTTTGTCCAAAGCGACTTAAAAATGAGGAATATAAAGAGGCAATAAACACGAGAAGTGCTGGTAATACAAGTTTTAGACATTGTTTAGCCCACATGTTGTGTTCGGGTCATTTTGACCTAGAGAATTTTCCCATTACCCAAAATGCTAGTTAATGTTATTTCATTGGACTAAATTTTTCTGACTTTACTTACCCAGAGTCTAACAATTTATATTTATTTTTGGAACTGATCAATCATAGGCCTTATTTATCTGAGCTTTATGTACCTCAGTTTTTGAGTGGAAAAATAATTTTATCAATTTTACATAAAGTACGAAAAAAATTGCACTGTTTACCACATTAATGTGCTTTAATAAATAACCAGAAAATTTGTTTTTATTTTGTACAAAATGGCACAAAGATACACTTGTGATGTTCACTGTCAAAAATGACCGGCCAGCAAAAAATAGCTTGTATAAATCTCTTGTTATGCTATTTTATCACCAAATATTGGATTCAATATTTTTGTCAACTTGTTTTCTTTAAATTAGAACAGGTTTTGTATTTATTTATGAAACTGATTGATCGTAGGCCTCATTTTTGACTGGGAACATCACAAGTGTTACACGGCACAAGGGTTAGAATAGTACAACCTAGAACAGGGAGAGATTAAGGAAAAATGAAAGCATAGGGAAGAAATTGTTTCTTTTTTTCCGGAGAGGGTTGGGAAGATCATTCCACCAGCAAAGAATTTGTGTACCTTTGTGAAGGTTACAGACTGCAGGCTTCTGCAGTGGGATGGTAGGAGGGTGCAGATATATGCAAGAATCAATGTCTTAAACTTGCTGCGAGCCGAGATAAACAGAGGTGTGATGTGGGCATTCTTGGGCTCATTGAACAGTCGTGCTGCTGCGTTCTGCGATCATTTGTAGAGGTTTGATTGCACATGTTGGAAGTCCAGCCAGAAGAGAATTGCAATAGTCCAGCCTAGAAATGACCAGGGTCTGGACGAGAAGCTGTGCAGCAATGCTCCGTTAGGAAGGGCTTGATCTTCCTGATGTTGTGCAGTGCAAACCTGCATGATGGCGCTGTCCTTGCAATGTGGTCTTTGAAGATCAACTGGTCATCAAAGATTACTCCACGATTTCTGACCAAACTTGATGGGGATATTGTTGATGAGCCTAGCTAGATGGTGCATTTGTGGGGATTTTTCAAAGTGGCAGGGATGATGAGAAGCTCCTTCTTGGCAAGGTTGCACTGATGCATTTCACTGCCCATCACTGTTAAACACTATTGCGTTTCACTGACCCATCCCAAACACTGTCCTAAATCCTTGCAAGTCCACACTTCAGTGACATAATGCCACACAGTAGTCCACTATGGAGTCTGCATTTGGGACAGAGCCACTGTCTCACTGCATTACTGCTGCTCACATTACATCTACTGTTGCATTTCACTGCCTCCACTGCAGCTGCTCAGAGGCTCATGATGATCCACACAGGAACTCTGATGTTCAGGTGCTCATTTCAGCCTGCAGGACATGACAATGAGCGCCATATAGGAACAATAAACAAACCTTTTTGTTAACAAATCCAGAGGTTTATTAGATTTGTGAGTTCCACATGCTTTATTGCATTTAAGGCAAGACATTACAGGCGAATATAGGGTAAAACAGATGTAAAACAGATATCACCATACTTCCCAATTGATTAATCACAGTACATTAAAAGATTTGTTCACTTGAGAATTCAAATTTCCTTATAATTTACACACCCCCATGTCATCCAAGATGTTCATGTCTTTTTTCTTCAGTCGAAAAGAAATTATGGTTTTTGAGGAAAACGTTCCAGGATTTTTCTCCATATAGTGGACTTCACTGGGGTTCAACGGGTTGAAGATCCAAATTGCAG
Source organism: Hypophthalmichthys nobilis (assembly GCA_037950665.1). Taxonomy (NCBI): domain Eukaryota; kingdom Metazoa; phylum Chordata; class Actinopteri; order Cypriniformes; family Xenocyprididae; genus Hypophthalmichthys; species Hypophthalmichthys nobilis. Next base: position 27,318,575 of record CM075485.1, on the reverse strand, counting down.
TTTCATTGCAGCTTCAAAGAGCTCTACACGATCCCAGACGAGGAATAAGGGTCTTATCTAGAAAAACAATTGGCCATTTTCTAAAATAAATAAAAATTATATACTTTTTAAACAATGCAAGACACGTGACCTTTCCAACGTGATTATGTAATGCATGGTGCATCGCAGAGCAGTGCAAGACGAGCATTTGTGGTTAAAAAGTATATACATTTTAATTTTTTTTTAGAAAATGACGACCGTTTCCCTTGGACCTTCAACCCGTTGAACCCCAGTGAAGTCCACTATATGGAGAAAAATCCTGGAATGTTTTCCTCAAAAACCTTCATTTCTTTTCGACTGAAGAAAGAAAGACATGAACATCTTGGATGACATGGGGGTGAGTAAATTATCAGGAAATTTTAATTCTGAATTGAACTAATCCTTTAAGACTATTGTATTGTATTGCAAGTTTTCTGAAATTTTCAAATATGCAAATGAGGCATTATATATAATTAAATATGCATACATTTGCAGAACAGAAATCGAACAACAAACCCCTCAGTAAAAACCTTCAGAAGATAGTTAGGAATAAAATTATAAATTGTGGTGTATGTAAGTGCTGCTGAAGTGGTAAAAAAATTATTTTAACCCTTTAAAGATATGTATTGTAATTGAAATCTACAGACGCAAATAGATAAAGTGCAATAAAATAAACACTTTAAGGGATAGTTCACCCCTAAATGAAAATTGTCATTATTTACTTACCCTCAAGTTGTATGAATTTCTTCTGCTGAACACAAAAGAAGATATTTTGAAGAATATGGGTAACCAAACAGTTAAATGGACCCCACTGACTTCAAAAGTAGGAGAAAAAAATATACTGTAGAAGTCAATAGGGTCCATCAACTGTTCGGTTACCAATATTCTTCAAAATATTTTCTTTTGTGTTCAGCAGAAGAAAGAATTTCATACAGGTTTGGAACAACTTGAGGGTGAGTACATGATGACAGAATTTTCATTTTTGGGTGAACGATCCCTTTAAATGTGCATTTTGGATGATTTGGGTGATTCCATAACAACATGTTGTTATGAAAGTAAAATGGCCCAAAATCTCAAAAGCAATGGTTTTACCTGTAGTGTCTTTCCTTTAATGTTCTCAAAAGGCTGCTCTTTTCTAAAATACAGTGCATGTTTTGGTCTACTAGTCATCTCTGCTTCAGCCCAAATCAGTCGGAGTCTCTTTTAACTCAGCATTTTCAAGGCTGATTCATGATTTAATACCCTGACTGCTCATTTTCAAACATCTGACCAGTTCTCCTGTCTGTTTCTCCGTAGGTGGTGAAGGTTGCCGGAAGCAACATCTCCCACAAGCTCCGTCTGTCCAACATCAAGCCGTCAGACGAGGGCACGTACGAATGCCGCGTCATCGACTTCAGCGATAGCAAGCTGCGTCACCATCGCGTGCGGGCGTACCTGCAGGTGGAGCGTGCGGAGGGGAACGCGGCTCCTCCGTCCCATCAGGGGGCGACGTCACAAGAGGAAGTCCTGCAGTCTGACCACCACAAGCACCAGCCGGCCCACCACGCTCACCACAAACCCGGCCGAGAGCTCAGGAAGAGGTCCGCTGATGATAGTACCGTTGAATGCACGGAGAGCTGTGTACTTTAGGTTCCTCTTAACTTCCCCGTACACCCACATCATTCCTTACACCGACCCCTTATTTGGGATAGTTCACCCAAAAATGAAACATTTCTCATTTTCTCACCCTCATGTCATTCCAAAACCCATATGACCGACTTTCTTAAGGGATAGTTCACCCAAAAATGGAAATTCTGTCATTTATTCACCCTCATGTTGTTCCAAACCTGTACGAGTTTCTTTCTTCTGCTGAACACAAAAGAAGATATTTTGGTAACCAGACACTTGACGGTAGCCATTGATAGTATTTTTTTTCCTACTATGGAAGTCAATGGGTGCCGTCAACTGTTTGGTTTCCAACATTCTTCAAAATATCTTCTTTTGTGTTCAGCAGAAGAAAGAAACTCGTACAGGTTTGGAACAACATGAAGGTAAATGATAGAATTTTCATTTTTTGGTGAACTATCCCTTTATGTAAAAACAAAATAAAACATTTAAGCTTTTTTAGAGCTTTATTTTAGTTTAGTATTTTATTTTATTAGCTCCTGGTCAGTGTCTATTTTTAACAAGCAGCTTAGACGTTCTGCAGAATAAATCATTTTGTGTTTTATGGAGTCAAACATGTATGAACACGAGGGTTGAGAGAATAAACAAAAACAAAATTTTCATTTTCGAGTGAACTATCCCTTCAACAACTAATGTATATTTCTGTATAAATCCGAAGGTAGATGTCTGTTCAGAACAGCGAGTGCATGTGACAAACGTTTCTAATAATATTTGCCAATGAGCAAGAAACCAAATTGGTCAGTTGATTTAAACTCTTTGGTCATTCTTAGTTTGATCAGATTCATGTTTTGATATGATGTAGACGGCTAGAAGCGGCAGAACAAACGTGAATGTTTGAAATATTCTTCATCAGGTCTAAACGATGACATTTACATGCTGTAATATTACTATCATTGTTTACATGTATAATGTTACGGGCACCAGTCTGAGGGTTTTTCTGGACTGGCAGCATCGTTGGCACAAGTGCGATTTGATAGGTGCCAGCTTTTGCAAATATGTTTAATGAAGCTTTTGTGTCAATGGAAGGATGGTGCACACAATATTACGATGTTTTGTGGTTTTTATGCAGCTTTAAAAGATCTTGAAAACACTCACAATATGTTCAATGGTATTAATGATGGCTTCGTTTCTGGTTTCTTTGATTTTTATAGTTTGATTCAATTGTTTTTTGTTTCTGGAAGTAATACATGTACAGATTGTGTATATTACAATAATCCTACAAAAGACTGGTTTCACCTTCAATGTATGCCTTTATCAAATAAATAAAAACATTGTACATTGATCATATATCTTTGTGTACTATTAATACATTATTTTTCTAGCTTTCTATTCATCCCCACTTCAACCAGACCTTGCTGCTCGTTTTGAAATCTTTTAAAATAGGGAGCCTGCATATCTTTCAATGGTAAGACAAATGCTTATGGCCCTACCGGGATAGTTGAATGTGGTTTAACCATAGACATGGTCACAATGTACAAAATTATTTTAGGCTTATTTGACATGTATTGTATGTGTGCGCGCACGTGGTATAAATGCATTTAATTAACTTAATTGAAGGATGCTGTTTGCTACAGATTAACTGTTAAACGCTAGGGGGCGCTGTCACATTCTGGGGTGCGTTTACCAAAGCGAACTATAGTCGCAAGTTCCGTCGTTATCAATAGAGTTCAATGGGATTTACGACCATAGTTGGTTAACGAGCACAGTATTACCTCTAAATCAAAGCGCAAAAAAAAAAAAGCAGAAATGAGCGATCTGATATGTAAGCAGACGCATATGAAAAATAATGCGATCGTCAACAATAAACAGCATATAAATCAAAACAGCCTAATATGTTACCGAGTTAAATGTCGACCCAGGAAGTGATTAGAACTGTGAAGCTTTGGTGGTGTTGATGGACTCGATCTACTCCATCTGTGTTTTGATCAAAGTACTGAATCCAAACGCGATTTTCTCATCTTTTTGCTTAAAATGTTACTTTTTTATTAAACTTACCCACGTTCAAGCGTTGATAAAAAATGCATGAAGGATTTTTTTTTTTAAAGCAGAGTGTCTGTTCTTTCTTTTGATATATTGCATGTTCAGATATTCATAAAACAAAATATTCTGGGGGCCATGATATTTCTGTGAAAATGACCAAAAACGCTGGTGATGGCTGGCAACTTAAAAATAAATAAATAAATAAATAAATAAAAATAAAAACGCTGGTGAGGAAAGAGTTAAATATATTTTCACATCAAGTACTAATGTTAAAAAAATCACTCTAATTAGAAAACAGTTCACACCCCAACTTTAACAATAATTATAGATGCATTGGAGTAATTTTCGGTGCTCTCTACTTGTTTCTACTTTAAAGTGCATAACTTAACATAACTGTGGCGCGCTTAGAATAACCAAAACATTATTAACCATTGGTGTGGGCGCTAATATAGCTTTTTAGTTTATAGTTCTTGATGTGAAAGGGCCTTAAATGTGGTGGCTTAATTGCTAAAGTAAACTAAATTGACGCTTTGCTGCAAGAAACTTTGGCTGGCTTTATAATATTATAAAAAGCTCCAAAAAGTAACTAAAGTGACATGACATGCAGCCAAGTATAGTGTGCTCCGCATTTTGCCTATCCAAGTGCACACACACAGCAGTGAGTAATGAACACACATACACACTGTGAACACACACTTGGAGCAGTGGGCAGCCATTTTAGCTGCGGCATTTGGGGAGTGATTGGGGGGTTAGGTGCCTTGCTCAAGTGTTGTGGGTAATGAGAGCGTTGTTCATTCACTCCCCCCACCTACATTTCAGTACTGAGACTTAAACCCGCAACCTTCGGGTTACAAGTCTTCTCTAATCATTAGGCTACAACTGCCCCATGGTAGACGTAATGGTAGATTCAACGTGGCCTTTTTTAACTTTTGTTCTAGCAAAGAGCTTTTCCACCTTAACCTCAAAATTCACCTCAATTCTTCATTACTTCATCTCTTCAATTTGCTTTGTCCTCTTTAACGGTGACGAACCCTTCAAACAAAGCTCATGTCAAGCGGTTTGACTCTATAATGATGCTCCCGCACTTATCAGAAGCGGCCGGGAGGAAATTGCATTAGCCCCGTATGCCGCACGTTAGCCGGTCGCCCCAGCCCGGTGAATAATAGCACTTCTGTCAGCCCTGGCAGCAGGATAAATAGCAAAGTACAGTGCAGATAACACGGCAGCACGCTAACACAAAGCATATGAGGCAGCTTTAATGCGACTCTCACAGGCGGCACATTTATTAAACTGTCACAGAAGAACCCGCGACCACACGAGACTGAACAGAAGATCCCAACCAACAGGTCAAGCTGCGTAACTAGACCAGAACCTGCAGGATTCAACTGTACAACTCAAGAGCTATACGAGTATAATAATTATGCTTTAAAAGTAAAATATGAAATAATGAAATAAAAAAACCTGAAATTCTAAAAGATCCCATATTAATTTATTATTTTAGAGAAATAGCAATTTTTTGTAAGGAACATGTTTTTTCTTGAACAGTTTGTTTTATTGTATACATGGCAATCTGCGTCATATGAAAAGTCACTCTATCATACATGTAGTCAGTGAAGATTAGAATACTAGAATCATTCGTTGTCTTAAATCTAGCGTTCAGATGTAAGAAACCCTGTTATTTGTCATCTAAACCACCAGAGTCTTGTCTGTCCGCTTTCGGGGAATCAAACTCCTGCAGTAATTTGAGGACGTTGTCTGTGAATTCGTTTCTCGGCTTGTCTGATCCACTCAGCGTCACGGGCCGCAGCTGTGGATGGGGCGGCTCGTACGTGACAGGACAGAACAGCTCATTCAGAGTGAACCAGCACATATCAGCATCCAGCTCCATCAGTGACCGGAAAACACTACGGATACAAATATCATAATAAAGCCAACTATTAGGATAATTCATACCATTAAAGCAGGATATAGGATTGTATACATTTAACAGCATATAGTGAACTGGAACATGAAGAAGCCAAGTTTCATTTTAAAGGGATAGTTCACCCCAAAAATGAAAATTCTGTCATCATTTACTCACCCTCATGTTGTTCCAAACCTGTATGAGTTTTATTCCTCTGTTAAACACAAAAGATATTTTGAAGAATGTTGGTAATTTCTGGTCCCCATTGACTTCCATGGAAATGTTGGCAACTTTCTGGTTACCAAAATTCGTCAAAATATCTTATTCATAGAGGTTCAGAAACTCATACAGGTTTGGAACAGGGTGAGTAAATGATGACAAAATTTTCATTTTTACTATCCCTTTAATGTCTAATTTTTAAATTGATATCTAGAAAGAAAAGCAACCTGGTTTATGTATATATATATATATATATATATATATATATATATATATATATATATATAAAGATATATATATATTTTTTTCTTTCTTTCTTTCTGAAATTCACTTATAATTTGTAAAAAAAAAAAAAATATTCACACACATTTATGTGATGAATACAATTTTTTTTAAATTAAGTGAAATTTTAAAAAAAAAATGTGTGTATATATATATATATATATATCATATTTGTTTGAAAATGTGTGTATAACATTTTAGTTATATAATTAACATATTAAATTATAATTGCTAATATTTTATATATAACAATATCTGTCAGGCCGATTAATCAATTCAGCTATATTTGTATATATTTGCATATATATTTTATCATATATTTTTATTTTTTCCCCTGAATCTGATTATTTCAGAATAGTCAGATTAATTAATTGGTCTGACAGATATATCGGTCTAATCTCAATATGACCAAATATTGCTCAAAAGATTGATTTATTGCTATGTGACGAATCATTACAACAGAACAGACAGTCCCTTAAATGATTCTACAACCACAAAATTAATATTAAATATTAATAATAAAATCAAGTTCCTGAAACATAAAAAAATATTTATTGTAAATGAGTCATTTAAAAATATATATATTAAATCCACTTGATCATTTTAAAGATGAAGAAATGTTCAGTTCCAGTTCCTCAATGGGTTGGGCTTTACCTGAGACACGCCTCCTGTAGTTTGATTGGCTGTCGGCAGCTCAGGTACAGAAGACAAGCGTCAGATACTCGATCCAGATCCGCCTCCACTGCAAACAGACATTCAGAATAAAGATTATAGTCCTCAAACTCCACCAGGACTGAGAATATGAAGGGAATGACAAATTGAAGGAAAATCAGCTATAAATATTAAAATGTAACAGACACTGAATAGTGAAACAGCAAACAATTTAAGACATTTGTTAGTGTTCAAATATATTTGGGACTGTACACTATTAATTCTCTATACCCACACATTTTCATGTATTTCTCTAGTGAATTCACTGCCGGTGACTCAAAACTCGCAGCAGAAATGCAGTGAACGCCTGCGTCATATTCATAATGGCCACAGATGTTCTAATATATTCTAATAGTCTCCATGGCAGCATTATCCTAATTAATTAATTAAGCAGCGTGATGTAGAGCCTCATTACTCTAGAAAAATGGAGGTGAATGCAAAGGGACGGCGAGACCAGCAACAGACAGAAATGAAGGATGGAGGGAGAATAATAAAGAGAGAAATGACGTGAGAGAGAGACAGCTGGGAAATAAACAGCATGACCTCTTGTCTGTCTGTCTGTCCGTCTCTCAGGTGTCTCTCATAACCATGGTAACTCTATCAGTATTCAGTGTTTCCTCTGCTCAGCTCCACACACACACACACACACACACACTAACTCAATCACACAAACGTTTTTCTCTCCACATGGCAGCTCAATCAAACGACAAATCACTTCAGCATTTCACACAACATTGGGTTTGGTTTGCATCACGGTTCTGGTCCGGTAAATCGTCGCTATTACAGATGCACTAATTAAACTTGAGACTGATATTGATAACCAATATTTTATAAACCAATTTGTTTTTCAAAGAGCACTTTTACACGCATCAGGCCATATGCTGCAGCAAAATGCACAAGATGAATTGCAACATGTGAGGTTTTTTCAATTCACCCCTGCATTACATCAGAAAACCCACAGCAGTGAAAAAACCCAAAAACAACTGATATGAAAGACAGAAAAATCTCCCTCAGAGCTTCTCCAGAGGAATGAACAGAACAGCACAGAATGGTGTCTGTCAGAGCAAAGCTCTGGGGTTTTTAGATGGAGCTGTGATGTGACATCAACAGGAACGCATCTTCATCGCTTACGGTGAGATTGACTTTGACATGTTCACTGCAGCTGTGATGAAAGACTGAGGCAAGTCTGCCATCTAGTGGTGAACATGCTCACAAATGTTGTTAGACAACACAATTTAAATGTAAATGTTTCTGATATTAGGGGGAGGGGGGCATGATTCATCAGCATATTATTCTAAAGGAAAAATGTTTTTATAATCTTTGTTTAAGATGCTTTTTCTTGGCCTTTAATTTTTATTCTGCTGATGAAACTACAGAGCCCTTAAGGGGAAAATTATATAAATATTGTATATTGAGCCGTTCCCCTCCACGAAGAACCTTTAACATCCATTGAACATTTCCATTCCACAAAAGGTTCTTTATAGTCAAAAAAGTTTCTCTAGGTTATTAAAATGTTCTTCACACTAAAGTCCTGGGTATGCTTCGTTTTTTTTTTTTTTACGCGTATGCTAGTGTTCGTGCACAGTCTTGGAAAGTATACTTCATTCAACTCGTAGGCATACACAGGCATTCGACACATGGACAGTTTTGAGCAATCTCTCGCCACGAGTTACAACCCATAAAGATACAACCCATCTTTATATTCTTTCATGCTAGAGTTGTACAAATGAGGGTACTTTCTAACCTCTTCACACAATCTCTCGTCTATGTAGGCCTCCATTGTCGCTGTAGCTTGCATGTGTTCCGGTGTGGTGAGAAATCGAGTCCCCCCTGGAATCGGGTCTCCTTTAGGACCCCCGAGTGATCTCCTTGGTTCAACAGACTTTTAATGGGATGTATTTTTAGCGCCTGATTATAATTCCTGCAAAATCACGTTATGATTTCTATAGTTTAAAATGCGTTATAATGACCATTAATGTATTTTAAATTACATGGTTCATATACTAGTATCTAACTGAAGCTATAGGTATTGAAATCAAGCATTTCTTATTCTTACTGTTTTTTTAGATGGCATATGTACTAGCATAGCATACATCCACCCGATTAGCCTGCTAGCTTAGCTTATAATAGGTATGTTTTTTGCTTCTAATATCTGTTTCCAGTTTGTTTTATTATGCAGTACATAGGCATTTATTTTATATTTCAAACATGTTGTTCGTGCACTTAATGTAATAAACATCATACAATAGTGAAATAGGTTATAATTAGTCAAGACATCACAATGACAACTTTTGATCAGACATTACCGCCTGGGTCCTAAAGGAGACCCGATTCCTGGGGGGGGGGCTCGATTTCTCAAGACACAGGTCTGTTCTGTTTATGGAGTTTTTCTTTGACTATTTTGTAAATCGACACCCCAAGGGCACGGTCGCCACCTTGTGGATAAACTAATTACTGCAAAAAAAAATTAAATGCGCATGTGCAACCCGGTTACAAAAATCTGGTGGTGCGCATACAGTACTCGCATACTCTTCTGATGACAAAATTCGCGTCACGCGCACTGTATGCTGACCCTCGCGTACGTGTAAAAATGAAGTATACTTTAGGAAAAAAAAGGAACCCAAAATAGTTCTATGACATGCGAAAACCCCCGTTTGGAACCTTTATTTTTAAGAGTGCTATGAAACCTCGCATTCGCTCACAAAAATGTTGCGTTTAAAATAGTTTTTCCTCACATTTCTTACATCACTAGTTTTGCAAGATAACACAAAGTTCCTTAGGGAATGCTAACTTTTGCAAGGTTGAAATATTATTTTTTTTCCTCCCGTCTCATATTTTTTTCCACTGCCAAATCCTCTTAGGGGTTCTGTATGTAACCAAGGTCATGCAGGCAATAAATAATAATATTAACTCTTTGTCTTTGAAAAAAGCGTGATTTTCTCAGCTTTTTGTTCAAAATGTAGCTTTTTTATGAAACCTACCCCCATTCAAGTGTTGATAAAAAAAGAACGCATAAAACATTTTTTTGTTGTTTAAATTAAAAGCAGAGGGTCTGTTCTTTCTTTTGATATATTGCATGTTCAGATATTCATACAACAAAATATTCTGGGGGCCATGAAATTGTGAAAATGATCAAAAACACTGGCAACTTTTTAAAATAAAACGCTGGCGGGGAAAGAGTTCAAATAAAATATCAAGCCCACTTTAAATGCTAAAATGGTTCAGACCCTAAAATAAGGTCCCATCATACATTTTTCTAGCTAAATATTCGGTTTCAGACATTCAGCACATTATTGAAAGTATATGCATTTTATGTTCTTAGAGATGATTCAGGCAGATTATGCCACAAAATAACAGTTAAACTTAATATATAAATTATATACATGATAGGTTTTCAGTCTTTTTTAGGATTGAGTGTTGCATTTTAAGTTATAATAATCTATGGTATCGTATTCATGCATTTACATGATTTGTTATGATGCTGATGCTGCACATCCATTAAAATAACCATTATTATTGTATACAGCCATATACTTGTACATTTCATTTGAATTTGATGTGGGAGGGACAATGAAACAATTAACTGAATTTTAGCTTTTTAACCTTAGCTTTAGAGGTATATTAGTGTGTTTTTGTTTAGCATGTTTTCACATATTATATTAAACAATAACTGGCAGTCCTACAGTGCTGTCACAGGGCCCTTGCTGAATATATTTATACATTTTCATTGATGTTCTGCATTAATAGCTTATTAAACACTATTCAATATTAGCAAAGTTTCTAGCCGGTGTTTGGGACACTGATGTCCAGACTTACTCAGGTCCAGTTTGACACACAGAGGTCCGAGACCCTGCAGCACAGCGAGCTGGAGTTTGTAAGCCAGTGTTTGTGTGTAGACGGGCCCTGAGCGAGCGCTGATCTCCGCCTGCTTCATCAGAGAGGAAGTGAGACGGGGCAGAACCTCCTTAGACACGCGTTTCCTGAGGAAATCGCCACACGACTCCCCCAGAACACACAGCACCTGAGAGTGAGAGAGATTCGTGGAGGAATGTAGAGGAACTTGATGATCTCTTGGATCTATAATAGTATTACAGTTAATATACACTAAAGTTTGGGGTGTGTATGCTTTTTTTTTATGCTTTTCAAAGTCTCTTATGCTCACAGAGGTTGCATATATTTGATCAAAAATACAGTAAAAACAGTAATATTGTGAAATATTATTACAATTTAAAATAACTTTTCTATGTGAATATATAGTAAAATGTAATTTATTCCTGTGATCAAAGCTGAACTTTCAGCATCATTACTCCAGTCTTCAGTGTCACATGATCCTTCAGAAATCATTCTAATATGATGATTTGCTGCTTAAGAAACTTTTCTGATTATTATCAGTGATGAAAAATATTGAGCTGCCCATTATTTTTTGTGGAAACCGTTATTTTTCGGGATTCTTTGATGAATAGAAAGTTAAAAAGAATAGATAATAGAAATCTATGACCGTCACAGTCAACGGAATACAGGATTTCCACACTTTTTCACCCATTTTGTTTCAGATCGATTCAATTTGTAATTATGTTTTGACCTATGCATTGAAAATAAGTTTAATGCAGATCATTAAACTATAATATACTACAGAAATTTGCATGACTTTTAATGTTTTATCAACTTCCATGGCCTTTTAAAATGCTAGGATACTGTGCATGGTCGTAGTTTTGTCCATGTTTTGTTGCTATCTGGTTGGAAGGACATCATCTCACCTTGAATGCTCGCGGTACAGCGAGAGGGTCATCGTTGGTGAGACGGTGGAGGAGAGCAGGCCAGCACCGGTGCACCATGGGAAGAAGCTCATCCTCTTGCTCACATAAAACACACACACACAATTCCAGGATGTCCAACACCTGTAAATGCACATATACATTTTACTTTAGACACGCTCTTCTCAAAGGAAACAGGCCTGCAGCGATGCGAAAGCTATAAAACTGAACAGAAACGTTTACAACCTTGAGTCGGATTCTCAGGTTGGAGTCGGAGAGCAGGTGGATGCATCGCTCCATCACGTCTTTTGCAATCTGGATATGAAGAGGAAGCTCCTTTTTCTCAGCAGGACCCTCCATGTCCTCATCAGAAGCAGACGCTGGTGGAGGAACGTCTGTGGACAGGAGAATATGATATTAAAATTAAAAATCGAAGGAAGGTTCAATGTGCATTAGTCTAGTCAGGCCCTGTGAGACTATCATCATGCAAACATGAGTAACAGCTGATTGGGTCTTGTAAATCAGGTACAAACCTTCAGCGTGATAGTGGGAAAGCCATAATTCCAGATCGTTTTGGGAATTTGACTCTGTGTGGCGTTGGTTTAATGATCAGCAATCTGAACCCTGAGTTGAAAGTCTCAGCATGTGATGAGCCAAATATAGAGCTCGAGTGATCATAATTCTGCTCTATTACATCTGTACCCGTGTGTAAAGCACTTACCGCAGCTTGTTCCAGGGGAAGCGACTACCCCTGTTACAGGTCTGCAGTTATGATGAAACCTTCAGCAGAACTAACATAATAGTTCCAATTGCAGCCTAACATTTTTTATTTTTATACTGTTAGGTCTTACCAGATCAATACTGTCATCTGCTGTGCAAAAATTAAATTACATGCAGGAACTGTAACGCATGACTATAACAGAATGTTGCAGAATGGTTTTCTGCATGGTTGCTAGGATGTTACTATTTGGTTGGTAGGATGTTCTGATTGGTTGGTTTTTAGGGCATTAGCTTACTGGCCCAAGTAAAAAAGCTCACTCACAAGTTTCTATTATATTTTGGTCTCTAGATATCAGGGTTCTGCAAAACTGAAGAATTTGCTCCCTTTTAGTTCAAGAGTGTGAATTTGAATTGAATTGGGCACAAGACCACCAGAATTTAAAGCACAATTCAAATTCAAATGACAGGAAGAGAAATTTACTGCATTTCAAAGCAAGTCAACACAGATAATGCATCCTGGGAAATTAAGTTATAAAATGTTTATTAAATATTGTTAAGTACAAGTAGTTAAATTTCTCTAAGACATTCTCAATTCAGGTTTGAATGGACCACAACCCTGCTAAATTTTGGCAGTCCCAGTTTTATCATCCAGGTAAGTATGATTGTAAGTCTAATTGCTTAGAAAGGTGACAGCATTTACATTTAAGCTTAATTCTTAAGGTTAGGGGTGTAGAACAAACATAAATATATCAAAATTACAAACCTAGTTCATTAGGATCTTCCTCATCTACTCCAATGCCTTCAGCAAGCTCCTTCTGCTTCTTATAGTCCAGGAGAAACTGCCTCAAGTTCACACACTCTTTATTCTGGGTGTTTTTGCTGGATGGCTTCTGGTGTCCCATAGTGGCGGGGAACCATCTTACTGTGGTAAAACAAATGTGGCATTTTCAAAATTCAAAGATCACATTTTGCAACTAATACTTAGTAGCATTGTTCGAATTAATAGTAAACTAAGAAAAATTTAAGACTCACCAAGTGCCTTCATGAGTAAGTGCAGCACGCTGCAGAACTGTGGCGCTCTCTGGTCATAGCTGAGATCAAGGGCCGTTAACACGTCCTGCACCACATCGGCCACTAGAGGCAGCAGACTGGCATCTGAGTGAGTGAACATGACTGCAAGAACTCTTGGAGCATGAGGGTGAATGCTGGGTCTGGCTAGGTTTAGAGAAATGTCATTGAGGAGATAGTCTGAATTCTTGATGACCAGCTCCTTGGGTGAACTGTAATCGCAAGCCTTGCAGAGGTCGCACATTGCGTTGAAAGCCGCTTGGCTGACGAGAAGCGACTCATCCCCGGCCTTCTCCAGCACAGGGTATAGGGATGTCATGAGAAGCAGACGGAAATCAGTGCCCAAAGCCAGGGCAAAGCCTCCGATACCCTCCAACTGGATACAGATTTGCCAGATGTTGCTGTTGAGTTGGTGGAGTGATGGGGTTTTGGATGCTGGAAGCAGTTGGAGACAGTTTCGTTCTGGATTATTGGGCACTATAGTCTCAAGTTTCCCTTCCAAGGCCTCTGAGACTGTAGGGAGAAGCCAGTTGCTCAAACTGATGTACTCCTCGATGATGGACACGATTGAAGATTTCAAGTCTTCTTGATTTGCTCTAGACTGGTTTATTCTTGAACAATCAATCTTAGAATTGTCCATCTCTACGCCAATGCCTGCAGCACCAACAATAAGCTCATTGAGGACCAAAGCAGCTTGCTTTCTGTAAACCGAGGACTCCTTGTACAATTCCATGAAGCGGTCAACAAGAAGGTAGAGGTTTCCGTAGTATCCCAACATGCGGCAGATCTTCCCGAGTGTTGAGAATATCCTTTCGTCTGTGAAGTAGAGGAAATATTTCCTCTGGGATGGGATTTGGTGCACATCAGTTCCCAGGTCTGTTGAGGATTTAAGAGTTCTCTCCTCAATGATTTTCACATCTGTAACGTCCAGCTCCATCACCTGCATCAATGCTTTGGAGATACGCTCAAGATGGACTGCCGACCTTAGTATTGCATCCACTTTGGGCCCCAGAATCTTGAGGTACCCAAGGAACACGTTAAGAACAAAGAGTTTGCGTTGGTCATCAGACGTTCTCATGAGTCGAGGTAAGGATGATGCCAAGCTGTGGAGGTTTTCGGATAGAATGTCAGTAAAGTCCTGTCCACCATTGGTTTGCCCTATTTGTGCCACATCATTCAATGCAGCATTGCACCTGCTCTTAACCTCAGGCTCGTCATCGTTGATGGCACCTACCAATGCTTCCAGTAGAGGACCGACACATTCACCCACAGACTGGCTGCACTGAGAAAGGAGAAGATGGGATAGATTGACCAACTCAAGCCTGATTCTCCAATGTGGGTGGGCAGAAGTGCAGGAAATGATATTTTGCAAGACCATGGCAAGGCGCTGGGAAGTGGTTTTGCGCCAAGATGGAGTCCTCTTTACAATCAGCTCCTCAACCCTCCCCAGGTCACCAGCTGCCCCTTCGGTGTCTGTCTTCTGAAGCTGCTCATCGGCCATTACCAGACCTACCGCTTTGTACCAAACCCTCATGGCCTTCATCGTGACTGCATGGCCTTGTCTTATGTCCCCACTTATTACCTGACTCAGGGCACGAGATATTCCAGGCAAAAACGTGGCGAGGGCTCGTCCGAGCAGAAACCTCTCATTTCGTCCTGGCTCAATGTGTTCCTCCTTGCAGTCGCACTGTAGAAACAACGATAGGAGACATTTAAGGGAAGCCAATTGAACTCCCCTTGCCTTTTCGTGTTCTGCAAGTGCCAGAAGTAGCGACACAGCCGCTCCAAGTCCGGGCAACATGCTTGGCTCATAGAGTTTAAAAACAATGTCACCATAGGCAGAGTGCAAGAGGGTGTCCAGGCATCTGAGGACAGCCAACTTTAGTTCCTCGGAGGTCATAGCAGGCTTTCCGGGGTCTTTTGGGGAACAAAGACAAAGGCACAACTCAGAGAAAAGATCCCGCAGAGATTCCCAACTCTGTACGCATGTGTTCTCCAGCACATACGTCATGGCTTCCATGACCGCTTGGATAAGTGCCTCCCGCTTGGAGCCAGGGGTTTTGAGGACAAATCTAAGGGGAAACAGAATATAGTCCTGGAGCTGTTGGAGAGCTCCATCGCTCACACTGCGGAGATGACCGCTAAGAGTTTCTACATTAACAGATGTAGGTTCTTTGGTCAGGAGGACACATGATGGGCGGAGATATGCAAATGCAATCTTTGGGTCTTCGATCTGATGTTCAGCCATTCTCCATGTATGGAGTACAAGATCTGCAAAGGAAGATTATAAAAGCTGTACGTCAATGTGACTTTCTGAAATATGACTTTCAGAAAACATCCAAAATAATAGCAATATTACTTGATTTTACAATACTTTCGGCATTTAAACATTAGCATCATTTAGTATTCAATGACTGATTTTTTGAAGAGACTTGTAGGTAATATAGTGTAGCAAATGCAAATGAACAAGAAGAAAAGAAAAAAAACATTGACAAAAGGGTTTGACAATTATCAACTACGAATTGTTAATCACATTAAACATGAAATTTCCTACAAGGTGTATATAATAGTTGTCATATAACCTTAAAGCTGTTAAGTGAAATGCAAATACAGCTTGTCAAGTTTCAATGGTCAAGTTTCATTTTAATACAAGTAAAGAGGAAAAAAAGCATATTGAATATTTACTTACAGCCCCTCCCCTGAAAATCCCCATAATACTTACTCCGAGTGGTTCAGTCCAGCGAAGTCATGTCAGCAGCAGCAGCACACATGCAGTTTCAAGCTCATAATCATGACATTAAACTCCTGTTTCATTTAATTTCTGTTTTCATTTTCTCCAGATCCACTATACCTGCTCCCAAACAAAGACTGGGCTTCATAAACACCTTTTGTAAGAAACAAAAACAGACATCACTTGAAAATTATTGCTATTTTTATTCAGAGCGACACAAGCAGTAAAGTCAAGACCTCAGTGTACAAGCCACATCCAGCATGATGTCGCGCCTCTATGACGTCATGTACGCGACGCTCGTTTGTTTATCAACCCAACTTGCAACAAAATCCCATCGTGGTCAAACATTCTCCAAAAGTTTCGAGGAATTCATACACAAGTTTGTACCTTATTGACTCGATTTATTAATATCTCGATTTAAACTACCCTTCTGACCGGCGGTAGTTCGTATTTCAGGGGTTTCCGCGTGTGTTGTGCCATATTTAAGTTAAATCCAGATTAGCCAACCAAAACTGCTGACAGGTGAGAATTTATTTATCTTTATCTTTTAGTAGTTGCATTTTAATCTGGCTTTTAACTGGCTTTTATTGTCTTGATCTTGTAATTGCATGTCTCAGAAATGATGCATTACAACTAATCACCTTCTCAACTAATCAATAACTCAGACTATGTATGGAGTTCAAACTCTTCAATTATATCTCATTTATCAATCACATGAATATGCAGCCAAACTATATCGTTATATATACACGTTGTTTTACTATAATGGTATCTTTAAAAGTACAAATATTGCATGAGGTTTTCTAATACAAGTAGTTCGCTGAAAATGAGATAATAAATCCTGCATGCATGATAATTATTTAAAATTAAGCTAAATGCTTTTCAAAAGTAGTTTAAGATGGTGTGTAGAGTGTCACACCACAAAATGAATGACAACTACATGCATAATGTGTGTGTATGTGTTTATTTGAATGATAGAATGGATTATTATAGCATTTTTATTTAATATCAAACTTCTAGATTAAATGTATGTGACTGTATAATTTTAGCACCATTTTAAACATGTTTCCAGTAGTCCATTTTAAATTGTCCTACAGTAAAAGTAAATAAAAATACAAATGTTCTTTGTCTAAGCTATAGTATAATTTAATGTTTATATAATTAAAAAATTAGACTAAAAATGTTGTACCAAAAAGTAGTTTCAGATGCAGAATAACATATCAAAAACATTTATGACATATCAAGTCAGCTATCCATATGCTTATACTTTATATACAATATTAGAATGAATATTAAGGTCCACCGTTTTCCATGAGCCACATGTTTTGAGGTCAACATATAAGCAAGTAAAACTGCATAAGCTTCAGCCAAGTTTCTAACCTGATGTGTCGTCTTAGGGTTGTCTGGAGAGAGAGAGAGCGGTCAGCATGTCGTCTTTCTCCGAGTCTGCGCTGGAGAAGAAGCTGTCTGAACTGAGTAACTCGCAGCAGAGCGTTCAGACTCTGTCTCTGTGGATCATTCATCATCGAAAACATTCATCTCTTATCGTGCGCGTGTGGCACAGAGAGCTGAAGAAAGGTACGAGAGAGTTTCACTGCTGCCAGCTGTGGATTTACAGTGGTAGTTAAAGGTTGCGAAGACAAAGTTAAGCTACGAAAATGACTAAAAAATGCTCAAATATTAAAACTCAAACCTTTGTTTTAAAGTCAAAGATGATTAAATTAAATAATATAATGTGTTTGTCGTTCAGCTAAAAGCAGCAGGAAGTTGACGTTCCTGTATCTGGCTAATGATGTGATTCAGAACAGTAAGAAAAAGGGTCCTGAGTTCACCAAAGACTTCGAAGGCGTCCTGGTTGATGCCTGCTCACATGTGGCCAGGTAAACTCACCCTCACATGTGCTTCATGTGTTCATCAGCGTGATGTTGTCCTTTCTCATGTGTGTTCTGTGTGTTTCTCTGCAGAGATGGAGATGATGGTTGTAAGAAGCACATGGAGAGGTTGCTGAATATCTGGCAGGAGCGTAACCTCTACCGTCCAGACTTCATCCAGCAGCTCAAACTGGCTATCGAAGACTCGGACAGTCCCAAACACAAGCCCGCAGGTCAGAATAACTCCAGCATACTTCACAGTACATACCTTTCACTGGTAGTGTATGTTTAGTGTGGCATGCTACCCATACTACTTATTTCTGCAGTATATGTATTGTGCACACTATGCAAATTTCCTTTTTCTCCCAGATTTGTTTATTGGTTTTTAAGCACAAAAAAAGTGCTAACAGTCACAAAGCATTAAAAATGTACACAATGCATAGTTATTGTGCAGTCCAAATCTAATTTTGTATCAATATGTCTATGTCTTAAGTTTTGGCATTCTAGTTAAATAATGAGTAAAAAGGCCAAAAATGAATACTTCCCTACTATATAGTGTACGAAAAACAGTACGCCAACAGAGTAGTATGTCTGAATTCATATGCTGCGTCCCAATTTGCATACTATTTGTCCTAAATAGTATTCGAGATTAGAATTACTGTGTCCCAAATCGTAGTTTGTTGAAATGAGTATTCCAAAGATACCCGGATGGTCTACTTTTTCCGGTTAGAATCCGAAGTGCAGATCCATGAACACTATTATTGCCACAGCCCATTGTGCATTTGACAAGAATTAGATTAGAATAAAAAGTGTTAAAAAAACTACAAACATGGCGGTTGTGCAAGACGGGCAATTAAAGGTGTTTGAGTGATTAATAATCAGTATCTAACCTGATGAAAAGAGATTTATTCAGTGTTATCCACATTAAATTTAATCTGGAACAATATTATGAACTTTTATCATGATGCATTTGGTCTTTAAGTTTTAAATGCATCATTATGCAAAACTCATGAGAGTTTCTGCATTAAAAAAACCCATGACTGGCAGATCAACGTGCGACTACATTTCTCTCCAAAACAGAATGAAATGAAATGAAATGAAATGAATGTGGAGGATATCCGTTAAAGACGCAATTGTGATGAAGTAGTATGTCCCAAACTTGCATAGTCTTCTGCTACACACTCAAAAGTATGTCCTTTTTCCTTAACAAAAACAGTACATACTTTTAGGGCATAGTATAAGTAGGCGTATTGGGACGCAGCAATACTATTTGAAAAACGGTAGGCGAAAAGTACCCGGATGATCTACTACTTCTGTCGAGATTCTGAAATGTGATTTTGATGGACACTTTGCTAACCCATGATGTCAGGAGAGGATTTGCGAATGGAATTGAAGTGATGCAACTGACTCTAGTAGGTCACATGACAGTGACAACATGGCATGTTACTTTTTAACAGTTGTGTAGTAATTTCAAATACCTACTCAGTATGCAATGTACATATGCCTTGTTACTGTTATTACTTTTTTGTGCGTAAACCCAATCAACAAACCTGGGAGAAAAAGAAAATTTGCATATTGTGTACAATACACATCCTGCAGAAATGAGTAGTATGCACTAAACAGACACAAAAGTTTGGACTTGCGATAATTAATTTGTTTCTCGTGATCTTGAAGATGTTTTGATCTAAAAGTATTTGCTAAAATAATTAAAATTAGCTTTGAATTTCTTCAAAAACTAAGGTCGTTTCCACCTGAATACAGGTGTAAACGGGGTCTAAAACGTGTTGAGCTTGTCCACTTTCGACCACTTCCAGAGGTAGTTGAAAACGCTTTCAACCGGATTGCTTTCGTAGTGTAGATGCTCATACGGTCGAATGTGTTAGACCATCTACTCTCCACCTACTAACACATAAACATTATGGGAAGCGCACTAGCCAGACGGGATTTAAACTTCGTCGGCTGAAGACCCAAGTTTGGTTTGAAGATGAAAAACGTACTAAGCACAATGTTGTCTCACCGTTCCTGATTTCTAACACACACTCAGAAACAAAAGCTGATGCTCTCCGTATGTTTTTCCGTCATCTCCGGTCACGTTCATATGTAAATTGCGAGAGCTTATTTTGTCCATTAGATTGAAAGATCTGAAAAAAAACATACATTTACCCACTCACAGACGCTTCCCTCGAAGAAATCAGGACAGAATTGGTTGAAAGTGGACAAAAGACACAGATTAAAACACCAGGTGTAAACTGGAATGTGTCTCCTTGTGATCCAATCGACCAAAACACATCTTAATACTAGGTGGAAACAGAGCCTTCAATTGAAAAGCATCATGAAGTGCTCCTCACACGTTCCTCCTGTAATAGTTCTTTAAAAGCATTGGTTGATGAGCAGAGCTGCAATCTAGACAAAGAAGAAGCTCAAATATGAGAGAGATTTTATTTCTGTCACTACATCTTCCATGTATTATTTCACAGTTTCTTATTCTAACATTCAGAAAATAGTCTAAATAAAGAATGAGCATGTGTGAAGTAACGGTTGCATGCTCTTTTGTGGCAGATGATAGAAAAAACTTGAAGAGAAGCTACCAGAAGGTCCAGGAGGAAGAGGAGGAGGAAGATGATGATTACAGAGGTCACTACTCCCCTCATGAGACGGACGCAGCCGCTCCACAGCTGGTATGATTGACACTGACTCAAAGAAACGTGATTTTACCCTTGATTCTTTGACCAATTATAGTATTTGTTTCCATTACTGTTATTGCGATGTTTCCATAAAATAGTGTCATTTTAATTCAACCGTTTTGAATATGGCTCCTCTGATCAGATTTCTAAGAAAGATTTGTGTGATTGATTGTGATGTCATGATCCCACAGACGGAGGAGCTGGTGAAAGCGCTGCAGGATCTAGAAAACGCTGCATCTGGTGACGCTGCCGTGAGACAGAAGATCGCATCACTTCCACAGGAAGTGCAGGACGTTTCTCTTCTAGAGAAGATCACAGGTGAGTCCTTGCAGGTGACCTTGTAAGATGACATGTAAGGTTTTTGGACTGCTGCGCAGATTTTCCCTTGTTTTCTATGTAAACATGCATTAGATGCACATGTTTGACCATTACGCTCCCATCTTGCATCTTTTGCAGTGTCTCGTGGATGACACAACCGTTCTAAAAACTAGGATTGTCAAAAGTACTGGTACTGAAGTGTTAAAAATGTGACAATACCAGCATTTCTCACTAGCATTTTGAGCGCTGTTAAGCGGATTCTGACTAACTTAAACATCTCTGATTAGCCATTGTGTCCATATGCTCAAAACATATGTCTGTGATTGGCTACAATGATCAACGCACAGGAGGATCATTTGAAAGCAGCCGTCTATTTGCAGACCGCTTCGCTGATAGACATCTGCTTTAAAACACTCCTGTGTGTATCTGTGTAAGCGCTCGGTCAATAGCGTGAAAGATTTCCATTTACAACATGTTTTTGAAGCGGTGATCGCTGTAGCCAATCACAGACATATCTGTTGAGCGCGTGAACACAATGGCCAATCAGAGATGTTTAAGTTAGTTAGAATCCGTTATATCTTCTTAGATAAAAAAAAATGTGTTCTGTGTGAATGCTCCCTAACCCTGTTGGATAGGAAGTGGTTTTCTGATGAAGCTCTCCATCTCCTCTGCAGATAAACAGGCGGCAGATAAGCTGTCGAAGACGGTGGACGAGGCGTGTCTGCTGCTGGCTGAATATAACGGACGCCTGGCTGCAGAGTTAGAGGACCGCAGACAGCTGGCCCGTATGCTGACAGAATACATCCAGAGCCAGAAGGAGGCGCTCAACGAGAGGGAGAAGAAACTGGAGGTACAAGACTTGTATTAAATGCCATAAGGAAAATGTCAAAAAATGTTTGTTTTTTTTCCCTCAAACCAGCTTGATTTTCTTTTTGTTGAATATCAGAGCTGCTGTTTTTAATGCATTGAAAGTGAACAGGATTTTTTTTTTACCTTCCAGCTCCAAAATAGACAAAATAATAATATAACCATAACACCATCAAATGTCTTCGTGTGACAAAAAGACCAAATTAAATCATTATTCAGTGATAAATCTGCCCTCTTTTTTTTTATTTGGGTTTAAATCCTCACACAAAACCGGTTTCAGAAGACTTTGAATATAGCGACATGTCATATGGACAACTTTTTATGATGCTTTTGATATTCTTATGGTAATTTTTGTCATTTTTGGAGCATGAAAACAAGTTATGATATTCTGTAAAGTGTTTCCTTTTGTTTTTCATGGAAGAAAGTAAGTCAGACATTTTTGGGTTCATGCATTAATTAAATGTTTCTGAAAACACTACCATTCAAAGGTTGGGGTTTAATTCTCTTATACTCAACCAAAGGCTGCATTTATTTGATAAAAATAGAGTAAAAACAGTAATACTGTGAAATGTTATTACAACAGAAGACGAGTGTGAATTACAACATGATGCTTTAGTTTTAACAGTGAAGGAGTGGGTGTAAAATGTAAGCAGTTAAACATTTAATATTTGACAACTGTTTTATGATATAAATATTAAACTGACTATAATATCCATAAAACAAATTGTCAAATTTCACGGGTTTAAATTGAAAATATGCTTAAAAAATTACATGATTTATGTAATTCATAACTGAATGTGACGAGACAAGAAACTTTGTGTTTTCAAAATATTAGACATATGAATAAGAGTGAATGTGTGCATACTTTAAAATTAAATATTATTTGCAAATAGTATAAATTGATTTATTCATAACTACAGTTAGACCTAAAGCTTCTTTTACCCATCTTATGTCTTACTCTTTATTCCCTTAACTCACTTTTAATCCTTTAATTATTAAATTCCTTTCATTAAGAACAGTTACTCTCGACCATAATAAAAAGCAAAAGTTTGAACAGTAGTGTACATTGTCTGATCCATTCATTCATTCATTTGTTATCATGTGTTCTTGCAGGAATACAAGCAGAAACTCGCTCGTGTCACACAAGTGCGGAAGGAGCTCAAGTCGCACATCCAGAGTCTTCCGGATCTGTCTCTCCTACCGAACGTCACCGGCGGTCTCGCCCCCCTCCCGTCTGCCGGAGATCTCTTTTCCACTGACTGAACGCCTCTATAAGACTCAAAGTCCTCTAAGACACTGGTTCCTCCTGACTCACAAACACCAGAGGAGAGCAGAGCGACTGATCAAGATCCTTCGCCCACTTTTGTATTTCAGTAGTTCTCATACCAGCCAACAAGGTTACCAAACCTCACAGAGATCAAACCCACCAGTCCATCCGTCGTTAAATCGGACTCAAAGTGTGGAGATTTTGTTTTGGTGTGACTTTGCTGTGGAAAGCAACCCTTTTTGCTTTGTCTTATACCTGTAGGTTTTTAGTTTTATTGCTCCAAGTACAATTTTGCTTCATTTTGGTTTTGGAAGAGACTAAACATGAGGATTCAATTTTAAACACCTGTAGACTGAGTTCATGATATCAAGAGAAATGAATTAGAAAACTCATGCTCATCATAAACTGATATATTTTGGTTACAAACCTGATCTGTTTTTCTTCAAATGATTATTTTGCTGATAAAACTCAACAGATGTGCTGATGTTTGTCAGAAGAATACAGTGTGATCCCATTTTCTTCTCTAGTCACTGTATGTTTACAGTGTCTCTCATTAAATGACCGAACACAATCAACAACAAAATGCATTTTGATATGAGTGAATTCTTGAGATTTAATATGAATGGATTGCTGTAATAACAGAGGGACGTGTAAATGATGCTGTGTGAAGAGTCTATGGAATGTAAAGTGGCCAAACTTTCCAAAATGACCATTTATTTGAAGTCACAGATTAATGGAACATGTGTTTATGCTGTTGGTCAGATGAAACAAAATACAGAGAAAACTGAAGTAAAGCCTTTTCTAGTCTCACAGGTCTTTTACATAGTTAAGTGAAATCACGTGCTTTTAGAGAATGACCCTTCATACAGTGATAGTGATACATTTCATTGGTCTGCCCATGAAAAATGAATCATCTTTGTTTACGGTTTCAAATCTAACTGACTGTGCCCACATTAATGTCCTTGTCTAGATCAATTTCTCCAGATATCATTTTCCGAACTCGGATGTGTTCCAGGTATTTTGTTTTGTTGATGGTGTTGCTGCAGTGTTCATCACAACATGGATTGATTCATCTTTTGCAGCATAAAGAACTAAACTCATTGGCTTGGTAATATTTTGTTATTTTGTTTGTAAATTCTTTATTGAATGGACAAGACAATCAACGGATTAGAAATACCGAGTTATAGTGTAGATTTGCTCCATTAACTGTGATCTTGTATACTAGCACAGTGTTCAATAAAGTTACCGTAAAAACAATCACCGCGTCGAAAACCCAACCAAAATGGGGAAAGACCTGTTCAAACCGTTACGAAACATGGTTGTGAGTCAAATTGTAAAGTTGACAAAACTTTCTCGGCCGTTGTTTCTGGGACCAATCACAGAGCGACGTTTTGCCTGGATAACACGTTGCTAGGTAGTTTTTATCAAAGAAACCCCTTTTGCCCAGGTTTTGGGGTTGGACTCGTGACGCGAAGTGATAACAGTGATAATCACTGCCAGTTTCACGTGACAATAGCTAGCCCCTCGAACTTGCTTACGGACGTACATTTT
This sequence comes from Hypophthalmichthys nobilis, assembly GCA_037950665.1. NCBI lineage: Eukaryota > Metazoa > Chordata > Actinopteri > Cypriniformes > Xenocyprididae > Hypophthalmichthys > Hypophthalmichthys nobilis. Next base: position 27,293,966 of record CM075485.1, on the reverse strand, counting down.
GAGGTAATCATTCCTCGTATTCACACAGCCTATTTTATTAAGGTAGTTGCTATAAATACTATTAAAATGTGGGTTTTTAACCGCAGATCCGACAATTCATTCGCGCTTCCGTGATTAGGCTGTTCGCATTCCTACAGCGGGTTTAAAACGCTGCTCTTCTCTTCAGGGTTGCATCAGCAGATCCAAACAGCACTGAAGATGCCCGACTTTCTCGTAGTTATGGTTCTCCTTATCTCAAGTAAGTGTTTTAATAGTTGACACAGTTCTGGAACGTTATTTAAATGTTAAATCTTTTTCTTGATTACTTAAAGTGTGAATATATTTGACAGGTGTAGTTGGGATACCGCAAGCAACAGGAAAGTTTGATCGATCCTTTCCCGGATGGGCTAAAGCAGATCAAGTTACAGTCAGATGTAACAACACTGTGATCGCGCAGTATTGTCATGATAATCAAAGCTGTCCAAAAATCAACAAACCCGGAGTCTTGCTGGAAAAGGACAGTGGTGGAGTACGTCTAACCATCACCAACTGTTCCTATGATTCGCGGTCCTGTGAAGCAGTGAGCTACATTGATCACCAACAACAAGGACCGGAGAATTTTATTGTTCACGTTTGCAACCGTAAGTAATTTAACGATTCTTCAATTTCTGATTAACTTGAAAGTATGAAGATAAAATCTATAAAAGCGCACCTTGTTTTGAATGAATGAGATGGCCGCCACGAGTTTCTCACATCCGGTTCACAACAGCGACACTCTTGGCTCATGGGTACTGTAGTTATTCACCAGGAGCTCGGCAATTATTAAACATGACTTTATTCAGTTGAAATCGATTTGACGTGTGGCTTCAGAAGTGTATATACCATCACTCAACAACCTCGTATTTAAAAATGTTTATATTATCGTTAAAAATCAATTTAAGAAATTTAATGGATTACTCCCAGAACTTATACAACACAGATCAAAAGTTTGGAAACATTACTATTTTTAATGTTTTTGAAAGAAGTCTCTTTTGCTCGTCAAGGCTTTTTTTTTTTTTTTGATCAGAAATACAGGAAAAAACAGTAATATTGTTAAATATTATTACAATTTAAAATAGCTGTTTTCTATGTGAATATATAGTAAACTGTAATTTATTCCTGTGATCAAAGCTGAATTTTCTGCATCATTACTCCAGTCTTCAGTGTCACATGATCCTTCAGAAATCATTCTAATATGATGATCTGCTGCTCAAGAAACATTTATGATTATTATCAGTGTTGAAAACAGTTGTGATGATTATATTCTTGAATATAATGGTTTCATTGATAAAAAGTTAAACAACAGCATTTATTTAAAATGGAAATATTTTCTAACAATATACACTTCTGTTCAAAAGTTTGTTTGTTTGTTTTTGAAAAAATAATATTTTTATTCAGCAAGGATGTGACTGAAGACTGGAGTAATGATGCTGAAAATTCAGCTTTGATCTCAGAAATAAATTACATTTTAACACATTCACTGCTATTTTAAATTGTAATATTTCAGAATAAATAAATGCAGGCTTGATGAGCAGAAGAGATTTCTTTCAAAAATAGCATTAAAATAGTAATGTTTCCAAAGTTTTGCCTGGTACATAGTTATGAATATAGAATAACTTTTAATTTTGCTAAGCTATTGCATATTAAAATGGTATGTTGTAAAATGAAATGAAAATGTACTATTACACAACACTCAGTCCTGTCAGATCAGAGTTGCACCTCTGGTCATTTAGCCCTGTTATACTTAAACCTGTAGATGAAAAACAAGATTATCAGTTCTGTCAACCTGTTGATGCATTAAAGGATTAGTTCACTTTCAAATGAAAATTAGCCCAAGCTTTACTCACCCTCAAGCCATCCTAGGTGTATATGACTTTCTTCTTTCTGATGAATCAAGGGAAATATTAATAAATATCCTGATGCATCAGAGCTTTATAATGGCAGTGAATGGGGAAACAACGAGTTTAAGTATGAAGTAAAATATCTAGCTTCAGTCAATTTTTTTTCTGTAAGTTGAATAGGGAAGGTGTAGGACATAGCTTAAGCTTTCTGAACTGCGAGAGTTTTACACTTTTTTCATAAGTTGAACACAGAAGGCGGTCTGACGGAAGCTAGATATTTTAGAGGGTTAAACTTGTTAAATGGATGTGGATGGAGACACTTTCTTGAGCTTTATACTCGTTGTTTCCCGTTTACTGCCACTATATAGCTCGGATCCGTCAGGATATTTATTAATATTTCTCTGATTGTGTTGATCAGAAACAAGAGTCATATACACCTAGGATGGCTTGAGGGTGAGTAAAGCTTGGGCTAATTTTCATTTGAAAGTGAACCAGTGTTAATTTCGTTAACGAAAACTATGATGAAAAATGTTTGTTGACGACCCTTTTTTCATGACTATAAGACGAGACGATGAGAGACGACACCAATTTCATTTAACGATAACGTGACTAAAACTACACGTGACGTGCAATATCGTTGACGAAAAAGACGAGTCTGAAATGTGGCTAAAAGACGTTTTTGTCGAATAAAGGAGACAAAACATTACAGACTGTCTTTACGAGCGGTCACGCTTACGGTTGCCAGATTTCCAGAATGTAAACCTCCTATCAGAGCTTTTCTGTTAAAAGAAGATGTTTTACTTAATCTCTGCAATCTGGCAACCACACACACGAGCCCTCTCAACACTGAGGAAGAAGAAGCGTGGATGATCTGAAAACACAGATAAGTAAGCTGGAGTTCAGCGATCTTCATTTGAGATTTTCTTCTTAAATTAAAATGTCATTCAGTCGGTCTCACTGAGCATGTATTTCTAGCAGATAAAATGTTGTAAATACACGACATTCGATCAAATTACCTCATCTTTCGCGGTCAAAGCTGACTGCACCCACACAAGCCAGCAAATCGCGCTACATTAGTGCTGTTCTCCACAATATAACGTTACCTTTGTAAAAGTGGGGATTTAGTACTACTAGCATGAAGAACAAATATAGGCACAGACTGCATGTAGATTTAAGATTAAAACTTTCTTCGGTACAAAAACATACCCTTCTGTGAGTTATTGTTTTTAATGTTGATCATATTATACCAGCAAGAATATTGCCCGAATATAATATAATATATAATATCCCGAATATTGATTTTATACAACAGTTCAACAAACAAAAGGGTAATATTAAGTGATGTACATTTTAAACAGTATTGTCAGTATTTTTGCTCTATTTTGCAACGAAAGCCACAGCAGAACTGCAGCACACAAGCTGTTTCGTGAACGAATCTGCGACTTTGAACGAATCGTCAATGATTCAATGATTCATTCATATAAATACAGCCGCTTGCTTTGATACTGAATGAATGACTCGATGACTCACTCATAAAAACAGTGACTTGCCGCCACCTACTGCCGTTTTTAATGTAATATTTAAAAGTATCACTTCGTTTTTATCATCATTGTATTTATTGAATTTAAAAATAAAAAAATTATTTAAGGCATTATTTATTTTACAAAGGTATTTATAAAGGTAAAAATATTGTCCCTTAATGGAAAAGGTGTAACTGCAGTAAGTGGAAAAGAGAGAAGAATGTTAAATCCCTCAAGGGGTATGACACTCTAGAAAGTTTGAGAACCACTGAAAGAGGATATGTACAGGAAAGTGCTACTGCTAAGAGTGCAGTGTCAATACAGCCTGTTACCTTGATTCAGATTTTTCATAAGCTTAAATGAATTGGTCTTAAGAGAAAGATTATGACTATTTTGTCTAAAGACTACATATATAATAGCAAAATTAATGTTGGTAAAAATAGCTGCCAAAATTAACACGAAGTGAACTAATCCTTTAATGTTCAGCAGAACTTAAAGATGAGCGCATTGATTCTACAGGATAGGATCATTAATATTAGTATTATTTAGTACTATATTATAATTAGTATTATAAGGTACACATGTTCGATTACTTCCTGCTTATCTGTGGTGTTCTCTTGAGCAGGTCTGCCTTCTGGTACATGAACCATATGTGGCCATTGCATATTAACTACCAGCAGAACTAATAAACTACCAGATCAAGCTGACTGATTTTCATGCATTCATTTTTGAACACTGTTTTTGTTCCTGTTGTTTAAAGAACAAACCCGCACTTCACCCAATCCAGAATCTACCAGCGCTTCACCCAATCCTGGCAATAATGAATCACATTCAGGGCCTATTGCAGCTGGGGTCACGACGGTCATCGGTTTACTGTTAATCTGTGTGTTCTTTGTCATCCTTTACATGAAGGCAAGTATTTTCAGAAGCAAATAAAATGTGTTGGTGTTTTAATCTTTTATTAAAGCAATAGTTCTCTCAAAATGAAAATTGTCACCTCTTACACTCATGTCGTTCCAAACCTGTATGACTTTTTTTCTGTGAACAACAAAACAAAATATCGTGAATGTCTAGGTTGCTTTTTCCATACAACTAATGTGGATCAGGAGCCCAACGGCCAGGCTTAAAAAGAACAACAAAAGTACAATTAATATACCATAAATTTCCAGACAACCACGTGCTTCATTCCAAGTCTTCAGAAATCATAAATCAACTTCACATGAAGAAATGAATGAAGTTTTAATTTGATATTCTCTGAAAATTTTCCCCATTGCTGTAGCTCCCAAATTTCACTTGCATGTAGGCACATTCGAGCATGGCGATTGGCCACAACTGGTCATGTGACACATGAGATCCAAAGGCTTCAGAAGACAATGAATATATTTCAGAAATTGTGTGGACTATTTTCGGGTACTTCTGTTGTCCTTTTTAGAGCTTGACAGTCTGTGTCCCAATCCAGTGTCATTATTTGGGAAAGAGCAGCCTGGACATTCTTCCTAACATCATCTTTTGTGTTCTATTCCATATGTTTGGAATGACGAGTGCAAGTAAATGATGACAGAATTTTCATTTTTGGGTAACCTAAAAGGCACTAAATGTTCCTTGTCCAAAGCACTGAAAAGAGAACAACTGCAAGTGTATTGAGACGCATAAGAACATTTGTGACTGTCCAAGAGGTGAACAACTAAATCAGATTTTTAGTATTCATTTAACAACATGTTTGTCCTTGCAGGTGAAGTGCTTCAGGAAAACCATTGATGGCGTTTTCAGTTGTCTACAACGTAACAATGTAAGTGTTATTATACGCAAATGAAATCCGTTTTTGACGCATTACGATTTTAGTTGCTCCTCCCTTCCCAACAATGTTCATGGGAATGGATGCTTGTGTATTTTGTGAAAAGGCATTTTTTTAACCTCTTTCAGTATTTAATTTATGACAAATTGATTAACATGATTTATTAATTATCAATTAATAATTAATTGATTGCCATTGCATATACATTTATATATTGCACATCACAAACTTCTAAAATCTTTAATTGTAGTTTCACAAAGACCACAGTTCGTACCACAGTTACCATCTCAAGACACATTTTTAATCTCAAGACAGATATATTTGTCCTAAAATATTTACACACATTCACTGTTTATGTGCAGAACTGTGGTAATAACCATTTTCCCTCTGATTAAATGATTTGTTTGGCCAGTGTCCTTGTGGAACTGTAACATGTTGACCTGACCTTGAACTAGTCATTCAGTTCAGATTCATGTAAAATTAGGGCCAATTTTGAAGGGCACTGTGGGAAGAGGACATTCAAAATAACAATGAGGAAATAGATCTTCTTTTAAACACTGAAAGTGAAGTATGTAGCCTAGTGTGGTGTCACATACTCAGAATTTGTGCTTTGCATTTTACCAATACAAGTACACACACACACACACCGTGAACGCACACCTGGAGCAGTGGGCAGCCATTTTTGCTGCGGCACCGGAGAGCGATTGAGTGTTTGTTGCCTTGCTCAAGGGCTCCTCAGTTGTGGGTGTCCCCACCTACAATTCCTGCCGGTACTGAGACACGAAGGGTTCTTCCACAAGGGCATTAGCAACATGGTACTTTTGATGGTCACTTTATGGAAGTCGTTATTCCATATGATTTTCTGATACTATTTGGCAAATTTGGAGAGCCAGTCATAATCTAGCATTTAATCTTTGGTATCATCTTTTATACACAAAAGATGTATAGTACTTATTATTCAAAGTGCTTTTACAAAATAAAAATAAATTAGTAAGGATTTTTGCTGCTGAGGAATATTCTTACTTAAATTATTGTGTTTGTATTTACTTGCAGAGTAATCCTAACCAGGAGCCGGACATTGAGTTGAAAGAGAATTTCCTGTCATCGGTATGAAGGTGTAAAGTATGTCAGACAGTTTGTGATATTTTTGTTATAAAGGATGTTTTTGTTTTTCTTCTTTGTGGCACAGTAAGTCAAGTTTAATGCTATTATCATCTTTACAGGCCAAGAGGAGTACAACATGAAGGCGGTCACACCTTAACCCTACTGTGATGTGCAATAGTTAAGTTAGTCTATCTGAGCATTTCATGGCATACAAGGCAGTCAACAGACAAACATCCAGTCCACGCTGACACAACCGTCCACTTTGACCACCATTGCCTTGATATAGAGGTCTGCATTGGATTTTTTTTTTTTTTTTTAATTTTGCGAAACTGCCAAAAGTCATTCCTTTCTCTTGAGTACACACCAGTCAGAATCTTTCCGTACTCAGCAATGAGAAGATGTCCCGTGCCAGACTGTTGTGATGGATCCCGCAGCCTTCCTATACCAGACCTCTACCTTTGTAAACCCTCTAGAAGTTTGAATCCTTCCAGAAAAAGACTTTTCTGTGTTTCATGTCCAGCACAACAAAGTCATTAGCTAAATGACATTTTACTCTGAAGCATTTGCCAGACACTGAAGTACTGTAAAACTGCAGTTTAAATATGCTGTATATGTCACTGTGTTTGAATGTTACATGGTACTGTACCGTAATCTCGTCCCAGCCCGAGGAGGAGAAACGCTTCCCAAGCTGAATCTCTCCCAAGGTTTCTACCTCTTTAACTCTTTCCCTGCCAGTGTGTTTTAACATAGATGGAGTAGATTGAGTCCATCAACACCCCTAAAGCTTTACAGTCATTAACACTTTCTGAGTCGATTATTTTATTTGGTAACATTTGGTGGTTTTGATTTATATGCTGTTTGATGATTGTTATTTTACATGTACATCTGCTTACATGTGAGAGCACCTGATTCTGCCTGTTTTGATCCGGAGATTCTCTACTTTTTCAGAAGATACATAAGAGCACCCCTACCATATAACAGTGAAAACAACATGGATTGCCAGAAAATTGTCAATGGTGGGGAAAGAGTTAACTAAACCTCTTGTTTACTGGGCTGTTATAAGACACAGACAACAGTATGTATTTTAAGAAGTGCTGCCTAAAATGTATTTATATATTTATATTTATAAATGTATTTATAAATATTTATTATATTTTTATTTATTTTTTTAATTATTTTTATATTAACTTAACACTTGCACATTTGTAGTTTTAAAAATTTAAGTAATAAAATCATAAAATATCTTGTGGGCTTTATTTTTTGTTGGATGATTGACTTTGTGAATGAAGATAACTGGTCTAGATATTTACATTCTCTCAGGTAAATGTCAGCATTTTGCTATGAAATTTCTAGGCCTGGTTTCACAGACAGGGTTTAGATTAAACCAGGATTAGGCCTTAGTTCAATTAGGACATTTAAGAAGCTTTTATAAGTGTGCCTTAGAAAAAAACATTATTGTGTGCATCTTGAGACAAAACAATGGCAGTGACATATTTTAAGATATGTCAGTACAAGTTACTTTGTTAAAACAGCTCAAACATTCATTTTAGTCTGAGACTAGCTTAAGCCTTGTCTAAATAAAGATGAATTAAAATAAAAATGTATAGATGAAAAACTTAGATAAAAATGAACTGAAATATAATGTTATGTTGAAGTACTAAAACTGCTAAAAACTAAAAAAATTAAAGCTAGAAACTCGCTCGTGTCACACAAGTGCGGAAGGAGCTCAAGTCGCACATCCAGAGTCTTCCGGATCTGTCTCTCCTACCGAACGTCACCGGCGGTCTCGCCCCCCTCCCGTCTGCCGGAGATCTCTTTTCCACTGACTGAACGCCTCTATAAGACTCAAAGTCCTCTAAGACACTGGTTCCTCCTGACTCACAAACACCAGAGGAGAGCAGAGCGACTGATCAAGATCCTTCGCCCACTTTTGTATTTCAGTAGTTCTCATACCAGCCAACAAGGTTACCAAACCTCACAGAGATCAAACCCACCAGTCCATCCGTCGTTAAATCGGACTCAAAGTGTGGAGATTTTGTTTTGGTGTGACTTTGCTGTGGAAAGCAACCCTCTTTGCTTTGTCTTATACCTGTAGGTTTTTAGTTTTATTGCTCCAAGTACAATTTTGCTTCATTTTGGTTTTGGAAGAGACTAAACATGAGGATTCAATTTTAAACACCTGTAGACTGAGTTCATGATATCAAGAGAAATGAATTAGAAAACTCATGCTCATCATCAAACTGATATATTTTGGTTACAAACCTGATCTGTTTTTCTTCAAATGATTATTTTGCTGATAAAACTCAACAGATGTGCTGATGTTTGTCAGAAGAATACAGTGTGATCCCATTTTCTTCTCTAGTCACTGTATGTTTACAGTGTCTCTCATTAAATGACCGAACACAATCAACAACAAAATGCATTTTGATATGAGTGAATTCTTGAGATTTAATATGAATGGATTGCTGTAATAACAGAGGGACGTGTAAATGATGCTGTGTGAAGAGTCTATGGAATGTAAAGTGGCCAAACTTTCCAAAATGACCATTTATTTGAAGTCACAGATTAATGGAACATGTGTTCATGCTGTTGATCAGATGAAACAAAATACAGAGAAAACTGAAGTAAAGCCTTTTCTAGTCTCACAGGTCTTTTACATAGTTAAGTGAAATCACGTGCTTTTAGAGAATGACCCTTCATACAGTGAAAACAATCACGGAAACCCAATCAAAAATGGGGAAAGACCTGTTCAACCAGTTACGAGTCAAATTGTAAAGTTGACAACTTTCGGGCCATTATTGCTGGGACCAATCACAGAGCGACGTTTTGCCTGGATAACACGTTGCTAGGTAGTTTTTATCAAAGAAACCCCTTTTGCCCAGGTTTTGGGGTTGGACTCGTGACGCGAAGTGATAACAGTGATAATCACTGCCAGTTTCACGTGACAATAGCTAGCCCCTCGAACTTGCTTACGGACGTACATTTTGAGGTAATCATTCCTCGTATTCACACAGCCTATTTTATTAAGGTAGTTGCTATAAATACTATTAAAATGTGGGTTTTTAACCGCAGATCCGACAATCCATTCGCGCTTCCGTGATTAGGCTGTTCGCATTCCTACAGCGGGTTTAAAACGCTGCTCTTCTCTTCAGGGTTGCATCAGCAGATCCAAACAGCACTGAAGATGCCCGACTTTCTCGTAGTTATGGTTCTCCTTATCTCAAGTAAGTGTTTTAATAGTTGACACAGTTCTGGAACGTTATTTAAATGTTAAATCTTTTCTTGATTACTTAAAGTGTGAATATATTTGACAGGTGTAGTTGGGATACCGCAAGCAACAGGAAAGTTTGATCGATCCTTTCCCGGATGGGCTAAAGCAGATCAAGTTACAGTCAGATGTAACAACACTGTGATCGCGCAGTATTGTCATGATAATCAAAGCTGTCCAAAATCAACAAACCCGGAGTCTTGCTGGAAAAGGACAGTGGTGGAGTACGTCTAACCATCACCAACTGTTCCTATGATTCGCGGTCCTGTGAAGCAGTGAGCTACATTGATCACCAACAACAAGGACCGGAGAATTTTATTGTTCACGTTTGCAACCGTAAGTAATTTAACGATTCTTCAATTTCTGATTAACTTGAAAGTATGAAGATAAAATCTATAAAAGCGCACCTTGTTTTGAATGAATGAGATGGCCGCCACGAGTTTCTCACATCCGGTTCACAACAGCGACACTCTTGGCTCATGGGTACTGTAGTTATTCACCAGGAGCTCGGCAATTATTAACCCTTTAACTGATTTCTCAACCGTACGGTAGACCTTACTTTGAGTATGAAAAAATCAGTCAACAGAAGGAGATGAGACAATCTTCCACAGCTCTATTGTCCCACCCCACTGTCTGCTTTTACATTTACATTTACATTTATTCATTTGGCAGACGCTTTTATCCAAAGCGACTTACAAGTGAGGAATACAGTAAGCGAGTCATCATGACGAGGCAAATAGGGGCAAGAAGTGCTCACAATACAAGTTTTAGGCAGTGCTCAGAGTATCATAAGCTACAATAGAGAGGGATTAAAGGAAGTGAAGGAAGCAAAGAAAGGTAGGATAGAAAGGTATAGAATTTTTTTTTTTTTTTTTTTAAGATGAGGATAAGTGCTCACGAAAGAGATGAGTTTTCAGCTGTCTTTTGAATATTGCCAGGGATTCTGCATTGCGGATGAAGGCAGGAAGATCATTCCACCAGCGAGGGACAGTGAACGAGAATGTCCTGGAGAGTGATTTCGTGCCTCTCTGTGATGGTACCACGAGCCTTCGCTCCTTTAGTGAGCGTAGGCTTCTGGTCGGAGTGTAGACTCGTAGAGTGAGTGGAAGTAGGAGGGTGCTGAGCCTGTGGTAGATCTGTAAGCAAGCCGCCAACGCCTTGAATTTGATGCGAGCAGCAAGTGGTAGCCAGTGCAGAGAGATGTGTGTGGTGAGGCGTGACGTGGGCTCTTTTGGGCTCGTTAAAGACGAGACGTGCTGCAGCGTTCTGAATCATTTGAAGAGGCTTGATTGTGCATGATGGCAGTCCAGCCAGAAGAGCATTGCAGTAATCAAGCCTAGAAATGACCAGGGCCTGGACAAGGAGTTGTGTTGCATGTTCTGTTAGAAAGGGCCTGATTTTCCTGATGTTGTATAGTGCAAATCTGCATGACCGAGCTGTCTTTGCAATGTGGTCTTTGAAGGTCAGTTGGTCATCAAGGATTACTCCAAGATTTCTGGCCGAATTTGATGGGGTAATTGAGGATGTACCTAGCTGGATGCTGAAATCATGATTTAGAGTCGAATTGGCAGGGAAGACGAGAAGCTCAGTCTTAGCCAGGTTGAGCTGCAGATGATGTTCTTTCATCCATGCCGAGATGTCCGCCAGACAGCTTGAGATTCGTGTAGGTACTGTGGGATCATCTGGTTGGAATGAAAGGAAGAGTTGTGTGTCATCAGCATAGCAATGGTAGGAGAAACCATGTGCCTGTATGATGGGACCAAGTGATGTAGTGTAAATGGAGAAGAGGAGGGTCCAAGAACTGAACCCTGAGGAACCCCGTGGTCAGTTGATGAGCTTGGATACCTCCCTCTCCAGGCAACCCTGAAAGACCTTCCTGTGAGATAGGATTCAAACCAGTGAAGCGGAGTACCTGTGATGCCCAGTGATGAGAGGGTGGACAGGAGGATCTGATGATTCACCGTGTCAAAGGCAGCAGATAGATCGAGCAGAATGAGAACTGATGATTTGGAATCAGCCTTTGCAATCCGCAAGGATTCAGTGACCGCCAGTAGTGCAGTCTCGGTTGAGTGGCCACTCTTGAAACCAGATTGATTGGCATCCAATTGATTGCTCTGTGAGAGGAAAGATGACACCTGGTTGAAAACAACTCGTTCAAGTGTTTTTGCTATGAACGGTAGGAGAGAAACAGGTCTGTAGCTGTCTACAAGTGACGTGTTTAATGTGGGTTTTTAAGCAGTGGGGTTACCGAGCCTGCTTGAATGTGTTAGGGAAAGTGCCAGTGTGGAGAGATGTGTTGATAATGTGTGTAAGTGCTGGTGCAATTGTAGGAGCGATGGCTTGTAGAAGGTGTGAGGGGATGGGATCAAGAGGGCAGGTGGTGGGATGGCTGGAGAGAAGGAGTTTGGATACTCCTCCTTTTGTCATGGAGGGATGGGACTTTTCAGTTTTCAGGTGACAGCATCAGTTTGCACACTTCGGTCACACGAAAGAATGAAGTTGCTGATCGGTCATCGAATAATAGGGTCAAACATGGTATCAGTTAAGGAGGGAATTAAACCACAATGTTGTAGTTAGTAGGGTAGAGTCTAAACAACAGAAATATGGCAAAATATAAGAGAAATACAGAAACACCTGTTTGCCATAATTTTCCAAAACTATGCGCGACCGCACGGTTGATATGTCTGTAAAGGGTAAAATAGCCAAATGGTAGGAACTGAAGTGTGACAATATGGGTATATTTTTTTATTTTTTTCTTCAAGCAGACATAGTAAAAACTTAATGTAATTTAAAATACAATTTCATAAATGTTACTCACACATGCATTCATACAGTATTATATTTTATGATAGTGGAAAGGAACTGATCGGGTAATGAAAAGTGAGTGTTACATACATACAAAGACACTTCACTATCCCATGAGGCCTTGGAAGAGGACTTGTAAATTGCATGGAAGCAACACAATTTACATTGCAATGCCAAAATGGCAGATATAGCATGTCTGGATTGCATTCATATAGAACAGGGTGGGCAAACTCGGTCCTGGGGGCCACTGCCCTGCAGAGTTTAGCTCCAACCCTAATCAAACACACCTGAACCAGCTAATCAATGCCTTCAGGATTACTAGAAAACTACAGGCAGGTGACTTTTATCAGGGCTGGAGAGCTAAACTATGCAGGGCAGTGGCCCTCCAGAGTTTGCCCACCCGATATAGAACATATACTTTTTATATTAGTGGCGAACTAAATTCTTTTTCAAATGTAGTACTTTGACAGTGATTTTGCAAGTTTTTAGAGAAAACTGATGAAGAAGAAGACAACAGCAATAGTGTCCATTTTGCAAATATTGGTAGTTCATTTCACAATGTGTGAAATCAAGCAAGTGTAGCTAGTATTTGCATTCACACTTCTACATATGGTATGATCTGTTTCACACCGCAAGCTTCAGCAGAGCATAAGAGAGTGCTTATAAAGTAACACATGTATAAAAGCACTCTGAAATGGTTGGTTGTACCTGTCAACCAAACCAAAAATTAGAAAAACTCTGGTTTGAACATTCAGGAGCTCAAGTAAAATGACTAAAAAAGAATTTATGGACGATAAATAGACTTTATCTTTTACAAAACTTGCAGTATTCCTGTTGTGAAAAATGCTTTATATTGCCATATTACCTGAATTTACTGAAATTAGCTGAATTTATTGAAAAGGTTATGAATTAAAATCACTGAAAATGGCCTGGATATTATATTGACCACCACAATATGTAATGTATTATTTATTTCTAAACACCTTTTTTTTTTTTTTCTTCTTCTTCTTTTTTAAAATAAACTAAATTTCATGTGGACCCTGATAATTATGGAAGGTTTCTAAGACATACTAACACTGTTACAGGTATGTTTATTATTCAGAAAAGCCCATAAAATAGTACCACAAATGTAAAAAGGATTTACCATAAACTGACATCTCAATCAGACGGTAGAGTTTTATATCTTTTAGATAAAAACATAAATTTGGAAAAATAAAACTGCTTGAGGTCATTTTTATATGCTCAATAATAAGAATTTTAAGAAAAATAATTTTTCATTGGCTCCATCTAGGGGTGAAAGTTAAAGGGTTAAACATGACTTTATTATTAAGTTGAAATCGATTTGACGTGTGGCTTCAGAAGTATATACTCAACAACCTCGTATTTAAAAATGTTTATACCTCAGGGATGATGTCTTTGTTGGCCAACCCGGAAGTTAGCGGCGCACGGGTTCCTCGATCAAGCCTATGCATTTTTCCCATAGACTTTTAGAGAATCGTAAAAATAAGCTCTGTGTTTAACAAAGCACTTACACGTTTTGTCTATCAAGATAATCTTTACAAGTTAACACAACATTTATACATTTTGAAGCCTAAATAAAGTCGTCAGATATAAAAAGCTAACAGTAGGCTATAAACGGACTACAGCACACCATGGTCGCGGATCAACGTCACCACCACCAAGCTTCCTCAAACTTTATTTAAAAACAAGTTTATTTAAAAACATGCTGGCTGATTATGATCTGCGCTGTGTATGAATACTTATCCACTTTTTCATGAGAAATGCTGTCCAAATGTCCTGTTTGTCATGATGACGTCTAAAGTCCCCGCCAAAGGAAGTAGTCCCTTTTAGCAACTTGTTAGCAACCGTTTTTAAGACACAATAAAGGTTTAAAAAAATCACAAGCGGGTTATAACTGGTGTGTTTTATGTCATAGATCAAAACGTGAAAACATTTAGAGGCTTTGTTAAACACAGACCTTATTTCAGGCGATTTAGCAAAAACCCATTCAAAAACCCATTGACTTGGTGCGATGGAACCAGAAGTCCTAAAATGTTAACTCGCTTCCGGGTTTTGCCTACAAAGACATGTCATCCCTGAGGTACTCTATTTAAGAAATTTGATGGATTACTTCTGGAACTTATACAACACCAGTCAAAAGTTTGGAAACATTACTATTTTTAATGTTTTTGAAAGAAGTCTCTTTTGCTCATCAAGCCTGCATTTATTTGATCAGAAATACAGGAAAAAACAGTAATGTTAAACAATTTTACGATTTAAAATAACTGTTTTCTATGTGAATATATTGTGAAAAGTAATTTATTCCTGTGATCAAAGCTGAATTTTCAGCATCATTACTCCAGTCTTCAGTGTCACATGATCCTTCAGAAATCATTCTAATATGATGATCTGCTGCTCAAGAAACGTTTATGATTATTAGCAATGTTGAAAACAGATGTGATGATTATATTTTTTGATTTTTTTTTTTTTTTTTTTTCAGGATTAATTGATAAATAAAAAGTTAAACAACAGCATTTATTTAAAATGGGAATATTTTCTAACAATATACACTTCTGTTCAAAAGTTTGGGGTTTCTTTTTTGAAAAAATAATACTTTTATTCAGCAAGGATGTGACTGAAGACTGGAGTAATGATGCTGAAAATTCAGCTTTAATCACAGGAATAAATTACATTTTACTATATATTCACATAGAAAACGGCTATTTTAAATTGTAATATTTCAGAATAAATAAATGCAGGCTTGATGAGCAGAAGAGATTTCTTTCAAAATAGCATTAAAATAGTAATGTTTACAAAGTTTTGCCCGGTACATAGTTTGTGTTTTGCATTTTGCATTTTGTTATATATTACTTATAATAGACACATTTGAAACATACACATTTGTCTACAAAACTTTATATACTTTCCTGAAAGTTTTATTTACAACAATTTTGAATATTTTTCACTTTTAATTTTGATAAGCTATTGCATATTAAAATGGTATGTTGTAAATTAAACGAAAATGTACTATTACACAACACTCAGTCCTGTCAGATCAGAGTTGCACCTCTGGTCATTTAGCCCTGTTATACTTAATCTTGTTTTTCATCTACATGTTTATCAGTTCTGTCAACCTGTTGATGCAGTAAAGCATTAGTTCAATTTAAAATGACCCCAAGCTTTACTCACCCTCAAGCCATCATAGGTGTATATGACTTTCTTCTTTCAGATGAACACAATCAGAGAAATATTAATAAATATCCTGATGCATCTGAGCTTTATAATGGCAGTGAACGGAAACAACGAGTGTAAAGCTGAAGAAAGTGTCTCCATCCACATCCATCCATCATAAACGTACTCCACACGACTCCAGGGGTTAATAAAGGCCTTCTGAAGCGAGCGATGTGTTTGTGTAAGAAAAATATTTAAGTAAGTATGAAGTAAAATATCTAGCTTCAGTTAGTTAATTTTTTCCGTAAGTTGAATAGGGAAGGTGTAGGACCTAGTGTAAGCTTTCTGAACTGTGAGAGTTTTACACTTTTTTCGTAAGTTGAACACAGAAGGTGGTCTGACTGAAGCTAGATATTTTACTTTATAACTTGTTAAATATGGAATTTTTACCCAAACGGCTTCGCTTCAGAAGGCCTTTATTAACCCCTAGAGCCGTGTGGAGTATGTTTATGATGGATGGATGTGGATGGAGACACTTTCTTCAGCTCAGACCCCTGTTCACTGGCATTATAAAGCTCAGATGCGTCAGGATATTTATTAATATTTCTCTGATTGTGTTCATCTGAAAGAAGAAAGTCATATACACCTAGGATGGCTTGAGGGTGAGTAAAGCTTGGGGTCATTTTCATTTCAAAGTGAACTGATCCTTTAATGTTCAGCAGAACTGAAAGATGAGTGCATTGATTCTACAAGGTATTATTAATTAAGGTATTTATTTTTAAAGTATTATTAATATTAGTAATATTTAGTATTATTTAGTACTATATTATAATTAGTATTATAAGGTACACATGTTTGATTACTTCCTGCTAATCTGTGGTGATCTCTTGAGCAGGTCTACCTTCTGGTACATGAATATGTGGCCATTACATATTAACTACCAGCAGAACTAATAAACTACCAGACCAAGCTGACTGATTTTCATGCACTCATTTTTTTAACTGTTTTTGTTCCTGTTGTTCTTTGAAGAAGCTCCCAGCACTTCATCCAGCACTTCATCCAGCCTGGGCAATAATGAGTCACAGTCAGGGACTATTGCAGCTGGGGTCGTTTTGCTGGTCATCGTTTTTCTGGTCATCGTTTTTTAATCCTTTACAATCAGGCAAGTATTTTCAGAAGCAAATCAAATCTGTGTTGATGTTCCTTTAATCTTTAATCTTTATTAAAGTAATAGTTCACTCAAAAATGAAAATTGTCATCTCTTACTCACTCTCATGTCGTTTCAAAACCTGTATGACTTTTTTTCTGTGAACAACAAAACAAAATATCGTGAATGTCTAGGTTGCTTTTTCCGTATTACAACTAATGTGGATCAGGAGCCCAACGGCCGGGTTAAAAAGGCACAACAAAAGTACAATTAATATACCATAACTTTCCAGACAACCACGTGATTCATTCCAAGTCTTCAGAAATCATACATCAACTTCACATGAAGAAATGGATGAAATTTTAATTTGATATTCCCTATAATATTTCCCCATTGCTGTAGCTCCCAAATTTCATTTACATGTAGGCACATTCGAGCATGGTGATTGGTCACGACTGGTCATGTGACACATGAGATCTAAAGGCTTCAGAAGATGTTGAATATATTTCAGAAGTTGTGTGGACTATTTTCGGTTACTTCTGTTGTCTTTTTTAGAGCTTGACAGTCTGTGTCCCAATCCAGTGTCATTATTTGGGAAAGAGCAGCCTGGACATTCTTCCTAACATCATCTTTTGTGTTCTATTCCATATGTTTGGAATGACGAGTGCAAGTAAATGATGACAGAATTTTCATTTTGGGTAACCAAAAATCAAGAGATCTGGTTCTGATCTTGTGTTTTAGTTGGTCAAGCAAATAAACTTTTAAAACACTTGAAAAGGCACTAAATGTTCCTTGTCCAAAGCTCTGAAAAGAGAACAACTGCAAGTGTATTGAGATGCATAAGAACATTTGTGACTATCCAAGAGGTGAACAAATAAATCAGATCTTTAATAATCATTTAACAACATGTTTGTCCTTGCAGGTGAAGTGCTTCAGGAAAACCATTGATGGCGTTTTCAGTTGTCTACAATGTAACAATGTAAGTGTTATTATATGCAAATTAAATCCGTTTTTAACGCATTCACGATTTTAGTTGCTCCTCTCCTTCTCAACAATGTTCATGGGAATAGAATGCTTGTGCATTTTGTGAAAATACCTTTTTAACCTCTTTCAGTGTTTCATTTTTGACAAAACCGTGGTTGATTGCCATTGCATATAAATTATATATTGCACATCATAAACTTTGTAAAACTGGACTGTGTTAATTGTAGTTTCATATTTCATGACTGCTGATTTATTGAAAACAAAGACCACAGTTCGTACCACAGTTACCATCTCAAAACACATTTTTAATCTTAAGACAGATATATTTGTCCTAAAATATTTACACACATTCACTGTTTATGTGCAGAACTGTGGTAATAACCATTTTCCCTCTGATTAAATGATTTGTTTGGCCAGTGATTTTGTGGAACTGTAACATGTTGACCTGACCTTGAACTAGTCATTCAGTTCAAATTCATGTAAAATTAGGGCCAGTTTTGAAGGGCACTGTGGGAAGAGGACATTATAAATAACAATGAGGAAATGGATCTTCTTTTAAACAGTGAAAGTGAAGTATGTAGCCAAGTATGGTGTCACATACTCAGAATTTGTGCTCTGCATTTCAAGCACACACACACACACACAGTGAACACACACCGGAGCAGTGGGCAGCCATTTTTGCCCGGGTAGCGGTTGAGGGTTTCTTGCCTTGCTCAAGGGCCCCTTAGTTGTGAGTAATGAGAGTGGTAGAGAGCGCTGTTCATTCAGTCCTACACCTACAATTCCTGCCGGTTCTGAGACACGAAGGTTCTTCCACAAGGGCATTAGCAACATGATACTTTGATGGTCACTTTATGGAAGTCATTATGCCATATGATTTTCTGATACTATTTGGCAAATTTGGAGAGCCAGTCATAATCCAGCATTTAAAGGGTTAGTTCACCCAAAAATAATGTCATTAATTACTCATGTCGTTCCACACCAGTAAGACCTTCGTTCATCTTCAGAACACAAATTAACATATTTTTGTTGAAATCTGATGGCTCAGTGAGGCCTGCATAGACCGAAATGGTACTTCCTCTCTCAAGATCCATAAAGGTACTAAAAACATATTTAAATCAGTTCATGTGAGTACAGTGGTTCTACCTTAATGTTATAAAGTGACGAGAATATTTTTGTGCGCCAAAAACAAAATAAAGACTTTTTAACAATATCTAGTGATGGCGATTTCAAAACACTGCTTCAGAGCGTTATGAATCTTTTGAGTCGAATCAGTGATTCGGATCGTGTGTCAAACCACCAAACTGCTGAAATCACGTGACTTTGTCGCTCGAACCGCTGATTCGATTCATAAAGCTCCAAAGCTTCATGAAACAGTGTTTTGAAATCGGCCATTATTAGATATTGTTAAAAAGTCGAGGGTTTTGGCTCATAAAAAGTATTCTTGTCGCTTTATAAAATTAAGGTCGAACCGCTGTAGTCACATGAACTGATTTAAATATGTTTTTATTACCTTTATGGATCTTGAGAGAGGAAGTACCATTGCTGTCTATGCAGGCCTCACTGAGCCATCGGATTTCAACAAAAATATCTTTATTTGTGTTCTGAAGATGAACGAAGGTCTTCACGGGTGTGGAAACACATGAGGGTGAGTAATAAATGACAGAATTTTCATTTTTTGGTTAACTAACCCTTTAATTTGTGGTATCATCTTTTATACACAAGATATATAATACTTATACAAAGTGCATTTACAAAATAAAAATAAAAATTTGTAGGGAATTTTGCTGCTGAGGAATATTCTTACTTAAAATATTGTGTTTGTATTCACTTGCAGAGGAATCCTAACCAGGAGCCGGACATTGAGAGGGGAGAGAATAATAATTTCCTGTGGTCAGAATGAAGGTATAAAGTATGTCAGACAGTTACATGTATTGTGATGTTTTTATGTCATTTTCTTCTTTGTGGCACAGTAAGTAAGTCAAGTTTAATGCTATTATCATCTTTACAGGCCAAGAGGAGTACAACATGAAGGCGGTCACACCTTAACCCTACTGTGATGTGCAATAGTTAAGTTAGTCTATCTGAGCATTTCATGGCATACAAGGCAGTCAACAGACAAACATCCAGTCCACGCTGACACTTGGGACCACAACCGTCCACTTGGACCACCACTGCCTTGATATAGAGGTCTGCATGGGATCTGAGAAATCTTTTACTTTTATTTTTTCAGATCATTTAATTTTGCAGAAAATTTTGCCAAAAGTAATTTCTTTATCCTGAGCACACGCCAATCCCCATCTTCCCAGCCGTTCTCGGCAATCAAAAGTTGTCCTGTGCCAGACTGTTGCGACGGATCCCGCAGCTGTCCTCTACCAGACCTCTACCTTTGTAAAGGTCTAGAAAATTCTCCCTCCAGAAAAGTCAGGATAAGCTAAAGAAAATGTTATTCTGCAGTTCTGCTTCTGTGTATGGCAAATGCTTCCAGTTTATATATGCTGTATATGTCACTGTGTTTGAATGTTACATGGACGGTACTGTAATCTTGAGGAGAAACTCTTCCCAAGCTGAATCTCTCCCAATGTTTCTACCTCTTTAACTCTTTCCCTGCCAATGTTTTTAAATATGTTTCCAGCCACTGGTAGCGTTTTGATCATTTTCACAAAAATGTCATGTCCCCTCAGAATATTTTGTTTGAATATCAAACTTTTTTTTTTTTTTGTTTGATCAAAACATAGATGGAGTAGATTGAGTCCATCAACACCCCTAAAGCTTTACAGTCATTAAGTCTCTTTCTGAGTTGATTATTTTATTTGGTAACATTTGGAAGTTTTGATTTATATGCTGTTTGATGATTGTGTTATTTTACATGTAAGTCTGCTTACATATGAGAGCACCTGATTCTGCCTGTTTTGATCCAGAGATTCTCTACTTTTTCAAGTCAAGTCACCTTTATTTATATAGCTCTTTTTACAATGCAGATTGTGTCAAAGCAGCTTTACATTGATAACTGGTATATAATTTTGGCTGCACAGCAGCTCTTAAAGAATAGTGTCAATGTCGGCAGATCAAAGCACTGTTGAATATCAAATGTCAAGTGTCCCCAACTAAGCAAGCCAAAGGCGACAGTGGCAAGGAACCCAAACTCCAACAGGTGACATCAGATGGCAAACAGGTGGCAAATAGACTTCTGTGTTAAAATGGAGAAAAAAACCTTGGGAGAAACCAGGCTTAGTCGGGGGCCAGTTCTCCTCTGGCGAACAGTGCTTTGTTACGATTCAGGTTGCTATCATATGTCTGATAGGATCGCAACATTCAAAGTATTTATTCCAGTTCAGTCCAGTTGAGGATCGTATTCATCACACCGGTATGGACGGTTTCAGAAGATACATAAGAGCACCCCTACCATATAACAGTGAAAACAACATGGATTGCCAGAAAATTTTGTCAATGGTGGGGAAAGAGTTAACTAAACCTCTTGGGGAGTTTTTACTTGCCACTGCTGCCTTTGGCTTGTTTACTGGGCTGTTATAAGACACAGACAACAGTATGTATTTTAAGAAGTGCTGCCTAAAATGTATTTATATTCTATATTTTTATTCTATATTTTATTATATTTTTATTTATTTTTTTAAATTATTTTTATATTAACTTAACACTTGCACATTTGTACTTTTAAAAATTTAAGTAATAAAATTATATAAAATATCATGTGGCCTGATTTTTTTGTTGGATGATTGACTCTGTGAATGAAGATAACTGGTCTAGATATTTACATTCTCTCAGGTAAATGTCAGCATTTTGCTATGAAATTTCTAGGCCTGGTTTCACAGACAGGGTTTAGATTAAACCAGGATTAGGCCTTAGTTCAATTAGGACATTTAAGAAGCTTTTATAAGTGTGCCTTAGAAAAAAACATTATTGTGTGCATCTTGAGACAAAACAATGGCAGTGACATATTTTAAGATATGTCAGTACAAGTTACTTTGTTAAAACAGCTCAAACATTCATTTTAGTCTGAGACTAGCTTAAGCCTTGTCTAAATAAAGATGAATTAAAATAAAAATGTATATAAAAATGAAAAACTTAATGAACTGAAATATAATGTTGAAGTACTAAAATTGCTAAAAACTAAACTAAAAAAAAATTAAAGCTAGAAACTTCGCTCGTGTCACACAAGTGCGGAAGGAGCTCAAGTCGCACATCCAGAGTCTTCCGGATCTGTCTCTCCTACCGAACGTCACCGGCGGTCTCGCCCCCTCCCGTCTGCCGTAGATCTCTTCCACTGACTGAACGCCTCTATAAGACTCAAAGTCCTCTAAGACACTGGTTCCTCCTGACTCACAAACACCAGAGGAGAGCAGAGCGACTGATCAAGATCCTTCGCCCACTTTTGTATTTCAGTAGTTCTCATACCAGCCAACAAGGTTACCAAACCTCACAGAGATCAAACCCACCAGTCCATCCGTCGTTAAATCGGACTCAAAGTGTGGAGATTTTGTTTTGGTGTGACTTTGCTGTGGAAAGCAACCCTTTTTTGCTTTGTCTTATACTTGTAGGTTTTTAGTTTTATTGCTCCAAGTACAATTTTGCTTCATTTTGGTTTTGGAAGAGACTAAACATGAGGATTCAATTTTAAACACCTGTAGACTGAGTTCATGATATCAAGAGAAATGAATTAGAAAACTCATGCTCATCATAAACTGATATATTTTGGTTACAAACCTGATCTGTTTTTCTTCAAATGATTATTTTGCTGATAAAACTCAACAGATGTGCTGATATTTGTCAAAAGAATACAGTGTGATCCCATTTTCTTCTCTAGTCACTGTATGTTTACAGTGTCTCTCATTAAATGACCGAACACAATCAACAACAAAATGCATTTTGATATGAGTGAATTCTTGAGATTTAATATGAATGGATTGCTGTAATAACAGAGGGACGTGTAAATGATGCTGTGTGAAGAGTCTATGGAATGTAAAGTGGCCAAACTTTCCAAAATGACCATTTATTTGAAGTCACAGATTAATGGAACATGTGTTTATGCTGTTGGTCAGATGAAACAAAATACAGAGAAAACTGAAGTAAAGCCTTTTCTAGTCTCACAGGTCTTTTACATAGTTAAGTGAAATCACGTGCTTTTAGAGAATGACCCTTCATACAGTGATAGTGATACATTTCATTGGTCTGCCCATGAAAAATGAATCATCTTTGTTTACGGTTTCAAATCTAACTGACTGTGCCCACATTAATGTCCTTGTCTAGATCAATTTCTCCAGATATCATTTTCCGAACTCGGATGTGTTCCAGGTATTTTGTTTTGTTGATGGTGTTGCTGCAGTGTTCATCACAACATGGATTGATTCATCTTTTGCAGCATAAAGAACTAAACTCATTGGCTTGGTAATATTTTGTTATTTTGTTTGTAAATTCTTTATTGAATGGACAAGACAATCAACGGATTAGAAATACCGAGTTATATTGTAGATTTGCTCCATTAACTGTGATCTTGTATACTAGCACAATGCTAGTGTTCATTAAAGTTTCTGTGAAAACAATCACCGCGTCGAAAACCCAACCAAAAATGGGGAAAGACCTGTTCAACCCGCTACGAAACATGGTTGTGAGTCAAATTGTAAAGTTGACAACTTTCGGGCCATTATTGCTGGGACCAATCACAGAGCGACGTTTTGCCTGGATAACACGTCGCTAGGTAGTTTTATCAAAGAAAACCCCAAAACAATTTCAAAGATATAGTCTGCAACTCAGTATCCCATAATCCGGTTAGGTTACCTGGCCAAAGGGGTTGGACTCGGTACGGAGTGATAATCACTGTCAGTTTCACGTGACAATAGCTAGTCCTTCGAACTTGCAAACGTACGTACATGTTGAGATAACCATTCCTCATAATCACACAGCCTATTTTATTAAGGTAGGTGCTATAAATACTATTAAATATGAGGCTTTAACCGCAGATCCTACAATCCATTCGCGCATCTGTAATTAGGCTATTCCTCCGTATTCCGAAAGCGGGTTTAACTCTTCCCTTCACAGTGAAACACCACCAGATCCAAACAGCACTGAAGATGCTCGACTTTCTCGTAGTTATGTTTCTCCTTATCTCAAGTAAGTGTTTTAATAGCTGAGACAATTTTGGATCGTTATTATTTAAGTGTCAAATCTTTTTCTTGATTGCTTAAAGTGTGAATATATTTGACAGGTGTAGTTGGGATGTCGCAAGCAACAGCGACAGGAAAGTTCGTTGTTTGCTTTTTCCGAATGGGCTGACGCCGATCAAGTTAAAGTTATCTGTAACAATATTAGGATTGCACAGTATTGTGATCCTGATCAGATATGCCGAACGATGAACAAACTCGGAGTCTCGCTGGGAAAAGGCAGTAATGGAGTGTGTCTCACTATCACCAACTGTTCCTATGATTCGTTGTCCTGTGAAGCAGTGAGCTACATTAATGACATAGAACAAGGAACAAAGAATGTTACTGTCGACGTTTGCAAACGTAAGTATGCCTAATTTAACGATTATTCCATTTCTTACTTTTATCATTCTTTAGTTCAATTCAAACCGGTACAACTTGCTCTATTTTTGACTCGACACATGGTTGTATTGTGCACTCAGTCAGCTGTGTGTAAATGAACGTTTAGAGTGGTTACTCGTATGAAAAATTCTACAAAAGCGCACCTTGTGTTGAAACCGAATGAGATGATGGTGCGTTCAAGTCATGTCGGAAAGATCGTATTTACGAGCTGAACGCACATGAACGCCACCACAATGTCGTAAATACGAGTGGGGAGCTCGGGATTTTCTTTAAGCCCCGATCTGAACGAGTTGGGGGCGTTAGTGAGAAACATGGCGAAATACCATACTTATAGGTATTTAGCAGCGACATTGTCAGGCTTTTCTATTTACAACGAAGTAAGCTGATTCCCAGCAAAAACACCATCATAACATGTAATGATAAAGTTTACAATGGATTCATAAATTAATTAGAACATACAACCAATGCACATTCTTTGCTCTACATTTTCTAGAAGTAGGTGTTGTTATTTTGTGTAATTAGTTTAGAGAAGGCACACCGCCATCATACTCCGACGAAAGTGACTTGAACGAACTTCCCAGGAGGAACGCACCATGAGACACATAAGCCATTGCTCCGTCCCAAAGGACTACTTGCACTACTACTTCCGCGTTCTACTTATTAGGGTTCAGCGCACTTATATAGGCTACAGAGAGCTTCTCGTGAAAACGCAGATTATTACTATAAGTTTTAGGGCTGCCAAATGTTTTTTAAACAATTAATCCTATTCTCTGCATTAACATTAATTATATTCAACCTGCTGAAATGTGTATTAATATATTTCGCTCCCAAATGCGCATTCTGAATAATAAATAAATACATTTCCCCACTAACCTGCCGCCGTCAAGTGCTCGTCTTCTCATTAGCAGTGTTTTTCTCTTTTTACATTTAAATGAATTCATTAAATTTACATTTAAATGAATTTGACTGATAAACACCCTTAAGAAAGCACATGGTTTTACTATAGTAAGAGTGTAGAAACTATGGTTAATTTTCGTACAAGCAGTGTTGCTTGCGTTGGTGCTGTTTTATTCCAGTGTTTGCAATAGTTGAATGAATGTGATAACTGCCTTAAAGTTAAATATTTAATTAAAGAATAATGCAATGACAGTGCAACTACTTTGAATATTAATAAATTCTCAATAGTATTGAAGTCACGGATCAAAAAATAATAAGCGTGAATCAAAAATGTAAAAACACATGTAAAAATATATAGCACAAACTTAAAAAAACAATGCAAAATGATCAGAATGGCAAAGAACGTGGTCACAGATCAAAATATAATAAGCGTGAATCGAAAAATTAAAAGCGCATTTAAAAAATAACAAGCATGAATCAAAACTTTAAACACATTAAAAATGATATTGCACAAATCTTAAACTTGTATTTTTGTGTTCTTAAAAGTTGTTTTCCTTGCTTTTATTACTCTGTTCTTTGTGCTCTCTTACATTTTCTGCTCATATTTTACTCTTTTGTGTGCTTGTGCTGTTTTTCTCTTTGCTCTTCTTTCTATGTTTTAGTCTTGCGCTTCCAAATGTTGCAGTTCGAGTTTCATGTAAATTAGGGCGGGCTTAAGTGTCACCATTGGTCCACTAGCTCTAGATTGACAGCTCCTTCTCTAGCCAATCAATTGAAGAGAGGGAGATGACATCACTTCAATGCGACTCATGGCTACTGATGCTCACTCATACAGGGGAAGATAACAGTTTAATTTGAAACTTTACAAGGACTTTCAAGCTGTAAAGTTATCTGAAGTATGGACAAATAATTCCTCTTTTGAGATACTCTTTTTAATGTGCAGTCTTGTTATGATTGTTAATCTTTATGTTCATAATATATGGTGTTTGGTGTTAAAATATTACTTGGCTCATGATGCTAATTTGCTAAGGCTACTGTAGCTAATATACTTCTTAACTGTTGTTGTTAAACGATCATCAGTAACCTGGTAAATTAATTCTAAGACTGAATGTATCATTTCTGCATTGACTATGGTAGTGTTACAGAGGAGATAGTTACAGAAACCAGGTGGATTTGATATGCAGTGATTTATTAACACATTTATTGTGTTTATTTACATAACTACATAATTGCACAATACTATAAGATTTATGTTTTAAATATAGCTTTAAAAACAAAATTATAGATCAGGGATAGGCAACTTTAGTTCTGGAGTGCCGCTGTCCTGCAGAGTTTAGCTCCAACCTCGATTAAAAAAAAACACCTGTCTATAGTATTAATAATCCTGAAGACACTGATTAGCTGGTTCAGGTGTGTTTGATTAGGATTGAAGCTAAACTCTGCACTCTTGCTGGTGTGAAGGCTGTTGCTTAACTTTATAATTTTATAATCTCAGTGTTAAAATGTGATAAAATTCATAAACCAACACCCTTGTCAATGACATACTGTACATGGAAGACAAAATCTATAAATCTGTTTACAGGAAATCAGTACATGACAAAATATGCAGACAGTTTACAATTACGAGCCCTATACAATGATCTAAACCAGTGGTTCCCAAACTTTTTAGAGTGGAGTACCCTCTGAGGCATTTACCATCCTTCTGTACCCCCTCTCTTCCACTTAGATTGTAAATTTTCCATTAAGGGACAATATTTGCCCCCTAAATTGACTTTCTAGTGCATTTTTTTTTATTTTTATGAATACCTTTACAACATTAATAATGTTTTAAATAAAAAAATGTTCAATAGAGAAATATGCAGTCCTAAAAACATGAAAAGTGATTATTTTAAATACTAAAACCGGCAGTAGTCAATGTCTTAATGGGTGAGTCATCGAGTCATTCGTTCAAAGAAGCTAGTGGCTGTATTTATGAATGAATCATTCAATCATGACTTTCACGAACGATTCGTTCAATGTTGCAGATTCGTTCTCGAAACACCGCTGCGTTGTAATTCTGCTGTTGCTTTGGTTGAAAAATAGAGCAAATATGTGTGGATATTTGGATTTGCATTCTTGCTCATATAATGTTATCAACATTAAAAACAAGAACTCACTAAAGGTAAGCTATGTTTTGTATCAAGAGTTTGAATCTTAAATTGATATTTATGCACGTTTTGTGCGAAGCTATTGTTCTTCATGCTAGTAAGTGCTAAATCTGCAGGTACAGAACGGCAGTAATGTAGCGCGATTTGCTCAGGCAGCAGACTCCGCATGCAACCTATATGCACCCATATGCGCGCTGTTTATGTGGAAATGGACGCTGTCAGATTTGACCGCAAAAGATGTGGTATTTTGATTGGATGTCATGAGGCATTGTGCCTGTTAGAAAATACATGATTGGTTTTAATGTTATATTAAGGTTGGGAAGAATTAAATGAACGGCAAAATTCGGCATTCCCCTCTGTCACCTCACGCATCCCCAAAGGGACGCGTACCCCAGTTTGGGAACTACTGATCTAAACAATTGCGATGGCATATCTTACTTTAAATGTAATTCATGAGCAAATATATTAGTAAGGCAGGTTTCATATGTTATATTCAACAAGCAAGCATATTATTATTATTGTATGAATACTAAAAACATCTAACAGTAACATAACAGGTATAGACGAGCTAGGCACACGTCAGAGTGACAGTTGTGTTTCGTGGTGCCAGGTCCAGTGGTAGGTGTATTAGAGGTGAATATAACAGTGATGGATCGTCAGACAGGCACAACTGTGACAGGTTGTCGTTAGGATGGTGAATTTAACAATTAAAGATTGTCCAGGTAGACGTATACACCGGTGACAGGTCGAGCTGCAGGCACATATACATTATAACCATGTCCTGCCACAGAAAGATTTTACCCCAGCTCAAATTGCCAGCTGTGACGGTTATCTTCCCTGCATGAGTGTGAGCATCAGCAGCCATGAGTCGCATTGAAGTGATGTCATCTCTCCTTTCTTCG
Source organism: Hypophthalmichthys nobilis (assembly GCA_037950665.1). Classification (NCBI taxonomy): domain Eukaryota; kingdom Metazoa; phylum Chordata; class Actinopteri; order Cypriniformes; family Xenocyprididae; genus Hypophthalmichthys; species Hypophthalmichthys nobilis. Next base: position 27,265,807 of record CM075485.1, on the reverse strand, counting down.
ATTGATTGGCTAGAGGAGGATCTGTCACTCTAGAACTAGCGGACCAATGGTGACACTTAAGCCCGCCCTAATTTACATGAAACTTGAACTGCAACATTTGGAAGCGCAAGACTAAAACGTAAAAGAAGAGTAAAGAGAAAACAGCACAAGCGCACAAAAGAGTAAAATATGAGCAGAAAATGTAAGAGAGCAGAAAGAACAGAGTAATAAAAGCAAGGAAAACAACTTTTAAGAACACATAAACACAAGTTTAAGATTTGTGCAATATCATTTTTAATGAGTTTGAAGTTTTGATTCATGCTTGTTATTTTTAAATGCGCTTTTAATTTTTCGATTCACGCTTATTATATTTTGATCCGTGACCACGTTCTTTGCCATTCTGATCATTTTGCATTATTTTTTTAAGTTTGTGCTATATATTTTTACATGTGTTTTTACATTTTTAATTCACGCTTATTATTTTTTGATCCGTGATCACAATACTATTGGCGGAATTTAATACCATACGCTGACACCCTGTGGTGAAAGAATCATGGCTTATGTTGGATTAAAACTTAAAGTTCCATTGAGTTTGGAAAGGTATGTACACTGTAATCATCAGAATATCTCTTCTCCTGTCTCTGAATATGTCTGGAATTTAAAATCATCCCGAGGACTCTCATTTTAAGAGGTGTTTAGTTAGCTATGTGATAACAGCCCATTGAAAATAGATATAACAACAGGACATAGATATAAACAACTGAGCCCTACTATTTCAAACCGGATGTGCGTCACGAGGCTCAGTGCAAGTAGTCCATTCGAGAAGCGTCTCTGAACTGATTGATAAAAATGCAATAACAAACATGTTTGTACAATTTTCCAAAATCAAAATAAAATAACACCTAGAGGAAAATTCTTTTGGAACTCTATTATTGATAATGTTAATTGGAAGACTGCTTGGTCAATCCCTTTAAATATTGTATCAATAACAAAACTAAAGAAATACACTTTAAAATTTTGCCTACCATCTACCCTGTTAAATCAATAATTTCAAGATACTCTGGTATTGATGATTTATGTTCCTTTAGTAAAAATGAGAAAGAAGTGTTAACACATTTGTTATTTGATTGTAAAATTACCCAAATTTTTGGAAGGAAATGGCAGAATTTATTTTTAATCTAGTAAAGGATAAATACTGTTTTTCTTTAAAGGATATTATTGTGTACTATGAAAACAATGAAAGCAACACAAAGCAACATACATTTACACCTGAAACACACTCAAAACCTACCCTTATGCCTGAAACACACCTAATGACTTGGAAAAAGATTTGTTCGCTTTGATGAAACGAGATTCAAAGATTCGAGTCAGTAAAATGATCCGAATTATCCGAAAAATTCTCCACATTCAATTAAATTGAATTTCTTACCATTCGGAGAGAAATGTAATCACACATTGATCTGCCAGTCATGGGTCTTTCATGTGGAGAACTCTCTTCATCTTTGTATAACGATGCATTTAAAAGTTGATGACCAAACGCATCATTATAAAAGTTCACAATGCTGTTGCAGATGAAATATAATGTGGATAACATTTAATAAATATCTTTTCGTCAAGTTAGATACTGATTATTAATCACTCAAACCCTTTATCTTAACTGCTCTGCTTAACCGTCGGTCTCGCACATCTGACATGTTTGCAGTTTTTTTAACACTTTTTTTATTTGTATTTGTAGTTCTAATCAAATCTACGTCCAAAGCGAAATGTATTATGGGCAATCTTAGCCATTACAGTGTGCACGGATCTGCACTTCGATTCCAACCGGAAAAAGTAGACCATCCGGGTATCTTTGGAATACTTAAAGGGGTCATGAGGGTCATGACAACACAACTGTGTTGTTTTATTGTTTTATATTGTTTCCTGAGGTGCACTTATAATGTTAGTATGCTTTTACATCGAAAATTGTCATAATTTATAAATAAAAGCCATTTTTCCAACCCTTATTTTAGCCCTCTGATTTGAAAGCTCTGTTTTAAGGGTCGTGTCTGCTGTGAGACTTCAGTGTAAACACCCACTGCTGTGATTGGCTAACATCTTTCCATTTGAAATAGCCAAGTATTACTCTCTTTTAGCATGTTTTTACTATTACAGCTCTCAAGGTTAACTAATCGTGAAAAATGTTGATTTTATTTAGATCTATGGCATTATATTTAGATCATGGCATGAAAGGTTGCAGTGATGAACATTGTAGCCGATCACAGACATGTTGAGTGCATGAAAGCAGTGATCTCGTCATTGCAACTCAATTTCTGCACACTAACGAGTGCTTTCATCATTATTATGGTCAAAATGACATTGTACTTCAACAAAAATACTTTACGGTTCCCTTTATCAGTCCATTCAAATGTTTCAAATACATAGACACAATATACAATATGGTGCAATAAACCAAAAATACATAAATAAATTAATGTGAATGTAATGTGAAAAGCTTTTTGAACACTGTTTTTGTTCCTGTTGTTCTTTGAAGAAGCTCCCGCACTTCATCCAGCCTGGGCAATAATGAGTCACAGTCAGGGCCTATTGCAGCTGGGGTCATTACACCGATTGTTAATTTGCTGTTAATTTCCATCTTTTTCATCCTTTACATGAAGGCAAGTATTTTCAGAAGCAAATAAAATCTGTGTTGATGTTCTTTAATCTTTAATCTTTATTAAAGTAATAGTTCACTCAAAAATGAAAATTGTCATCTCTTACTCACTGTCATGTCGTTCAAAACCTGTGTGACTTTTTTTCTGTGAACAACAAAACAAAATATCGTGAATGTCTAGGTTGCTTTTTCCGCATTACAACTAATGTGGATCAGAGCCCAACGGCCAGGCTTAAAAAGAACAACAAAAGTACAATTAATATACCATAAATTTCCAGACAACCACGTGATTCATTTCAAGCCTTCAGAAATCATACATCAACTTCACATGAAGAAATGGATGAAATTTTAATTTGATATTCCCTATAATATTTCCCCATTGCTGTAGCTCCCAAATTTCATTTACATGTAGGCACATTCGAGCATGGTGATTGGTCACGACTGGTCATGTGACACATGAGATCTAAAGGCTTCAGAAGATGTTGAATATATTTCAGAAGTTGTGTGGACTATTTTCGACAGTCTGTGTCCCAATCTAGTCATTATTTGGGAAAGAGCAGCCTGGACATTCTTCCTAACATCATCTTTTTGTGTTCTGTTCCATATGTTTGGAATGACGAGTGCAAGTAAATGATGACAGAATTTTTGGGTAACCTATTCATAATAATAAATGGTAATTAAAAGCCATGATCAGGAGATCTGGTTCTGATCTTGTGTTTTAGTTTTCAAGCAAATAAACTTTTAAAACACTTGAAAAGACACTAAATGTTCCTTGTCCAAAGCACTGAAAAGAGAACAACTGCAAGTGTATTGAGACGCATAAGAACATTTGTGACTGTCCAAGAGGTGAACAAATAAATCAGATCTTTAATAATCATTTAACAACATGTTTGTCCTTGCAGGTGAAGTGCTTCAAGAAAGCCATTGATGGCGTTTTCAGTCGCCTACAACGTAACAATGTAAGTGTTACCATATGCAAATGAAATCCGTTTTTGTCGCATTGTGATTTTAGTTGCTCCTCCAATTCTCAACAATGTTCATGAGAATGGATGCTTGTGTATTTTGTGAAAATACTTTTTTAAACCTCTTTCAGTGTATCATTTTGACAAAACTGTGATTGATTGCCATTGCATATAAATTATATATTGCAAATCACAAACTTCAGTAAAACTGGACTGTGTTAATTGTAGTTTCATATTTCATGACTTATTGAAAACAATAAGTCATGAAGAGACTACTGTAGAGAGACTAACAAACCAGTCTGGTTTCCAACCGCATCACAGCACAGAGACAGTGCTCATAAAGATAATAAATGATATTCTCCTAAACACAGATACAGGTAAATTATCAGTGCTGGTTCTATTTGACTTCAGTGCTGCATTTGACACTGTCGATCACAACATACTTCTTGACAGGCTGGAAAACTGGGTTGGGCTTTCTGGGATGGTTCTTAAATGGTTCAGGTCATACTTAGAAGGGAGAGGTTATTATGTGAGTATCGGTGACCATAAGTCTGAGTGGACATCCATGACATGCTGAGTCCCTCAAGGTTCAATACATGCCCCCTCCTGTTCAACCTATATATGCTGCCACTGAGCCAAATAATGAGAAAGAACCAAACTGCATATCACAGCTATGCAGATGACACCCAGATTTACCTAGCCCTATCACCTAACGACTACAGCCCCATTGACTCCCTGTGCCAATGCATTGATGAAATTAAAAATTAGATGTGCCTAAACTTCATTCAGTTAAACAAAGACAAAACTGAAATCATTGTGTTTGGAAACAAAGATGAAATTCTCAAAGTCAGCATATTATCATCTCAAAAATATTGCAAGAATTAGATGCTTTGTCTCCAGTCAAGACTTAGAGAAACTTGTTCATGCTTTCATCACCAGCAGGGTGGATTATTGTAATGGACTCCTCACTGGCCTTCCCAAAAAGACCATAAGACAGCTGCAGCTCGTACAGAACGCTGCTGCCAGGATTCTGAGCAGAACCAGAAAATATGAACACATCACACCAGTCCTCAGGTCCCTGCACTGGCTTCCAGTTGCATTTAGAATTGATTTTAAAGTACTGTTACTTGTTTATAAATCACTCAATGGCCTAGGACCTCAATACATTGCAGATATGCTCATAGAATATAAACCTAACAGATCACTCAGATCATCAGGATCAAGTCACTTAGAAATACCAAGGGTTTGATCAAAGCAAGGAGAGTCTGCTTTTAGCTGTTACGCCAGCCGCAGCTGGAACCAGCTTCCAGAAGAGATCAGATGAGCTCCAACAGTAGCCACATTCAAAACATATCTTTTTAGCTATGCATTTAGTGATTGAGCACTGTGCTATGTCCAAACTGTTTGCACTTTATTTTATATGTATTATCTTTTTATTCTTTTAATTCTTTTTCTTGTTTTTATTTAATTTTTAATGCATTTTATATCAATCTTTTATGTATCATCTTTTTATTTTAATGCATTTTAAATCTTGCTGTCTGACTGAAAGAGCTGGGAGAATTAGGAAGTAAGCATTTGTTATCCCTGGATGGAGCTCTGACAGAATTAGTCCAGGAAGATTTGTCTGTAAGGGTACTGTTTAAACGCACAGCTACCTGACAAATATTTTTACAGTTATCCCTCCACATGAGGAAGATCCATTTAGATCCACTCTGTTGGATAGATCTGTTTAGATCCGCTCTGACGGACAACAAAGTTGAGTACAGTTATCCCTCCAGCGTGAGGAAGATCCGCTTTAGATCCACTCTGATGGACAACAACAAAAAAACTCCTATTCTCTGTTTTTACTGTTATTTTTATTTCTTATGCATTCCATTTTTATTCTTATGTATTTAGTTCTTCTTTATGTAAAGCACTTTGAATTACCATTGTGTATGAAATGTGCTATGCAAATAAAATTGCCTTGCCTTGCCAAAGACCACAGTTTGTACCACAGTTACCATATCTCAAAAACACATTTTTAATCTTAAGACAGATATATTTGTCCTAAAATATTTACACACATTCACTGTTTATGTGCAGAACTGTGGTAATAACCATTTTCCCTCTGATTAAATGATTTGTTTGGCCAGTGTCCTTGTGGAACTGTAACATGTTGACCTGAAATTCATGTAAAATTAGGGCCAATTTTTAAGGGCACTGTGGGAAGAGGACATTCAAAATAACAATGAGGAAATGGATCTTCTTTTAAACAGTGAAAGTGAAGTATGATGGTCACTTTATGGAAGTCGTTATTCCATATGATTTTCTGATACTATTTGGCAAATTTGGAGAGCCAGTCATAATCCAGCATTTAATCTTTAGTATCATCTTTTATACACAAGATATATAGTACTTATACAAAGTGCATTTACAAAATAAAAATAAATTAGTAAGGATTTTTGCTGCTGAGGAATATTCTTACTTAAATTATTGTGTTTGTATTCACTTGCAGAGGAATCCTAACCAGGAGCCGGACATTGAGAGGGGAGAGAATAATAATTTCCTGTGATCAGAATGAAGGTGTAAAGTATGTCAGACAGTTACATGTATTGTGATGTTTTTATGTCATTAAGTATGTTTTTTTTTTCTTCTTTGTGGCACAGTAAGTCAAGTTTAATGCTATTATCATCTTTACAGGCCAAGAGGAGTACAACATGAAGGCGGTCACACCTTAACCCTACTGTGATGTGCAATAGTTAAGTTAGTCTATCTGAGCATTTCATGGCATACAAGGCAGTCAACGGACAAACATCCAGTCCACGCTGACACTTGTTACCACAACCGTCCACTTGGACCACCACTGCCTTGTTATAGAGGTCTGAATAGGATCATTTTTTTAATGATTTGAAAAATCTTTTATTTTTAGATAATTTAATTTTGCAGGACTGCTGAAATTTATTTATTTCTCCTGAGTACACATCAGTCAGTATCTTTCCACCCGTACTCAGCAATCAAAAGATGTCCCGTGCCAGACTGTTGAGACGGATCCTGTGGCCGTCCTCTACCTTTGTAAACTCTACAGAAGTCTCAGAGTCCCTGCAGAAAAGGATTTTTCTGTTTTATGCTTTGCCACTGCTGCCTTTAGCTTGTTACTGGGCTGTTATAAGACACAGACAACAGTATGTATTTTAAGAAGTGCTGCCTAAAATGTATTTATATTCTGTATTTTATTTTTTTATTTTATATTAACTTAACACTTGCACATTTTTACTTAATTAAAATTAAGTATGAAATTATATAAAATATCATGTGGCCTTGATTTTTTTGTTGGATGATTGACTTTGTGAATGAAGATAACTGGTCTAGATATTTACATTCTCTCAGGTAAATGTCAGCATTTTGCTATGAAATTTCTAGGCCTGGTTTCACAGACAGGGTTTAGATTAAACCAGGATTAGGCCTTAGTTCAATTAGGACATTTAAGAAGCTTTTATAAGTGTGCCTTAGAAAAAAAAACATTATTGTGTGCATCTTGAGACAAAACAATGGCAGTGACATATTTTAAGATATGTCAGTACAAGTTACTTTGTTAAAACAGCTCAAACATTCATTTTAGTCTGAGACTAGCTTAAGCCTTGTCTGTGAAACCAGGGACTAGTGTTTTGGAGTAGTGATAAGCTTTTGTTTTATTGGGGTATAAAAGACACAATTGTTAAAAATTCTGCAAAAATATCAAAAGACGACCAGTAAAAGTCTTAAATGTACACATTTCTATCGCATTTATTTGTTAGTATTTTTCTGTTTTGCCAGTCCTCTTTGGTGTATTGTTTCCCTTATATAGTGGTTTCATACAGCTGAACTCTTCCGTTCGCGTGTCACTGCAGAACACAAAGCACAAGACCACTTCCTGCTCCACTGGTACTGCTTTTCATTTTAAAAGAGTTTTAATTTCATTGAACAAGCTTATTGTTTTAGAGAAGAGAATACCCTCAATGTGCATTCTAGGATAACTGTCATATACAGTAATGTGAGATGGTGGGTGCAGTACATCAAAATCAAATCAGTCAAATCAATTTATATTGTCATATTGCCAGTGAAAAGGAAGTCATTTCAGACCATTTGCATCAAAAACTGAAAAATATATTTGATGAACTCATCAGATCATTACATTCTCAACCAGAAAGAAAATAGTGGCGATTCCCATCAGACCAGACAAAACCAGTCGAATCAGAGCCTCAGTGCTGCCACAACGCTCTGCACAATCTGAAACAGAAGAGACTTGTTCAGAAACATCTTCTGTCATTACATGTCTTTGTGGAGTAAGCTATACAGAGGTTATTGTGGCAGGAAATGACCTCAGTGTTAAATGAAATTCTCGTACCTTTATGTCGTGGGCAGATCTCGTTCATGTGAAGACTGATGCTCTTGTTGCTCACTGGATTTGCAGCCGTGCAGATGTAGATCTCTGGATCATCATAATGGAGCTGTAATGGTAAACTGAGCTTGATGCTGAGATCAGGATTGGTGGTCTGATTCACCATTTCACTCCCTTTATACCATGAGATGAACACGCCTCGATCATTTCTCACAGAGCAGAACACAGAGCAGAAATCTTTCTTTGGGTCTTCTGTCTCTTCTGGTTGTTGTGATGGATCTGGTGGATATTGATACAAAATCAGTGTTTTAAACTCAAACCAGTCTTCATGAGTATATTGAGTGTTATGGACCGTACAGAACAAGAACAGAACAGCTGAACTTCATCCCAGAGAGGTGTGTAAGGGATAATAAGAGAATAAATAAGGGATAATGTAAATCCAGCTGGTTGTTATCCTAGAATAAACCCTGAGAAGGTGATCAGGGTGCATCAGCCTATAAAGGGTTTATTTTGAGATAACAACAGGCTGGATATACATTATCTTACTTATTACACGGCTACTTGCCACATAAGTAAATAATTAGACACAAAATATTGATCGAGCGAGTTCACGATACTGGATGACATAATTAAATAACTACACAAAATATAGAAAAGCCCCAGGCATTGATTCTATCTCGGTCAAACTACTTAAACCAACACCGATCCCAACTCTAAGTGAACTCTGTCAGCAGATTTGGAAGACCAAATCATGGCCCAGTGATTGGAAAAAATCTGTCTTTATCCCACTTCCTAAAAAGGCGATAAGCAAGAATGCTGCAATTATTGAATCATCGCTCTCATATCACATACAAGTAAAATCTTACTGAAAATCATTTAAAAATGCATGGCATCAATAGTTGAGAGGAGCTTCCTGACGTCCAAGCAGGTTTTCGCAGAGGTCTAGGAACAAGAGATCAATATTTGCTTCATAGATTAAAGCATAAAGCATCTGACTGCATTGATCATGATAAGCTGTGGAACTGCCTGAAGCAAATGGATATACCAGAGCATCTAAAGAAATTAATACAATCACTCTATGAGAATCAGGAAGCTACAGTCAGGACAGCATTTGGCAATACTGACCGGTTTAAGATCACAAAAGGTGTCCGACAAGGATGCATCTTATCACCGGCTCTGTTTAATTTATATGCAGAATCTATCATGAGACGATGTAATCTGGATGAATCATCAATTGGTGTAAAAATTGGTGGGAGGAATGTCAATAACCTGTGATACACTGATGATACAATCCTGCTTGCTGAAAGTGAAAAGGACCTGGAATATCTGGTCAAAAGTGTATGGGGCTACACCTTAACATCAAGAAAACAAAGGTAATGACAACAGCAGGCAACAGCACAGTCCATATAACAAATTGACAATGAAGAAATTGAATCAGTACAAGATTTCCTCTTCCTTGGATCCAAAATTGTCCATAGTGGCAACTCAAGAACAGACATCAACAGAAGAATTGCACTTGGATGAAATGTGATGCAAGTAATGGCAAACATCTGGTAAAGTAAAGATATTACCATTTCAACAAAGACCGAAAAATCAACACAATTATTTTTCTAATCTTCATGTACGCATGTGAAAGCTGGATACTTAAGAAGCTGGATAGAAGGAAAATTGATGCCTTCAAACTCTGGTGGTGAAGGCGGATGCTGCGAATGCCATGGACATCAAAGGTCACAAACAAGACAATCTTAGAGCATGTTAAAACAAAGATATCATTGGTGGGTAAAATTACTAAGCAGCGGCTCTCATACTTTGGTCATATCATGCGAGCTAATTCCTTGAAACAACTTTAATGCTTAGCATAGTCAGCGGGACAAGAAGAAGAGGACGGCAAAGAAGTCGTTGGCTGGATACAATCAAGACTGATACAAACATGCCTATGAAAGAACTGAAAGAAGCAGTTGAAGATCAAAAAGCATGGAGCATGATGATTCATAAAGTGACCGAAAGTCGATCTTGACTGAGCAGTTAAATCATCACACATAGTGTTTTAATATGTTATTAGCTCACGAACGCAAAACTTCAATGAAGAAAAAACTTTCCTACCAAGTTTATAGCACTGCTGACTTCAGTAACCCAGATGAGCCTGTGTTATCTGTTTTCAGTTATCGGAGAATAACATAGCCCAGAAATTTGATACCGCATGCTTTATAGCACGTGTCAAACTCCAGTCCTGGAGGGCCACTGCAGAGTTTATCTCCAACCAGCTCTAAAACACCTGCCTGGAAGTTTCTAGTAATCCTGAAGACCTTGATTAGCTGGTTCAGGAGTGTTTAATTAGGGTTGGAGTTACAGTAAATTCTGCAGGACAGTGGCCTTCTGGGAACTGAGTTTGAAACCCCTGCTTTATAGAATAAAGATGCTAAGTCCCCTCAGCTCAATCTTTGTTGTCCCTCAAGTATTGGTATTCACACAACTTTGAGTCAAATAGTTACATGTTTCAGACTGACGTTTCAGAGATCTGAGCATCAAAGTTTGCTCTGAAATGCATAAATGAATATATGGGAAAACAGGGGACTCACCTTGAGCATGGATTGAACTGACCGATGAGGAACTGCTGATGACAGGCACAGAAACTGGTGCTTCAGGGCAAGAGAACACAGAAATCACACTAGAGATTTGGCAGATTCAAGTCATAATGAGATCTATAAAATCTGGTGTCAGGTTGTCAAAATCTTACAAAAGAAGTTAAGGCTTTTCTTAAGATAAATTCTGAAAAGTTCAAATGCAAATCCCTTGTAGTAATAGTAGTACCTAATCTGTGTTTAAAGCTATGTTTAACTAGATTAAGTTCTCCTTAAACTTCTCCTGGCTTAATTTAAACCCTGTCTGGGAAACCGTATGAGTTTATTTACAATGGTTTTTAAGAACATTCTTTTAGGTATTCAAACGATTCCTTTGTTTTGTCTTTAGAATAATCTTAAAAAAAGGCAAGAACATTCTTAAGACATGTTTTTGGAAATACAAATTATTCTTAACTTTGTTCTTAATGTTTTGTGAATATGGTCCCTGCTCTTAAGAAGGGTCTTAACTTAAGGTTTGACTTGAAAGTTAAAAAGAAATAAAAATCTCAGGACCTGCTTTATATAAAGAAGATGAAATGAACTTTCATGCAATGTGTAAGCCTGATTCTGAAATGCTAACTGAGGCGACACTAAGTGTCAAAATCATTCTTAGATTCTTAACACTCAAGACTAATATTTTACTCTAAGTGGCTTTATATATACTGGCCCAGAATGTGACACACTCTGTATTTAGTCTTGTATTGGCTGTAGTTAAATCTTACCATATACACCAACTCTGGAATGTTCTTCTAGAGATCACTTCATTGATGGTGAGTTCAAGCTTATAAAGTCCAGAATCACTGGTGCTGATGTTCCAGATGGTCAGTGATCCTGTCTGTTGGTTCATCTGCGATCTGTCAGCGAGTCTCTTATAAGCGATACTTTACTCCGATACATCTGTGCTATACGAGTGGTTTGGCTCCCATTGGTAAACAGCCACATTGTTTCATCCTCTCCTTTTAGTTCAGGAACTCCTGTTTGCAAAGTCAGAACGCCTCCCTCCATCACTGTCTTGAACTCATCCCACTTACCATCCACAAGACCTGAAACAATATGAATAAAGGGTTAAACACGGGTTACATTCAGAGTTAGTAAATAAGAAACAGTTTTTTTAAAAATATTTTTGTGAAACAGACACATAATACAAGAAGTATAAAGAAATCTGTGACAGTGGTCAAATCATCACACTTTCCGTACAGATAAAGCATTTATTATATTTTGGTACATAAATGAGAATATTTATGAATGCTACTTCCATATGGTGAAATCATTACAACCATTGATAAAACTGCAACTGTTAAGATCAGGAAAATTACTAGCAAGACTGAGGCACCATGGAGAAACGCAACAGTGGTGCAATGCATGAAAATAAATTGCAGAAATCTGAACGTATGTGGTGAGGGAAAAAGAGTTAGAAATCCATTTTAACATCTACAAAGAGTGTCTAAACACATACAATGTCTACTAGACAGACCTTTTAATTGTATACAAATCCCATAATGGCATCGGACCAAAGTACATGGCAGATATGTTGGTAGAATACAAACTAAATAGAGCTCTCAGATCAGAAGGAGCAGTTAATAGCACCTAGAGTAAATTCAAAACATGGTGAGATGATGTTTAGCTATTATACCACTCACAGCTGGAACATGCAGCTTCCAGAGGGAGTCAGATGTGCCCTTCTGTGGTCACTATGATTTTGCCAAGTAAGACATATTCCTGGATCAACATTCCAGTCTGAAAATTTAGTCTTAACCCTATTCCTACCCCTAAACCTAATCCTACCCATAAGTTATCCCTAAAATCAGAGGGGAAAGATAGGTGAATAACATTGATGTAGAAGCACCTAACCCTGGTTGCAAACCTAAACTTGACATAAACGGTAAACTTGTCCCTCTACATTCATCATCAATTAATGCTAGACACACTCTCATTCAATTTAAGGTAGTGCATAGATCTCATTGGTCCAGAACTAAACTTAATAAAATATTCCTGATTTTGATCCAACATGCCTTCGATGTTCAAGTGAACCAGCCACCCTACTGCACTCCTTTTGGTCATGCCCTAAACTATTTCACTTCTGGGGAAGAGTGTTTAGGTGTTTTTCAATTGTTTTCTCTTTACCAATAGACCCTAATGGCAGTGTTTGGGGTTCTACCAGACACCATCAAACTAACTACTCTGCAGGCTGATAGTGTAGCTTTTGCAACTTTATTGGCCAGACGATTGATTCTCATGAATTGGAAGTCTGCAGTTCCACCTACTTATCGCCAATGGGTTTTTGATTTGCTACATGCACTTAAAATGGAAAAGATCAGGTTTACATTGGGACAGAAGCATAAACTTTTTTAGAGTTTGGAACCCTTTTTGGACTACTTCAAGGAGGAAAACATGTCTTAATGCTATTCCTATCTCAATACACACACACACACACACACACACACACACATATATATATATACTACCAGTCAAAAGTTTGGAATTGGTAAGATTTTTAATGTTTTTAAAAGAAGTTTCGTCTGCTCACCAAGGCTGCATTTATTTAATTTAAAATACAGTAAAAATGGTATATTGTGAAATATTATTACAATTTAATATAACTGTTTTCTATTTGAAAATATTTTATAAAGTAATTTATTCCTGTGATCAAAGCTGAATTTTCAGCATCATTACTCCAGTCTTCAGTGTCACATGATCCTTCAGAAATCATTCTAATATGCTGATCTGCTGCTCAAGAAACATTTATTGTGTACAATTGTACAAAATATTTGTGTACAATATTTCTTTTTCAGGATTCTTTGATGAATAGAAAGTTCAAAAGAACAGCATTTATCTGAAATACAAAGCTTCTGTAACATTATACACTACCGTTCAAAAGTTTGGGGTCAGTAAGAATTTTTATTTTTTTGAAAAGAAATTAAAGAAATTAATACTTTTATTCAGCAAGGATGCATTAAATCGATCAAAAGTGACAGTAAAGACATTTATAATGTTACAAAAGATTATATTTCAAATAAATGCTGTTCTTTTGAACTTTCTATTCATCAAAGAATCCTGAAAAAAAAATATTGTACACAAATATTTTGTACAATTGTACTCAATAAATGTTTCTTGAGCAGCAGATCAGCATATTAGAATGATTTCTGAAGGATCATGTGACACTGAAGACTGGAGTAATGATGCTGAAAATTCAGCTTTGATCACAGGAATAAATTACATTTTAAAATATTTTCAAATAGAAAACAGTTATTTTAAACTGTAATAATATTTGACAATATTACTATTTTTACTGTATTTTTAATTAAATAAATGCAGCCTTGGTGAGCAGACTAAACTTCTTTTGAAACATTGAAAAACTTACTGTGTCCAAACTTTTGACTGGTAGTGTGTGTATATATATATATATATATATATATATATATAATTTTTTTAATCGCTTATAGTTGTTGCAATTACTATGTTTGCCCAGTGTGTACTATTGTGCCTACTTGGCTTTTTTCTATTTGTGGTACTCCATTGTATTTACGTGTGTGTATGTATATGTATGTGTATTTTTTTTTTTTCAGTTTTTCTGTATACTTTGCCATTATTATTACTGTTCCTCACCCAGTGATGACACCTTGTTTTGTATATTTTTTAAATGTTTAATAAAAAAAAAAAGCTAAACATTAAAAAGATTTATAACCCGAGACCCACTCTCAAAGAAATGTGCCAAAATAATATAGTCAGTTGTTGCTACAATAAAATCGAGGTAATTAACAAAAAAACAAACAAACATGTCCCTCAAATCTGATTGGTTGATTGGAATGTTGTTCCAGGATCAACAAAGATGTTGATCCAGAAACATGTCTTACTTGGCAAAATTACGGTGACCCCGTCTGTAGTCCAGATTAAAAACACATCTGTTTAATTGTGTATTTCCTGATTGAGCTGTTTCTGCGCTGTACTGATCACTGTGCTTTTAAAATCCTCTTCCTTTTATGTCCCTCATATTCATTTTAATGTAGAACTTTATCTATTTTTTAATAAATGCATTATTTTTTTATTTCTTTTACAGCTTATATTTTCTTTTATTTTTGTCATATGATTTTTTCTGATTGCTTTTTAAATATTTTTTCTGTAATGCATTTGAAATGAAATGTGCTATAAATAAATTTGCCTTGCATTGCCAAGTATTACTATTACTTTTGTCAAGTTTGCTCACTTTTATTTGAATCTTGCATGAATGTTGAAAAGTTGTTGTTTGGAAATCTTTAATTGTGTTGGTTCCAGTAAGTCACTTTACCTGTCAACACAACCACTAAAACAATATTCTGCTAGTGAAAAGAAAATATTTCTTACCTTCCATACGGATGAAGAACACAATGAAAACCCACATGCTGATGGTCATTTTGAACAGTTATCAGGTACTGTTTTGTGCCGTTTCCCTTGATGAAGCCCCTGAAGCTCTAAACTGATCTGATGAATATTCAGTGAAGATCTTCAGTCTCTATAACTTTCATCAGGAAGTGACACATTGGCAAGGAAACCAGTTTCATCCACTAGATGGCATCAAAACCTCTCTCTTTTGATCTCTCTGTGATTGAGACTGTCCCTGCGTCTCAATCAGCTCCTAGATTCCTAGGTCGTGAATCAGTATATCATGTAAATGACTCCTGATCAGTGCCCTGACTACTGAACTAGGGAGCTGACTGAGACGCACACTATATATAAGTCATACTACAAGTTACTCTAACTCACTTTCTCATCATAATATATAATCTACTATTTTCAGCATCTTATTAATCTTGCACTCAGTGTCAGTAGCAAAATTGAATTCTCAGAATTTACAATTAATAATTGAAAAGGGTTTGTTCACCCAAAAATGAAAATTCTGTCATTAATTACTCACCCTCATGTCGTTCCACACCCGTAAGACCTTCATTCATCTTCAGAACACAAATTAAGATATTTTTGATGAAATCCGAGAGGCATCTGACTCCTCTATAGACAGCAATTTAACCAACACTTTCAAGGTTCAGAAAGGTACTAAAGACATTGTTAAAACAGTCATGTGACTGCAGTGGTTCAACCTTAATGTTATGAAGAGACAAGAATACTTTTTATGAGCAAAAACAAAACAAAAATAATGACTTTATTCAACAATATCTTCTCTTCTGTGTCATTCTCTTACGCTGTTAATGTTCAGCGATTCCAGGTTCTACATCAGAACGCCGTCTCATTATTGGTTGGCTCCTGCATCAGCATCATAGACATGCATCGTGCTGATCACGTGAACAGCGTTACCCAATACTGAGCCATTCTCTGTCTTTATTAGTTTATGATCTGTTTAACAGTCCTGTCTAATGCATTATGAGATAGAACGTTTGGAGTTACGTATCGTTCCCTGAAGGAGGAACGAAGACGTTACATCAGAACTGAACTGACAAATAGGGATCTCGCCTTCGAGTGTAAACAAAGGCCCCATTTACACTGCATGGTTCAAATGTGACCCAATTTTTTCCTCTCATGTGGTACAGATCAGATATGACATGTGAACGTGTAAGCAGGAAAAAACGCATGAATTCCGATATTCTCAGGTCGGTTTTAGGCCTCACTCATTTGTGGAAATAAATCTGATACGATTTGGATATGCGCATTTGCGTCTGCCATGTAAGTGGTCAAATCGGATATTCCCAGTAAATGCGAGTCAAATGCGTCATTGAAAAAGGGACGGAGGCAAATGACGTCAACTCAGGTGGACAAGAACTGCGATCACATGACACTAATGGCTCTCCTCTTTTTCTCTGCCTCACGAGAGCAATGTTTTGCTGCCCTTTAAAGATAATGCAGACATTGTATAATCATTACATCTGCATCCATTGCATATTGCGCCGTTTACTTCCTTTTCCAGGTCAAAACGTCTTGGGCTGTTTCATCAGCGTTTCACGAGTTCACATGTACATATAATTCAATACAATAAAAGTTATGCGTATTTGGCTTGCTGTCCGGGAGGGCTCCGAGTTCGGAATTTTGGCCCAAACCAGAGTACTCCCCTGGTGTGGTAAAAATAGATAGAGCTAGAAGTGAGGTGATGAGGTGGAGGAGGGATGCTGATAAACTCTCAGATGAACAGAGGTAAGTCTGCTGTATTTATACCTCTAGTTGATTAACTGAATGTTGATTAACTGAATGCTCTCCAGCTGTGCTAATTAGGTTAATTATCTGAACTTGCTCCTCCCAAACTTTGTTAATAAAACATCATATAGTGTAAATGAGCCAATGCACATTGGCGTCTGAGATTTGCACTCCTCCCCGCAGCGTGGGTATAAATGCGGAAGCAGATGAAACGCACATTAAGGTTTTCACTGAGGACCCAAGCCGGTGACCCGTTCGCTCAGCAGTGGTACTGAGCACTCGAATGCACGAATATTTCCCCACAGTGGTGTAGTCTACGTGATACGTAGGTATGTGCTGTATTCCCACTAGGAAAGATCAAGGATTTTCATGTGCCCATTTAAAAAGTGTAAAGAAACAGATTTTTCGCTCTTTAATGTGGCGTGACAGATCGCTGTAGCCAAGAGAAGCGGCAGCCTGAATTGCACTAATACCAGTTACAGTGTGAAATAAATATAAATGAACATCTAAAGGTATGTTAAAAGATACAGTTCAACTTACGAAATCCATACCATGTCTCATGTAATCGTTTAATCAGTGTTTCAACCGCAGAAAGACGTTAACAGCTTGTAAACAAACGTCACATTTACATCAGAAGAAACATATTCAGTGAACATAAACTCGTCAGTCAGCTAGAAAAATGAACTCTAGAGAGGAGCATTTAGCTAAATATGCATCATATTACATATTAATTATATTTTTAATGTTCTTTAATAGCCTATATAATGCATGTTTGAATAAATCCATCAAGTTGACAGCCACCATTTAAATGTTTATATTTCAAAAAACTAATTGGAGTAGAAATAATTTTACATTTATTAGGCCTATTATAACTTTATTATTATTATTATTATTATAAAAGTGTCCATATGTTTTAAGTTTGTATACAAATCAGTTCATTTTAACCTTCAATATTAATGTAGTACCAACTGATTCCCATATTTTATATTTTACAGCATTAGTAAATTTGCCATGTACTGTACCTGATAATTAGTATCCAAAATAACTGATACCGAATCTAATTGCAAGCTTGTTAATCAAAATGCATAACTATGATAACTATGGTCCAAAACAGAAAAGAAAGTCCAAACAGGGTGATATTGTGACATACTGAGTGGCTTCCTTTGATTAATAGCCACTTCCAGTTGGGAAAGTATCTTTTGACGCTACAACCTGTTTGATCAATACTTTTATTGTAAAAAAAAAAAAAGTGAAAACTTAAAAGCAAAACCGTGATTCCAAAACAGTGTAGAGTAGTATAGTGTAGGTCAAAAACTGTCTCCCTTCCCCTGCCATTGCCACATCACTTCCTGTTTAAAATGGCTGACCCACGGAAAATCCCAAAATGGCCCCTTAAAGTGGAAGTACAAAAATATAATAACAAAGAAACTGATTAACCACATTAGTAACAATATGGCTTCTACACTCACCTTTCCATTGTTAAGTTGCAACTTGCACTCTTAATTGAAAATTGCCAGCTGATAAATCCTGATCCAGTGACCATATTCATATATAACATCTAAGGCTAAATGTAGATCTTAACTGGCTGAGTTAGATGATTGACACTAAACAGTAGAAAATCAGTCCAGTCTCTTTAGCTGTAAATGTCATTGGCTGTGAAAGTCTTGTTGCCTATTGACATGACACATAAGCATCTTTCAGAATGCTCTCAATTACATGTAGCCTAATATATGTGACGAGAGATGTTATATAAAAGGATTAAAGAAATTACTGAACATTGAAAATATTCTAATTCACAGTCACGACTACGCCACCTGGGAAAGACCCACAGGTTCGTCTTCTCACAAAATGACCCAGAGATGTGAATATCATGTATTAAAAAATGCAAATCTTTATTAAACAATCTCAGTTAAAATTTGTCTCATTCAGTAAAAAATGAAAATTATACCTAAGTGCAACAAGCTGCCCAAGAGTACACAAGAGACAACGGGACAAAAGAGCAGGGGCTTCACAATAGGGAGGCGGCTAGGCACCAGGCTTCAATAAAGCCCGTACTACTTAATACCCACACGTGCACAAAACCACACTTGCACCCCAGGAAATTCACTAAAAATCCACACCACTTTGGTGAACAGGGCTAATGCCACACAGGAACAGCCAGCCTGCCTTCTCCAAGCCCCAGCTCCCACAAAAGACAAGAAGAAAAATTATACAAACAAACAAAATAGCACAAACAAACTTGTTTCTGAAATTAGATTTTTTTTTTTAAATAACAGAATGCTTGACTGCAAAACAAACATTCACAATGCAACCAGCTTAAATGTAAACAAAGAAATTAAACGCAAATCCAAAAAAAATACGAATACAAAACCAAATGAATTAACTGCAACCAAAAGAAAAACTTAAAAGTACATTAAAGCAAATCAAATTAATACAAACCAAATAAATTACAAACAAAAGAACTTAAATACAAAACATACATTCAAACAAAAATTAATGTATACAAACAAACCAAATAAATTAACTGCAAACAACCTTACGCATAAAACAAATAAATACAAATCAAACAAATAAATTGTCTACAAGCACAAGACTTGCATGCAAAACAAACATCAAAGCAAAACAAAATAATGAATGCCAAACACAATAATGAAAGCAATATTAAAGCAAAACAAATTATTTAAATATCACGTAAAAGCAAAACAGCAGTGTTGAAATTGCAAGCCATACTGTAATCTCTGCTATAAGCCATGCAGGGCCGGAAGCACAGAAGCAGACACGCTTACAGGCTGGTTTAAACACCTAGAACACAGAAAACGTTGTAACCCAAACTATTATGCTTTTATGCATACTAGGGAGACAAGAGTGGGTTGCACGTACATACCAGATAATGCAGACCACATCATCTATCTAGCAGCCCTTACTTTAATAGATCGCATACAGATAGCAGGAATCACCCAAACCGGCTTCATTCCATATACGGGTGCAGCATCCGCCCGAACAAACGTCACCTTAAAAGATTTCTAGTAGCAGACAGCAAACAGTTAAAATCACTATTAAAGTCAACGACACCAACAATCCAAACTGAAAACGTCCATGCATACCCCTTGTGCAATACCACTAAACTCCGGAAGTGCGATCAAAACCATTCTGTTTTGACTCACGCATTGGTTTATGGTTTGTTTGTATACATGCAATCTTAGTTTCGATCTCCCTTTTTGAATGACGAATATAGACAAATATATCTGCTTAAATAGACAGTTGTCTCCTTTATACGCAGGCGCAGACCGCGCGTGCTAGTTGACAGTCGGCTGAAGTTCTTTCGGTGTGTTAAAGCACATTTTTTTCCCTGACGTGAGGCGACAACACCGTCGGCTTTCGTTGCCGCTAGTTCTTTGACATCGGGTTGATCTGTCCCGGCCTTTATTGTTAAATGGTGGTGCGAAGAAAACAAACAGCTCTTTACACATCCGTTGTTTTGAGCTTGCAGGTCACACGTGGAGTGACTCGGCAGGTATGGACAGAGGCAGAGCGAGAACCCACATCACCAGACTGCACTTGGCCAATCAGCGACAGGGGTGAACGGGGTTGGGGCTGACAGCGGACAATCAAAAAGTTCTAGAAACACATGACTGGTTTTGATAGTGAAGTTGAAATGACAGCGTATTCGTCTTCGTGAGAGCCGATATAGATGCTGGGACTGGGAGCTGTTCCACTAGAAACTCAATGTGGGCCACTAGGATGTTGTGTATTCAAGGTAAGACGTTATTAAGTTTCAGAATAGCACGACAAAGAAGTTTCAGATCAGAACCTCCTCCATTTGCATATTTCAAACTAACCTATGACTAAAAATGTTAGTTGACGACCTGGCTTTTTCTATGACTGACGAGACGTAACGAGGCGACACCAAAGTCATTAATCGATAACTGTGATTATATCAACATGCAATATCGTTGACGCAAAAAGATGAAACTAAAATGTAGTTTAAAAAAAAACTTTTGTCGAATAAAAAGGAGACAAACCATAACCAAGAGTGTTTCTCATTTCTTATTTGTGCATTTTTATTTATTTATTTATTTATTTCTTATTTGTATATCGTCGCTTCAGTTCTTCGCTTCTCAACGTCATCATCTGCGTTCGAGGGATCTGCCCTCATGTTCTTTAAGTTTGGTTATTTAAAACATTCATAATAAATAATAACTAGATAAAAAGTTTGTTGACAAACTTTAAATTGGCCTGAAAAAGCCTAGCCAGAAAGTTTGAAGTAGCTAGTTTAAGTTTTAGTTTACTAGTTTTAAAAGCCAGATAGGTAGGTAGGAAGATAGAGTGGTTGCTAGGATGTTTTATGTGGTTGCTAGTGGACTCTCAGTGGTTATGAGGTTGGTTGCTAATGTACTTGGGGTGGTTGCTAGGGCGTTGCTGTGCGGTTGTTAAGGTACTCGGGGTGGTTGCTAGGGTGTTGATATGCGGTTGCTAGGGTACTCAGGATGGTTGCTAGGGTGTTGCTATGCGGTTGCTAAAGTACTCAGGATAGTTGCTAGTGTTGCTATGCAGTTGCTAAGGTACTTGGGTGGTTGCTAGGGTGTTGCTATGTGGTTGCCAAGGTACTTGGAGTGGTTGCTGAGGTGTTGCTCTGCGGTTGCTAGGGTGCTTGGAGTGGTTGCTAGGGTGTTGCTATGCAGTTGCTAGGGTACTCAGGGTGATTGCTAAGTTGTTGCTATGCGTTGCTAAGGTACTTGGGGTGGTTGCTAGGCTGTTGCTATCACGGTTGCTAAGGTACTCAGGTAATGACAGAATTTTAAAAATTGAAAAAAATAAAATTGATAAAATAATAGCAAGGGTTAAGTATAAAGAAGCTCAAAAGGAGCTCAAAAGTTTGTTTAAAGTAATAAATGTTCTTTACCTTTTCAGTGATGCTGTTCCTTCTACTGGCCAGCTGTACAAGCTCCAATGTTCCCACCACAGTAAAGACTGTTCAGCAGGGAGCGACGGTGACTCAACCAGTTTTAAACATTTCTTCGCTGGACAAGAATGATCAGCTGATGACATACCATCAAGGTGAATTATGTGCTGAATATTTCTGTGATAATGGGACATGTAAAAAGCGAGCCATATTTGGAGAGCCATTTTCAAGTATTCTCAGGAATTTATGCCTCATCATCCCGAATGTCAACATCAGTAACTCCGGCCAGTACAGTGTCGTCCTCAATGGATATAAGGATGTCCTGAACTTGACTCTTCTTGTTGAAGGTCAGTATGTTTCAGTAATATTTCTGACTGATTTGATTTCCACCACTGCTTTGAGTCATACCTGCACTTGTAGGATGTTGGTCTTAGTTGAGTCCTTCAGTTTTACATTGGGTGATGACTAAACTAAAGTGTTCAGTGTCAAGAAGTAATGTCACTGTCCTCACAATGACTAAGACAATCAGAGCTAATGTTCACTCTGAGCTGATTGAGGTATATCTGAAGTGTTTTAAAGTTGTGTTTTTCCTGTTTTTACAGAGGTTCCACAACATTCCATCTTAAGTTGGTTAGTCCCTGTCATCATTGCAGTCGCTGTAATTGCAGTTGCAGTTGCCCTCATCTTGGTCATTCGTTTTATCTACAAGGTAAGTATCATGATATTCATATGGGGACATATTTTATATTTCAAATTTTGCACAAAGATATTCAATCAGAATCAATACACAATTCACAAAAGTCAAGTCACACTGGCGTACATTAAGGCACTATATAATCAAGGTGGATTTAAATTGAAAATTTTAACTGTTCTCCAGACATAGGCTTTTACAATACAAACTGCAATTTATAATTACCATATTTGTAGTCCAAAACAATTGTTTGTTATATTTTGTATGTTACCTTTTACATTTTGTTGTTTCATTAATTTTGTATTAATAATTTAATGAAGGGCTTTTAATAGCCTATAATAGGCTTTTAAATTACAGTGTTCGTTGTAACAACTTATAGTGTGACAACATGCTCAGTGTGTGTGTTACACTGCTCTTCCTGGGCAATAAATGTGTAATAAGGAATTTAAAGTATCTAGATATAAAATGACATGAATTGATATTAATTGACAAAAAGTATGACAGCCATCAATGTTTTAAGTTTTTTTTTTTTTTTTTATAGACAAACTTTAATATTTTTTTAAAGAAACCAAATCACTCATGTTCTTACCACAAGAATATCCTGTAGAAAATATTATCAGTAGTTGTGCTTATTGATGCAGTACAATAATAATTTAACATGTAACTTCAAAGGCCGTACTTGTCAGTGCTACAAAACGTGCCTCCACTCATGGTCAAAATAATTGTTCATTATGTGTTGTTACATCCATCATCCAGATGATGACAGAATGTTTGTTTTGAGGCGATTTGCACGTAAATTTATTTTTAGCATCAACAAGATTACAATTCACTAGCTTTACATTCTATAACTGTGATTTTGTTTTGTTTTACAGAAGTTCTGTTCAGGCTTTCAGAGAACAGAAACAGCTTCACCGAAAGAACTTCCTTACATTTAGGTATTAAGTGAAATGTTACACGTCCTGACCATTCTCATCAAGGTACACAATTTCAAGATGGACAGGAAATGGAGTAATAGGATATAAGGGATATAAGATGGACTATTGAAATGCTGTATTTAGGTTGTAGTCATGAAGCCAATAGACCTTTATAAATAAAGACACAATCATCCAGTTTAAGTGCAGCCGCACTTGAAAGAGAACCATAGGGTATATGGGCGTATGACCAAAATCTACAGGCGTGTAGTGTTTCTTTACTAAGTGACATCAGTTTTTATTTTAAAGTGACATCTGTACTCAAAAAATGCAAAGGAAAAATTATTCAATTTTAGTATGTTGTTGTCAGGCCTTATAGTTCTCTTTCTTTCTTTTGGCTTCTCCTGTATATACACTAACAGTATATATATATATTTATATATAACATATTTATTCATATATTTATTTTTTCTGGAAATTCAATTTCAGATTTTTTCTGTTTCATAACCTTGGGCTTTTAGAACCTTACAAATTAAGAGTACTTCATCTCATTTGTTTCTTTTGTTTTATTTGGAACATAATGCAATTAGACCAAAGATAGATTAGTCTTAAATGCACACATCAGCATTCCCATGTTATCATTTGAGGTACAAACAAAATAGTCCTAAAACATTTCTTCAGACTCTAAATTCTGGTAGGATGAACCACATTTGAAGTTCTTGTAAAAGAGTTGATATGTCACTGCCTGTTGATTTCATGTGCCAAGCTGCAATGCTGTAAGCAATCTACAGTCTACAACAACACTGAATTCAGTATATACTACAAAGCTGCCTTAAAGTAGGCTGTGGCCATTGCACAGTGGTTCTCAAATATGTTGTTTATTTATTTTTTTAGAATTCTTTTTATACTGAAGCATTTAAATAAGGCTCTTACAATTTCATATCACGAGAGGCCTGTCTTGAATTTGGTGCTGCTTTGTAAAATCTGAGACATAATTTCCGACTAAACAAAGTTTGGGAAGCATTAAAGTATTGAATGTGTTTTAAAATATTTTATAGCTAGATTTTTTTAAGCTTATTTCAAAGATGTCTAATATATTAATAATGAAATATGCCTGATAAAATTGCACAATTAGGATAAATGTGAAAATAACAGGATGCACTTGATTTTTTTGAGTACATTTACCCTACAACTGTTGTAACTGCACTGAGTTTTAAATCATGTAAATTCAACACACTTTTTTCAGTGTTCACTACATGTGCCAATGTGAAGTATTCATTTCAAAATTTCATGTTTATTTCAATGTTACCTGCTGTTTCTTTGTAAATGAGATTTACTAACAATTTGAGTTAAAATTGTTTCCACATCAATTCTTTTCAGTGCTTTCAAGTTGTAATAAACTTTATTTATTCAACCTCTCTTTATTTGTACACTTTAACTTGAACTATGTGTTTTATCATTTTACATCATAATATTTCATATTTTACATACTTTACATTTCCACTTAATGAGGTCAGACTGGAAGAAACATAAATATTATGATTAATATTATAATGATTTATTTTGTGCATAAAGAAGACTTTAGTAGAAGTGACTGTCTGTGAGAATGCATAGCTTAAAATAAGAATGCACTGATCATGTGATGTTGCATAGATTTGTTTCATCATCACACGGAAGATTGAGCTCCTCTTCGAGCTGTGCAGCATCTTATGTGCTCGAGCAGAAAGACAACGGTGGCAATCCCCACCAGACCAGACAGAACCAGTCGGATCAGAACCTCACCTTCACCACAGCTCTCCACAGAATCTGAAGATTCAAGAGAAACAGATACAGGCAGGTGTTATTCATGAATCTTGTTCTACAAATAAGTAACTTTGTCTTTGTGGAAACCCAAGCAAATGTCATGTGACAGAAAGGTACCTTGATTATTAGTGCAGAACGCTCGTGTTTGTGGATGGGTGGCGCTGTTACCCGTCTGTGATCCCTGTGATGTACCTGGTGGACAGTTTAAGTTTGTAAGGTTAAGTTATTTGAGTGTCCATCCTAAATACTAGGCTAGTATTTACGAATAAGTGTGTCCCAAAGCATAGTATGTTGAAAAGAGTATGGCAAAAGTCCCTGGATGGTGTACTATTTCCTGTAGATTTTCGAAGTGTGGATCTGTGCACAATATAACGGCTAATATTGCCCACAACCCATTGCGCTTTGGAGGAGGATTCGGTTCAGAACTACAATCACGAGTAAAAAGTGTTTAAAACAAAATACAAACATGGCGGATGTACGCGACCGAATGTTTAAAGGGTTAGTTCACCCAAAAATGAAATTTCTGTCATTAATTACTCAATAGCATAGGAGACTGACAGGGAAGAGAAGAAATTGTTGAATAAGCCGTTATATTTGTTTTGTTTTGCGCACAAAAGTATTCTCATCACTTCATAACAGAAGCTTGAACCACTGCAGTCACGTTGACTTCTTTAACAATGTCTTTAGTACCTTTTTACCAATGACGTTGCTGCCTATGTGTGGTTCAGAAACCTCTCGGATTTCATCAAAACTATCTTAATTTGTGTTCGAAGATGAATGAAGGTCTACAAAGGTCTGACAGAAATTTCTCAACTAACCCTTGAGGTTTAGATAAAGGGGTTTGAGTGAATAATAATCAACATTTAATCTGATAAATAAACATTTGTTTAATGTTATCCATGTTATTTTTCTTCTGCAACAATAATGTGGACTTTTATAAAGATCTGTTAAGCCATTAAATGGTTACTTCACCCAACAATGAAATTTCTGTGATTAATTACATGTTGTTCCACACGTGTAAGACCTTCGTTCATCTTCAGAACACAAATTAAGATATTTTTGATGAAATCGGAGAGGTATTTCAATACTGAGCTGGCATTCGGACATAAACACAGAAGCCTTCACTGTGCTTACTGCATCACCTGTGTAATGGAATGTTTTTATTAATTTGATGAGTTTTAATACATAAAAAGAGGAACTGATATTTAAATGCTTCTAATTGACATAGTTTGCCAAGCCCTGCCTATAATAGCACACAAAACAAGCACTACAAATGAAAAAAACACAAATTTGTTAGAACCTTCATGTTTAATTAATTGTAGATTAAATTTAATAGGAAAAACTTTCATGAAAACATTTGCAATTGGTTTTTAAAAAGTGTCTGTCTGCAGTTTTCGTTGCATTCACACCGTTGCATTATGACCAGCAGGTGCCGCCATTTCCGAGCGTTTCGAAACAGTGAATCATTTTCGAAGCAATTAGTTCAATTGATTCAGAGCTTCGAAAATCCTCGGTTCCTCATCACTAGACCTAACTTGGTGCAACCTGTCAGGTTTGCGTCTTTTCTCTGTTCAGACAAATCACAACTAGATATGTTTAATGTTGAAATAATCAGAAAATTATAAGTGTTTTTACTTTGTATATTTACTCAATTATTTATAGATCTAGTCTTATTGTGATTCAATCCTTGAATATCAGGATTTTCAACGACAATTTCAGATGATATTTGTACATGTTGTTTGTTAGAAAAAGACACACAGACAAAGACTCACCTGTAGATTGGTGGACACTAACTGAGCTGATGGCAGGTACAGAGACAGGTGCTTTAGGAGGAGAGGAAACATGTAGGCCTACATCACATTATTATTATTATTATCCTGAATCTTATTGCTGTGATCCCATATTATTAGTTACTTCATATTGACTGCAGCTGTAACTTACCATAGACATCCACTTTGTATTTCTGCACTGTGATCTTTTTATTGACAATTGTTACTGCTTTATACAGTCCAGATTCATTAGTCCTGATGTCTGTGATGGTTAAAATCCCTGTCTCTCGGTCCAGCTGCACTCTGCCAGTGAGTCTCTTGTCATAATGAGTGTAAATTTTCCCTTGATATATCTGTGCCACACGTGTGCTTTGACTGGGACTTTCAAATGTCCACAATATCTGAACGTCTCTGTTTAGATCGTGAAGTCGCGGATCCAGATTAAGGAAACCTCCTCCTTCACTTTCACTGTTTCAGCGTCATCAACCTCTCCACACACTGAAACAATATGAAAACAGGTTAAACATACAGGCAGGTGAATGACCTAATGAGACCTGTTACTTCCAACAAATGGTCAGGAACTTTATAAGATCGTTTGAATACCATATATAAAACAAAAGCCATTATGTTAATTTTAACTGTCATTTACATGTATGTGTTTAGCAGATGCTTTTAACCAAAGTGACTTAGAAGAAAAATAAAAGCAACTCATTCATAATATACAGTACAATGCCAGTTTTATTTGACAACTAACAAGCGAGGTAGTTGTCAATTTTTTCATGACAGCGTCAGTGCATTGATTTCAGGGTGTAGCAAGTGATAGCCTACACTCAAAAAATAAATTGTTGAATGAACATGATTTAATCGTAGCACTCATTATGCATCTAATCAAATCAAGTAAACTTGGATTGCTTTGAATATTTTATATGAACACAATATACATTTGTAGTTTAAACATGATTTTAATATGTCAATGTAACTTCTTTGCAACTAGTTGAATCAAAATATTTGTATTGTGTTACTGTGGTAATGCACAAAATTCTGCCTTGTTACTCCAACTAGTTAATGTCTTGTTCATGTATGGCTATGGTAAGTTAATGAATATCTATCTTGTTGTTTCAATTAGATTTGAGTATATATTGATTTATGCAGGTAATGATGTTCTAAGTTGATCCATTGCCATTAATGCAGATACGATCAAATTAGATTTATAATGCTTTAGGGAAACACTAGCACTATCATAGTGTTTACTTCATTAATAAAGAGTAACAAATTTTTGTGATCTGGTCCTGAACCCAAGCACAAGTGCAACACTTCTCCACAATGGTAACCCCAAAACATTAACAGAAACTTTTAAATACCAACATAATAGAACAGTAACCATTAAAAGACACTCCATTTTCTCATCTTGCTAAAAATAACACTATATTTTAACATTTACTCTCTCAGTTCAGCCCCTTTGCAAAGCATGATGGGAAGTAAAAGTCCTGGTTGGGTTACTTGATTGAAACATGTTATTTCAATATGAAAACATCAAGTTAAGTCAAAAAGTAATCGTTTCAAGTCAATTTAACACGAATCAATCACATTTAAACCAGAAACCTGATACAATGGCGTTGAAACAAAATAAATTGTTTAAATAAAGTGAACAGCATCAAAAATCATTTTTTGAGTGTAACTTATTACAATAAGATCTGATGCCGATGATTTTAAACAAAAAATACAATGTGTAATGCTGTGAGAAATATATTTTCTCTTCTGTAACTTGCATGCATAATATACAGTATATCTCAAATAACCCTGAACAGCAAGTAGGTACAGAAACAACTGCTAATGATCACTTTACACATCTGATAGTGGGAAGTTGGCTAGAATAAACCAAACTGGACCAGACCTTCTGCTGTCTATTTGTAGACTATAAGCTGATTTTCCTGGAAAAGTGTGGTCATTGACAATACATATGCTATTTCTGATCGAAAGCGATCTGAAGAGTGAAAGAGGAAGTGGTCGTGTTGAGGGTTTAGATAATGATGGTCCTAACCAGAAAGTATTTCTGTGAAATTGAATTATGGCATAGACACATATGAAACATTTATATATATTTCTACCATTCTAAGCTTTCTGTTAATATCAGCTAAGTTCAATGTAGTAAGTAGCAAGTCATGTCAGATGTTTGCTTGCTTGTACTCATGTGTCCATATGAGATGAACTGCAACTTAATTTTATTTGACATTTAATGTGAGAATTGTTTTCTTGGGAAAAATTTCATTGAGAACTATTCACAACTTACACCATCAGCTATGTTCCAATAAGTTACTAGATGAGAGAATACTAAAACAAATTAGAACATTATTTGAAAATAAAATAGAAATACCTTACCCTGTTGCACACTGATGAAAATCAAGATGAGAGCCTGAATGCTGATGGACATATTTAAGGAGCATCAAATATTCAGTGCTGCGACTGGAGCTCAACTGAGCAGCATGAACTTTTGTAAAGATCTGTTTCTCTTTCATAATCAAGAGGAAGTGACACCTGTCCTGCCCTCATGAGATTGTATGAGTGTTCTTCTGAAACCGTACTCCCAACCCAGACAGCAACATAGTGTGGCCCAGATCCGGCCCACATCTGGTACATGTGGATTAAACATGGACACTATGTTGCTGTCAGGGAAAAGCCTGTTTGTCATCAAATTTGGCACCAATGGCCATCAAGCTATTGAAAGGAGACAGATGGATATTAACAGTCCTGATGTCTGTGATGGTTAAAATTTCTATTTCTTTGTTTTCCACTTTCAAAAGTCCACATTATCTGAACGTTTTAAGATCTTTGACTGAAGAAGGCTCCCTCTTTCACTTTAACTGTTTCAACGTCATCAACCACTTCACCCACTCAAACAGGATACATATACAGGTTACAAACCCTGGTTACAGCCAGTTACCTCCACCATACAGTTAACAAATCATATGAGACAGAACCTAAAGTGTTAGAAGTAGTCAAGTGATTTTCTAATGTCAACCAGTGGCTCTCGATGTAAAGTAGTCTAGGTTATATATATATATATATTTTCATGCATACACTGTAAATAAAGCAATGACATTTAATCCATTATGAGACCATCACATTTAGGATGAGTAAATGAGCCACCCCATAGTGTCTGTGTCTGTATTGCAACACTATAGCTCTGAGATTTCACATAGCATGATCTAAAGAGGTGTAAAGGAAGTTGTTTTGCGGTTTCAGACAGTGTTGTAAGTAAATTAACTGGCCTTGACCACAAGTTGCTTTTTACTGTGATACCAATAAAATATGGCACTTTTTAGAACATATAAACCAGTGCTTGCAAGAAATGAATGAAAATAAATAAATAAAAAAGATTTTTTCTTTCGTTTCTAATATGATCTGTGTGTGAACATGAAGAGACACCTTTAAGTTCTACAGGCAGGAAATGATGTCACTCTTTCCACTCTTTTTAAAATGTGACTTGTGCATGTTATGTAAATGCTTAATGTTAGTCTTTACTTTTAGCCATTTTCAACACATTCAACAACAAAATGCATTTTGATGTGAGTGAATCCTTGAGATGAGCTTTGAATGGATTGCTGTATTATCAGAAGGACGTGTAAATTATGCTGTGTGAAGCAAGGAAATATAATGTGGCCAAACTCTAAAATGACAGTCTCTTGTATGTTTAATTCACAGATGAGTGGAACATATGTGTTCAGAATACTTAAGTGTTCTAGTTAAAGAATAAAGTTAAAATATAGTCTAGTCTATTTGGAACAGCTGATTTGAATTTGACACTGTTGAGCTGAAGCCATCTTGTGTGATTTTTACATTAACACCCCTTATCTAGATAAAATTCTGCAGTGCAGATCTCCTGCCATGTAGGCTATTATTTTCTGAACTCAGATTTATTACAGGAGTAGTGTGCTGTTAATCACAACATGGATTACTATTCTTCATTTGCAGCTTAAAAATAAACTTATCCTGTTTATTCAGTGATAACTGTAGTTTGTAAATTCTGTTGAATCAGTCAATGGAACAGGAAGCCCATGTGTCACAGTTCCAGTCATTCCCGGACTCCAGTTCCCATAATCCTCCCTGGCACTCACCTGCACTCACTCCACCAATCACTTATCACCACACCCAGCTGCCACGCATTACCTGGACTATATAAGCTGCTCACATCCTCACACTCACGGCGAAGTCTTGATTAGCCACGGTTGTCAATTCTGAGTGTTATTTCTTTTGTTTGCCTGCCTGTTATTGACCCTGTTTGTTCCCGTGTACGATTCTCTGCTGCCTGCCCTCTGGACTATTTGCTCTGTTTAGGATTTGCGATTGTTATCTGCCAGCCATGACCCATTGCCTGTTCCTCGACTACGATTCTGCCTGCTCTCTGCCATACCTGTTTGCTGTTGTTCCACCTTTGCCTGTTTGACTACGAACTCAGTTTAATAAAGCTTGCATATGGATTCTACCCTGAGTCCCGCCGTTAGTGATGGGCAGATCGAGGCTTCGTGAAACACTGAAGCAGTTGAAGCAAATGTGCCGTGATGTGTATTAACATGCATTAAAAATACCCTTTAACAAATGTATTGCAAAAGTTTTATTGAAAGTAAAATCAATCAAATGCTATTAACTAATCATCTAATAAGATTAAATATAGAGTGTCTGTATAATATGTGTTCTTTTATCAATTTTCAAGGCTTGTTTCTCTGTTCCATGGCTCAAGCTAAACAGGCCAATAAGAGATTAATAACTACCATTATTCATTTTAATTATTCTAATGTCTAATTAAAACATCTACAAATGTATAAAACTGATCAGAGATCAGGTAAAACCATAGGGTAAAGCCCTAGACACTTGTTCAATAGTTCTCAGTGAATCTGCATGATTCATGGGTTCACTTTATCATCGCCCTCTATCGGTGAACCATTGAACCGAACTGTTTCAAACGTTTGAAACAGTGATGACATATCCGCAGCACAACATCCAGTCCTGGCCAAAGGTAGGCATCTGTGTAAAGCTTTATTTTGTTTTCACCCAATCAGACTGCAGAATACCACTTGTAAAGTACCTCCTTAATTGGTAGCGTGGCGCCATTTGATGTTTAAAGGTTAGTTCACCAAAAATGAAGATTCTGTCATTAATTACTCACCCTCATGGTGCTCCAAACCTGTAGGACCTTCATTCATCTTCAGAACACAAATGAAGATATTTTGATAAAATCTGAGCAATTTCTGTCCCTCCATTGACAGCAACGCAACTACCACTTTGGCGCCGACAAGTTCATAAAGAGATCGTAAAACTAATCCATACGAATTGAGCGGTTTAGTGTGATACTCATCAAGATATTAAATGATATTCGGCTAAATACTGACGCTGGCAAAACTTCAGTAATGGTATTACTGATATAACAATATACTCCTCAACAGACTGGGAAAATGGGTAGGACTGTCTGAGGTGGTGCGAGGCTACTTTGTGAGCATAGGTTACGAATCTGACTGGACTGCTTTGTCACATGGAGTTCCACAAGGTTCAATTCTTGCACCTCTACTGTTCAGTTTGTATATGCTCCCACTAGGCCATATAATTTAAAACAACAATATTGCTTATCACAGCTGCTGACGACACCTAGATCTATCTAGCTCTATGGTGAACATGATTCCACCAAGTACAACATGTTCCTGGATCAACATCTTTGTTTATCCTGGAACAGCATTCCAATCAACCAATCAGATCTAAGGGACAAGTTTTCAGTTTATGTCAAGTTTAGGCTTACAACCAGGGTTAGGTGCTTCTACATCAGTGTTATTCACCTATCATTTCTCTCTGATTTTAAGGATAACTTATGGGTAGTAGGAATGGGACAATACATCGATTCTTGATACAAAGAGTCTGGAGCGATTCTGATATATTCTGATGTAGCCTATCGTGATTCTACTCTCTAATCGATTCCAAGGTTAGTTTTATCAGCAGATGAGATGGCACTACGTGCTTTAGAAACACCTGTACTCTGCCTGCTTCCAGTTCCTTTACAAACACCACTTAAACCTAAAATAATCTTTCATAAAGATTGAAAAGGTTGAAGAAAATTACAAGGGTGTTCGCAGTGGCCTGTGTTTTCATTAATCTCGCGTCATAAAAGCATTCTGAGCCGAGGTGCAAGTATATTTAACCACTTACATGATTTAGCCGAATGCACAATCACTCTCCAGCACTCTTCTTCATGAGCATTTGAGTGTGCGGTTGAAAACTAGCCTAGAGTGCCATCTGCTGTTAAAACTAAGCTCAGAATCGATTTGAGAGAAAAAAATATCAGGATCGATCCAGATTCATTATATTGTTACGTCCCATTACGTAATTGTGTATGTTTTGGATGTTCCCATGTTGTTCTCTCCTCCCTTTTTTTTCTCTCTCTCTCTCTCTCTCTCTCTCAAGCAGCGCTTCAAATCATCTGCAGCTGATTCCAATTAGTGGCAGCGTGGCTTACCTGCTACACAGCGTGCCGCAGAGATAAAGCAGCAGGAAAGACACAGCTTGAGAGATCTCTTATCCGCTATCCCAGAGACGTTGTTGTTTTATTTGCTATTAAGCAACTTGTGAAATGTAAACCTAAAGTGTGGTTACAATGACGTTACTGTTGAGATGTGTGAGTCTGGCTCTGCCAACCTGTGTAGGGAGATGGGCGCCGATTCATTTGGGTTTATTCCCTTCTAAATGTTTCACCTGTTTTTCTTTAGTCAGGGAGAGAGGTAAGATTATTGTCTTTAATTTAATTTTATTTTGGTAGGGAAGTTATTTTGTTAAAACCCTAAGTAAGACTTTGTTTTGTTTGTTTTGGCATTTGCTCTCTCCTGGCCTTGGTTAATTAAGTTTATTATTTACTCTGATAATTTATATTCGTTGGCTTTTGGTTAAGTCCTGAATAATAAAACAAACTTAAGTAACTTTCTGGTTCAGTGTTCTTTTACTTTATGGTGTTGAATAGAGGGTTTATGTGAACCTTTATGAGAATTATCAGTTGTAAAAGTGAAAAGAGCTGGGATAGAGGAAAAGGAGATTTCTAACCGTTCATCTATTTATTTAATCACATTTTTATTTGTTACGTTCTCAATAACCTTAGACAACAATGGGTTCGTAACAATATCATGAATCAAGAATCGATTGTCCCAGCCCTAATGGGTAGGGTTCTATTTATGGGTAGGGGTAGGGATAGGGTTAGAACTAAATTTTCGGACAGAAATGTTGTTCCAAGATCAACAAAATATGTTGAACCAGGAACATGTCTTACTTGGCAAAAATCAAGGTGACCCTAGCTCTATCACCAAGTGACTTCAGTCCCAATCCCATAGATTCCGTGTGCCAGCGCTTAAATGAAATGAACAGCTGGATGTGCAAAAACATTCCTCAGTTAGATAAAGACAAAAAAGAGGTCATTGTATTTGGCAATAAAGATGAAATAAGGTGAATGCATGTCTTGACTCGGGGTCTAGAAACTAAACATGACGTCAGGAATCTTGGTGTCATCCAGGATTCTGATCTTATCTTCAACTTATCCATAACAAACCATATACTACCAACTAAAACCAGCACAAATCAGATTGTGTCTAAGCAAGAGCTAGAGAAGCTTATTCATGCATTTATTCCCTGCAGAGTAGATCACTGCAATGAACTTAAAGATGTCTATAAAGATACAAAATGCCACTGCCAGGCTCCTGACCAGAAAAACTAAACATTTCACACCAGTTCTTAGGTCATTACACACGCTTCCAGTTTTATTCAGAATAAATTTTAAAGTAACCTATAATTAAATACAAATCCAATAATGGCCTCTGACCAAAATGCATGGCAGATATGTTGGTAGAATACAAACCAAATAGAGCTCTTAGATCGAAAGGAGCAGTTAATAACACGATAGCTTCCAGATTAAAAACACATCTGTTTAACTGTATTTCCTGATTGAGCTGTTTCTGCGCTGTACTGATCACTGTGCTTTTTGAAATCCTCTCCTTTTATGTCCTTCATATTCATTTTAATATACAATCTTATCTTATTTTAACTATTTTTTCTTTCTTTTATTGTATTTAAATTTATTTTTATGATTTTATGATATATTTTTATGTAAAGAACGTTAAATTACCACTGTGTATGAAATGTGCTATATAAATAAATTTGGCTTGCATTGCCAAGTATTACTATTACTTGTTTTTACTTGTTTTACTTACTTTATTACTATTACTTTGCTTATTTAAATGTTGAATAAATGTTGAAATGTGTTGTTTGGAAATCATTAATTGTGTTGAGTTCAACTCAAGATCTGTCTGCAGTATGAATTGAAACTGTTCCAGTAAGTCACTTTACCAGTATGATCACATTCACAACCACTAAAACAATATTCTGCTTGTGAAAATAAAATATTTCTTACTGCTGAACACAATGAAAACCCACATGCTGATGGTCATTTTGAACAGTTATCAGGTACTGTTTTGTGCCGTTTCCCTTGATGAAGCCCCTGAAGCTCTAAATTGATCTGATGAACATTCAGTGAAGATCTTCAGTCTCTATAACTTTCATCAGGAAGTGACACACTGGCAATGAAACCAGTTTCATCCACTAGATGGCATCAAAACCTTTCAACAATAAACAATAATCACAGCTTTTCCCTCTTTCTGATCTCCCAGTGATTGAGACAATATACGTCTTTAAATCAATCTTAGAAACTCAATTTCACATTATTAGGCCTATATATAATCTGCTTTGTCCATGTCATCTTATTAGGCTTTGCACTCAGTATCAGTGACTAAAATTGAATTGTCCTTTTTTAATGTCACAATTGACCTTCAACACAACTACATTTCCCAGACCCTTTTCACAATTTCCAAGTTTCTCAGAAGCGGAAGTCGTCATAGTTGGGTAAACTTGGTGAATGAGGGACTACATGTTTAAAAAAAAAAAAAAAAAAAAAAAAAAAAAAAAAAAAAGGGACTACATGTTTTTCTGTGTTCCCATTTGCTCAAATAGCAGAAGAAAAACTCCATAAGTGTTTTTACAATTTTCAAAAAGATAAAAAAAAAAAAAAAAATGGACAGATTGATAAACAGTCAGAAGAGAGAAAGATGTCAACTTTACCTTAAAAAGAAAAAACTTTACCTTCACTCCCACAGCCGCTGTATTAGAAACACCCTCACAGAGTTAACTTTTTTTGTAATTTGATGCAAATGTAATATAATACAAAGTATAGTGTTATAAACGTAGCCTACATACATTAAAAAATTGAATTAATAAAAATACTTTGCAGTATTTAAGATGTTGGTGACCGTTAAAACGCGTCACCAGTCTGTGAAAAAAGGTCCATATCAGTGAGACAAAAGGAGGCTGTTTACATATGGTAAGGCTTCAAATTATGTTCAGTAAGTGAGACGAGGGCATTTGAATATGTTTGATTTCTATTGAAATTGCTGTGGTGGATTAGAAAAGTGGGAAAAGTTTTTGTTTTGAAATGTGGTCTCTGTTTGAATAGTAAAACAACGCAATTAAGCCATTAATCTCATAACTAGCCGGTTAGGCTAGCAGGTGATTCAAAACCAGATGACAGTAATACATAGAATCAACCTATTTAAATAGAAAACATTGGGAAACATCATGTCCTCCATTGTAAGATAATGTACGGCGTAATGACCTAAAAGGCGATTTATAAAGTTATCAGAACCGTGATAAATTCGTTCTGATCTGTGCGCGATCATACAAAATTTAATTTAAGAAAACAAGATCATTTTACCGATTGCTTGCGTGAAAGACTAAACAAAGCTTTAAACCAATTTTGAGTGTAATTTTAAGGGTGGAGAGAGAGCACACCACACCACACCCACACTACACACATACAGGTGTGTTCTCTTCTCCATTTTCCGTCTAATTACCAAACAAACATTTTCTTTCGATTTTGTTACGAACAAGTAATGGCGTCCAGTTCAGGTAAGAATCAAATCATCTAATAAATGCTGGAAAAATCTAATGGAGCAACGCAGTTTGTTCGAATACATTTTCTTTAAAATTGTGTGAATGGTAAGTCAGCGCAGCATGTGGTAGGCTATATGTGATATAGGCCTAATGAATAATAATAAGGCAAAGTTTGTCACCTGTAGCACAATTTTCAGTAACATTTAATTACATTAACTTCATCGAATGGTGTACCATTTTATCTTCAAAACACTCATATAACATAGGGCTAGCATTTTGCCATTATTGTAAAAAGAAGTAGATTCATTTTTAAAACTTTTGAGTATGTTTCTTGGAATAAAAGGGTTACGGAGATCCACCCACGCATGCGCCACAAAAAGCATTTTGACTAGAAATAAAAATAAAAGCTATTGATAATATGGCGTATTTATCCATGATATCCCAGGTGAAAAAAAAAAGTACATTTCTTTTCGTCAAGTCACCTTTATTTATATAGCGCTTTTACAATGCAGATTGTGTCAAAGCAGCTTTACATTGATAACTGGTATATAATTTTGGCTGCACAGTAGCTCTTAAAGAATAGTGTCAATGTCGGCAGATCAAAGCACTGTTGAATATCAAATGTCAAGTGTCCCCAACTAAGCAAGCCAAAGGCGACAGCGGCAAGGAACCCAAACTCCAACAGGTGACATCAGATGGCAAACAGGTGGCAAATAGACTGCTGTGTTAAAAATGGAGAAAAAACCTTGGGAGAAACCAGGCTTAGTCGGGGCCAGTTCTCCTCTGGCGAACAGTGCTTTGTTACGATTCATTTTCTTATGTCCGTTAGGATCGCAACATTCAAAGTATTTATTCCAGTTCAGTCCAGTTGAGGATCGTATCCATCACACCAGTATGGGACGGTTTGTTGAGGAGCTGTGCCACTGGCTGTTGTGTCGATGAGGCCTTCACAATGGATGATCTAGTTGACTCAATCTCTGCTGATACTTCAGGGCTGCGTTGTGAGTCGTGTCCAGGCGCCGGTCCTCGGTCTCACCTGGATACGGCCCGGATCTGGTTGACTACGGTAAACCTCGGGATAAACAGAAAGACTAATATTAGAGTAGATGCCATTCTTCTTCTGATGTAACGAGTACATCTGGTGTTATAGGAAGTGTTCCGGTTCCGGCTGACCTAATTTATGCAGCCTAATAATCCTTTAACGGATTTGAAAATATAAATTGATAATGTGTTGTGTATGCCAGGTTAAAGAGATGCGTTTTAGTCTAGATTTAAACTGACAGAGTGTGTCTGCTTCCCGAACAATGCTAGGAAGATTGTTCCAGAGTTTAGGTGCCAGATAGGAGAAGGATCTACCGCCTGCGGTTGATTTTGATATTCTAGGTATTATCAGCTGGCCTGAATTCTGAGATCGCAGTAGGCGTGAAGGACTATAATGCTTTAAGAGCTTGCTCAGGTACTGGAGAGCTAAACCATTTAGTGCTTTGTAAGTAATTAGCAAGATTTTAAAATCTATACGATGTTTAACAGGAAGCCAATGCAGTGTTGACAGAACTGGGCTAATATGGTCATACTTCCTAGTTCTAGTAAGAACTCTAGCTGCTGCATTTTGTATGCGAGCTGTAGTTTATTTATCAGGCGGCGGAACAACCACCCAGTAGAGCATTACAGTAATCTAGCCTTGAGGTCATGAACGCATGAACTAACTGTTCTGCATTTTTCATTGAGAGCATATGTCGTAGTTTAGATATATTTTTAAGATGGAAGAATGCGGTTTTACAGATGCTAGAAACATGACCTTCAAATGAAAGATTGGTATCAAAGAGCACACCCAGGTTCCTAACTGCACGAAGACTTAACAGAGCAGCCATCAAGTGTTAGACAGTATTCTAGGTTATTACATGAAGAAGTTTTTGGTCCAAAAATTAGAATCTCTGTTTTTCTGAATTTAGAAGTAGGAAATTACTGGTCATCCAATTTTTCATATCAGCTATGCATTCTGTTAATTTTGTGAATTGGTAAGTTTCGTCAGGCGCGAAGAAATATAGAGCTGAGTATCATCAGCGTAACAGTGAAAACTAACGCCATGCTTCCTAATGATATCTCCTAAGGGTAGCATGTACAGAGTGAAAAGCAACGGTCCTAGTACTGAGCCTTGCGGTACTCCATATTGAACTTGTGATCGATATGACCTCTCTTCGTTTACTACTACAAACTGATAACGGTCAGATAAGTATGATTTGAACCATGACAATGTTAGTTCCACTAATGCCAACATAATTTTCGAGTCTATTTAAAAGAATGTTGTGATCGACAGTGTCAAATGCAGCACTAAGATCCAGTAACACTAATAGAGAGATACAACCACGATCTGATGATAAGAGCAAATCATTAGTAACTCTAATGAGAGCAGTCTCAGTACTATGGTACGGTCTAAATCCTGACTGGAAATCCTCACAGATACTATTTCTTTCTAAAAGGAACATAGTTGTGATGATACTGCCTTTTCTAGTATTTTTGACAGAAAAGTGAGATTTGAGATCGGCCTGTAATTGACTAATTCTCTAGGATCAAGTTGTGGTTTTTAATAAGAGGTTTAATAATAGCCAACTTAAAACTTTTTGGTACGTATCCTAGTGATAAAGATGAGTTGTGATATTAAGAAGAGGATCTATGACCTCTGGAAGCATCTCTTTCAATAGTTTAGTCGGTATAGGGTCTAACATACATGTTGTTGATTTTGATGATTTAATAAGTTTAGACAATTCTTCCTTTCCTAAAGCAGTAAATGAATTTAATTTTTCCTCAGGGACACTACAATGCACTGTCTGACGCGATACTGTAGTAGACGGTTGCATGGTTATAATTTTTCTCTAATATTATCAATCTTACAAGTAAAGAAGTTCATAAAGTCATTACTGTTGTGCTCTTTGGAAACATCAGAAGTTGAAGCTTTATTTCTTGTTAATTTAGCCACTGTATCAAATAAATACCTAGGGTTGTGCTTATTTTCTTATAAAAGTTTTGAAAAATAGGCAGATCTAGTATTTTTAAGGCCTTTCTGTACTCAATCATTCTCTCTCTCCACAAAATGTGAAAAACTTCTAGTTTTGTTTTCTTCCAGCTGCGCTCCATTTTTCTGGCTGCTACCTTTAGGGCCCGAGTGTGCTCATCGTACCATGGCGTTTGATTAATTTCCTTAATCTTTTTTAAACGCAAAGGAGCAACTGAGTCTAATGTGCTGGAAAAGACAGAGGCAATAGTTTCTGTTTCAACATCGAGGTCTTCTAAGCTGTCTGGTATGCTAAGGCGATGAAACTGATCAGGAAGATTATTTAGAAAGCGATCTTTAGTGGTAGAAGTGATGGTTCTACCATATTTATGGCAGGGAGGCAGTTTAGCTGCCTTGACTAAATGTAGTATACACGAGACTAGATAATGATCTGAGATGTCGTCACTCTGCTGCAGAATTTCAACGGCATCAATATCGATTCCATGTGACAATATTAGATCTAAAGTATGATTACGACAATGAGTGGGTCCTGACACGTGTTGTCTAACACCAATAGAGTTTAGAATGTCTGTAAATGCCAATCCCAATGAGTCTTTTTATTATCTACATGGATATTAAAATCACCAACAACAAGGACTTTATCTGCAGCTAGTACTAACTCTGAAAGAAAATCAGCAAATTCTTTGATAAAGTCTGTATGGTGCCCTGGTGGCCTGTATACAGTAGCCAGCACAAATGTCAACTTACATAATGTTACGTAAAGCACCATCACTTGAAGGAATTATATTTGGAAGACTTTTGACTAATACTGTAAATATTACTATAAATTACAGCAACACCTCCCCTTTGCCTTTCTGACGAGGATTGTGTCGATAATCATAACCTTGAGGGCTAGACTCATTTAAAGTAATGTAATCATCTGGTTTTAGCCAAGTTTCTGTCAAACACAGCACATCTAGATTATTGTCTGTGATAATATCATTTACAATAACCTTTTGAAGAAAGGGATCTAATATTTAACAACCCAAGCTTTATCATTTGTTTATCATTTTTATCTCTATTTTTATTTGTTGAGCATCAATTAAATTTTTACCATTAAATGGGTTTGGAAGTTTTTGTTTTTACTAATTCGGGGTACAGACACAGTCTCTATGTGATAATATCTAGGTGTAAGAGTTTCTATGTGTTCGAATTATCTGACTTCTGCAACGTGAGGCAGCTAGCAGGCAGTCGGTTTAGCCAGTCTGTCTGCTTCCTGACCTGGACCCCAGTTTGTCATGTTTTAGTTCTAAGACTATGTGCCATATTACTGAGAAGAGCAGCACCATCCCGGGAGGGATGAATACCATCTCTTTTCAACAGGTCAGGTCTGCCCCAAAAACTTTTCCAATTGTCTATGAAACCTATATTATTCTGCGGACACCACTTAGACAGCCAGCCATTGAGTGATGATAATCTGCTAACTATCTCATCACTCCGACGAACAGGAAGAGGGCCAGAGCAAATTACTTCTTCTGACATTGTACTTGCGAGTTCACACACCTCTTTAATGTTAATTTTAGTGATCTCCGACTGCGAAGTCGAACATCATTAGTGCCGACATGAATAATAATTTTAGAGTATTTACGATTAGCATTAGCCAGCACTTTTAAATTTGCTTTGATGTCAGGTGCTCTGGCTCCCGGCAAACATGTGACTATGGTGGCTGGTGTCTCTATTTTCACGTTCCGTGTAATAGAATCGCCAATAACTAGGGCACTTTCAACAGGATTCTCAGTGGGTGCGTCACTAAGTGGGGAGAACCTGTTTGATGTTCTTATTGGAACGGAAGAGTGGTGTTTTCCCAACTGCCCTGCTGCGCGGGCTCTACAGCCGAACCGAACAATGTACAGAGTTCACTAAGCTAGTCTCATCCAAAACAGTATCTGAAGCCCTTGCATTCTTACTATCCTCGATTAAAGTTTGGATGCGTGTCTCTAATTCTGAGATTCTCTCTGTCAGCCTGACTATTTCCCTACATTTATGACATGTAAATCCCTCATCGCTGACAGAGAGCTATACTGAACATGTTGCATATGGAACACGACACGATACAGGGAAAGGATGACATGACTCACCGTGTTTGTAGACTGATCCGAGTTACCACAGCTGTTTGATGAGCAGCGTTGAAAAAGGAGCGCGCGAGACTGATGACAAGTTAACAAGCTAGCGAGATGCAAAGCAGCGTTGTAACAGCGATTTAGATTCAAAGATTACAAGCTAGCGACATCAGATTAATGTGGTAGGCAATATTATATAAGGTAATGATAATATAAGCAATAATGAACAAAAGTAAGAGATTCAAAACAAAGCTATCACGGAGTTACAGACGCAAACCACTCTGAGCAGCGAGGCAGAGAGGATCAGGCCTAGGGCTAATTTTGTACTTAATGCACTAATTTTGTACTTAATATACTAAAAATTCTTCTTTAGTACTTCTTAAGATAATCTTAAGAACCTCTAAGTGTACTCAACTGTGATGTTTTGAGACACCATGAAATATGAACTAAAATGTGCTTTTAATATACTATCTCAGTATTTAAAAATGTATTTAGATACTACTTATAGTACATTTGAACCCATAGTGTACTACAAGTGGTAACTAAATATATTTTTAAATACAGAGATAGTATATTAAAAGCACATTTTAGTTCATATTTCATGGTGTCTCAAATATCACAGTTGAGTACACTGTTCTTAAGATTATCTTAAGAAGTACTAAAGAAGAATTTTTAGTATATTAAGTACAGAATTAGTGTGTGAAAACAGAGCACTTTAAGTACATTATTGAAATGTACTTTTTCACTTGGGATCTTTAACACACCACCTTGCCTTCAATATCAGATAGATATGGATATGGTCAAATACTGCAGCCATTCCAGACAATAAATCTGATGCAAAAACAGGCAAAATGAAAATATATTGATAGTTTCTTTTATTATAATTTTTTTCACTTGTCAATATTGTATTCAATTTTACTGCGTTTTATCTACAGGGAGCAGAAGTCTGCAAAGACAATGTAAAGATCCCCGACAAAGAAGCCAATACCATGACTGTTGGTAAAAACAAACTATAGTACAGATTTAAATCGTATTGAAAAAATGTCATTTACCTATCTCCATGCAAGGAATAAACTTGTGTGTTTACGAAAGAAGGAGTATAATATAATACTGAGGTGGAATAATAAACATTTACAAATTGTTCTTTTTGTGCGAATTATTTCTTTAATAAATAAACATAACAGAATTTGGTCAAATAATTTGTGACATTTTAAATTGCATGTTTTTTTGTTTGTTTGTTTGTTTGTTTTTTTTTAATTTGCAGTTAAAAGAGGACGGCGAAGTCCACCTCTTGATCGACCTAATAGTAAGTCAACAAATATGATAATTCATAATATTCAATGCTGCAAATATCATCAAAATCCTTGAGAAGACGTTTGTGTATAAAGGAGGTATATATAATACATAGAGAAAGTAATGTGTTAACATTTCCAGACATCTCAATGCCATTTACTCAGATTGTCCAAGACCTGAATTGAAATCTGCCATCTCTGTTCATGGACTCACTTGGTCAAGTATTACTGTTATTTGTGTTCTGTG
This sequence comes from Hypophthalmichthys nobilis, assembly GCA_037950665.1. Taxonomy (NCBI): domain Eukaryota; kingdom Metazoa; phylum Chordata; class Actinopteri; order Cypriniformes; family Xenocyprididae; genus Hypophthalmichthys; species Hypophthalmichthys nobilis. The sequence continues at coordinate 27,222,427 of CM075485.1, read as the reverse complement.
TTCCAGTGAGTGATTTGAGGATTGTTCTGCTGGGGAAGAATATAACAGAAAACAACAGAGTGGGAAACTTCATCTTAGGAAGAGCAGCGTTTGAGAGTGAAGCACCTGCTGATGTAGAGCTGAACATTGAGAAACACAGAGGAAAACTGAAGGACAGAGACGTCACAGTCATCAACACTCCTCACCTGCTGAGGCTAAATCTGTCAATCACTCAGATCACACAGGGAGTGAAAGAGTGTGTGAATCTGTCTGTTCCTGGACCTCATGTGATCATACTTGTACTGCAGCAGAACAACTTCAGTGACAATGACAGACATAGAGTGAAATATGTGCTGAATGAATTCAGTAAGGAGGCTCTTAAACACACCATAGTGTTGACTGATGAGAGAGAGATACACAATGACTTGATTCATCAAATAATAGAAGAGTGTGGAGGTGGACATCTTCAGTTTGATGAAAGAAAATCAGGATTGCACTCTGAGATACTTGAAAGAGTGGAGAAGATACTCAAAGAAAACCAGGTCCAGTTTCTTATCTCTGACTTGTATGAGGAAGCAGGAGAAGAAACATCAGAAGATGGAGAGAAGAGGAGATCTGGAGGTTCAGTCACAGCAGAAGAAGAGGGAGATTTTGGTCATGAAGATGATGGAAAAATCAAACAGAGAAACAATGAGAAAATGGAGGTTGCGGTCCAAAGGAATATCTTGTGTAAGTTTTGTTGGCAAGAAAGTTTTAGTTTAACCCACACATACACCACTCTTTTTATGAGACTAATTTGAGAAAATAAAAAAATGTTTATTGGATAAATGATCATACAAAAACAGTATTATCATTTTATAATGTCTACAGCAAACTCATACAGAAAACTTAGATACTCTTTTTATTTATTTATTTTATATTTTTATTTGACTGCATATCCATTTGGGGAGATTTGGAAAAAAAACTGAAAAAAACAAAACAAAAATAACTTTAATAAACATTATTACATCATTATAACAGATTATGGTAAAAACTTATTTCAATGTACATTAGGTAATTGCTGCTGCACATTATATAATGACTGTTGAAGATTTATTAATAGTTATTGTAGAGATGATCATTCATTTTTAAATAATAAAAACTGAATAAACCACATGAAATTTTTTATGTAACTCATGTAACTGTCCTAATAAACTAATGTAATGTTTGTTTTTCAGTGTCAGAAGGTGTCAGTGTTTTGCCAAAGCTGAATGTGGTTCTGTGTGGGAGTAACAGAACATTAAAATCCTCCATATCAAACCTCATCCTGAACCAGAGAGACAGAAGATCAGAGCTCAGCTCAGAGTGTGTGAAGCTGGAAGGAGAAGTTCATGGACGTCTGATCACTCTGGTGGAGCTTCCAGCTCTGACTCGACTCTCACAGGAGGAAGTGATGCGTCAGGCTCTCCGCTGTGTGTCTCTCTGTGATCCTGGAGTTCATGTTTTCCTCCTCATTATTCCTGATGGTCCACTTACTGATGAAGACAAAACAGAAACAGAGGAGATCCAGAAAATATTCAGCTCAAAGATCAATAACCACATCATGGTGCTCCTAATCCAGAAGTCAGAGCATGAGACAGAAGAACTGAATGAAGCAGTGAAGACTGTCATTGAGTGATTTGGGGGAAGACATCATTTCCTTAAGCCAAACACACACGTGTCCATGTTGGTGAATAAACTGGAGCAGATGGTGGAAGAAAATAGTGGAATGTGTTTCTCCACAGAAATGATTTTGGATGCACAAATAGAGAAATTTGAAGAAATGAGGAAGAAAATAATCTCATTAAAGACACAGATTCAACAGCAAGGTAATGATCAGAAAATGTCTAAGTCACACACTCTTTAAATGATAAAACATGTGGACCGGGGAGTAGTTATGGGGACTTTAACTACTGGAAGCGAAGAAAGTGCACATAAATCTCAGTCAGACCACAGTCAAGACCAGGAAAGTCTGTGGCTCAGACCTAAACATAACTTGTTTTTCATCTTTTCTGCAGTGACTTTTTGGTTATGGTCCACCTGGTGCTCAATATAGATACAACCCTACACAGTTGCTGAAACATTTAGATGCATTGAGAATTATTTTTGAATCAGATCGCAACACCCTCCAAACAGAGTTTAAAACCAGAGCAGGCCATAAAGAAATGTTAGTTTGGAGAAGTATTAATTTCAGGAAATTGTCAGGGATGATGTGTTAAATACATTTTCCTTATGTCACAATAAAACATTCACATAATTATGTCAAATTCACATAAAATTAAAGTGTTAGTTCACCCAAAAATGAAAATTCTGTCATTAATTACTCACCCATAAGACCTTTGTTCATCTTCGGAAGACAAATGAAGATCTTTTGATGACAGAATGCTGTCAGATTTCCTTCCATTGACTGTAACTATCCCTTTGACACTTCAAAAACTTCATGAAGAGATCGGAAAACTAATCCATATGAATTGAGCGGTTTAGTCCAAATTTTCTGAAGAGAATCGACTGCTTGTTATGATAAAAACATTTAATTTAGGCTTTTACTCGCATGTAAGCATTAAGTAGTGAACATAAGCAGAAGCTCAACCCAACTTGAATAACGCACAAGAACAAACCTCTTCCGGAAGCTTAAGCGTGCTGCGTAACCAATGAGGTTCATTCTTGTGTGTTATGCAGGTTTGAGGTTTGCCCTTGTGCATTATTTAAGTAAGTTTGAGCTTCTGCTTATGTTTTTGAAGCGTCAAAGTGGTAGTTACAAAGGCAGTCTATGGAAGGAAATCTGACAGCATTCTGTCATCAAAAATATCTCCATTTGTGTTCCAATGATGAATGAAAGTCTTACAGGTGTGGAATGACATGAGGGTGAGTAATTAATTACATAATTTACATTTTGGGGTGAACTAACCCTTTAACAATTTATTTGATTTCAGTTTGTTTTTGTATTAGTAAAAATTCTGAGAGATTGTTCCACAATGTTTGTAGGACGTGACTTTTAAAGACTAGCAGCATGACCCAAGCTGTTTTCTCTTTTTCAGATTCAAGAGAGGCTTCAGATGATTTGAGAATCGTCCTACTGGGAAAAACTGGAGTTGGGAAGAGTGCAACAGGAAACACAATCTTAGGAAGAGAAGCATTTAAAGAAGATATGTCTCAAGAGTCAGTTACTAGAGAGTGTCAGAGAGAGACGTCTGAGATCGATGGCAGACACATTACTGTGATTGACACTCCTGGACTGTTTGACACTAAACTTGGTCATGAAGAGATCCAGACAGAAATCAGCAACTGCATCTCCATGATTCTGCCAGGACCACATGTGTTTCTGTTACTGATACCAGTGGGACGATTTACTGAGGAGGAAGAAAACGCTGTGAAGAGAATTCAAGAGACTTTTGGTGAAAACTCATTAAAGTACACCATGGTGCTCTTCACTAGAGGAGATGATCTGAAGAAGAAGACCATTGAAGAGTACCTGGGAAAACCAGGATCTGCTTTGATGAACCTCGTTGGACAGTGTGGAAACAGATACCATGTGTTCAATAATAATGAGACTGGAGACCGTGAGCAGGTGTCGACATTACTGCAGAAAATCAATGACATGGTGACAGCAAATGGAGGGAGTTACTACACATGTAAGATGTTCAGACAGATGGAAAGAGAAAAACAAGAAGCACAGATGAAGATGCTAATGGACAAAGTGGAGGAACTGAAGAGAGAGAGAGAAGAACTGCTGACCAAACATGAAGAAGAGAAACAGAAAATGAAGATGAAGATGGATGAAGAAAGAAATAATCATGATGCAGAGAAGAAGAAACAAGAAGAAGAATTTGAGAAAAGGAGGGAGAATGAACAAAAATGTGGGATGAATGTTATCAGAGAGTTAAAGAAGAGAGAGATGAAATCAAAAGAGAGAAACAAGAGAAAATTGAGAGAGAGAGAAAATAAAAAGTGAAAAGGAGAGAATAGAAAGAGAGAAAGACGATTTTCAGGCCAAACATAAAGTAGAAATAGAAAAGATGAAGAAGATGATGGAGGACGAAAGACAGAATCATGCCACAGAGAAGAAGAGCAGAGAAGAACGATACAGAAAGAGATAAAAGAAAAAGAGGAACAAATGCAGAAACGTCAGGAGGAAATGCTGAAACAACATGAGATACTCACAAAGTACATTCAGAATGAGAAATCTCTGAGAGAACAACAATGTAAGATTCATGAAGACAGAATGAAGTTAATAGAACAGCAGAAGCAAGATGAACTAATGAGAGCAAAATCAGCAGACTTTGAAGAAGACAGAAGAAAAGACATGGAGAACATGAAAATGTGCTGCACTCAAACAGCTTCTTCTCTACAGGTAAGAGATCAATGCAAATCAAGGGTCAGGAGCATTTAGAGGACTTTGAGGTTTTATAACCATTAAAGGATTAGTTCACTTTGAAATGAAAATTTCCTAATAATTTACTCACCCCCATGTCATCCAAGATGTCCATGTCCTTCTTTCTTCAGTCGAAAAGAAATTGATGAATCTTTTGATGAAACTTGCAGAATGAACACGGCACCAGTTCCATTTTTTCCGTAAGTAGAAGAGGGAAGGTGTAGGACATACGGCGTAAGGTTTTGAAGAATATGAAAGTGTGGTCTGGCGGAAGCACTTGCAAGGCGATCATTTGTTTATATAAAACATTTACATTTAAATTTTTTTAGAAAATGACCAATCGTTTCGCTAGATAAGACCCTTATTCCTCGTCTGGTATCGTTTAAAGCCCTTTGAAGCTGCACTGAAACTGTAATTTTGACCTTCAACCGTTTGGAGTCCATTGAAGTCCACTATAAGGAGAATATTCCTGGAATGTTTTCATCAAAAACCTTAATTTCTTTTTGACCGAAGAAAAAGGACATGGACATCTTGGATGACATGGGGGTGAGTAAATTATCAGGAAATTTTCATTTGAAAGTGAACTAATCCTTTAAGAGTTGAGTTCAGATTCCCTCATTCACAATTTAGTTTTTTTTCTGTATAGACAATACTACAGATTTACAACCTACAAACACAATCTATACACTTGACTTGCAAATATAACACACCACAGAAAATTACATTTTGATCCCTTTCTAAGGATAGGGCTTTAAATTAACTTAATTTTGACTATAATCTCAAAATGCTTATTGCAAAACTATTTTTTATCTAAATTTTCACTACCATTATATTTATTTTTTTCTAATCTGTGTTTATCAGGTTATTATCTCTACTAATGTGACAATAACAAATTAAATGTACTTGTTTTATGTGAATCTGTTCATGTATTTACAGAAAGACGAAACTGGTCAAAACCCAAAAACCACTGAACAGCTCGAAGAACTCTATGATAGACTAGATCTGACAAAAAGACGTCAAGATAAAATGAAAACAGCAGACATTCTTCAAATCACCAAGTCATCATTTCAGTCTCATGAACCACAGGAAGAGAATGAACTTGTAAACACATTCTTACAAAAGCTGATGAACATGAACTACAGAGCAAGATACACAGCCATAAAACACAGAAAGAAAGAAGATAACAAAGACAGTGCAAACCCTGATATTCACCCAATGGATGTTCAGATGGCCGTGTTTCATTGTGCTGATGGTTTCCTGAAGCAGCTGATGGTGACTAAACTCTCACAGTGTCAGTATTCACTGCCTCTGCTTGTTCCTGATCCATTCACACAACAGATTGAGTTTCCTCTCTGGACATTTAGACAAATCAACAAGAGCTGGAAGAAGAAGAACAGCAACAATGAGATCATCAGTCAAACTCAACCGGTCTACAAGGCTGAGACTCCAATGGTGGCTTTCTTCAGGTTTGGTTCAGTGTCTTCATCTAAGTCTCAGCTGATAAACGGCCTCATCAATGAGAAACACCAGACGTTCTTCCACAGGAACTGCTCAGGCAGCAGCAGAACCAGATTACTGATGGATGGAGTGGTGGAGATCGCCTGGTACTGCCCTTCTGGGACAAAGACAGATGCATTTGATGACTGTGTTGCTTTCTGTAATCTTCATGGTGATGCAGCAGCCAATGAGAAACAACATGAGATTCTGACCAGTATGGCTTCTGTGAACGTCCTCTTCTTACCTGACTTTGGACAGAAGAACCAGTACAAGGGTTTGGTGAGATCACTCTTCAAATCTCCTCAGCCTCTCATTTGTCTGCTCACTGACAGTGACTGTGATGAAACTGAACTGGGAAATGGAAAATTCGTAGTTGGTCTTTTGAACAAAAACCAATCTGATGTTTCTAATCTGATTAGAGAGACTATCAGAGGGGCTTTAACTGAGCAGAAAAAGCCCTTCAAACTTGAAGATGTGGCCAAACACACAGGAATCAGAGTAGATGAGGAGGATCCAGAGTGTCAGAGAGGAAAAGAGGCAGCGGTCCAGATCATGGGATTACTGAGAGGAAAGGATCCATCAACAGTGAAGGAAACAAACCTGCCCTGTCAGGGGAAACTGTGGCATGACTGGTGTAAAATCAACAAAAAGCTGCGTCATCTAGAAGGAGAAAATCTAGAGGAAGATAAAAGTACCAAACTGAAGAACATGAGAGAAATAAGAGAAAAGCAGATGGAACAAGGATTGAGTGAGTTTATGAGGACATTTATTGAAACAATGAAATCACAGAGAGACAATGAAAAAAACTATTTCCTCAGATGGATGATGAACCTGTTGAACGACCTCACTGCAGACTGAACAAACAAACCTGGAAAACATATCAGAACAAATAAATAGAACAATGTTTGGCTTGGAGCACATCCTGAGAGAGTTTGGTCAGATCTATGAATCGTGGTCATCTGTGAAGAAGAAGAAAGACAATCTGCAGTTTGACTTCTGTTCTCTTCCAAGTCTTGCAGCAGAGATGATGATCTCTGGATTTCCCATGGAGCTGATGGATGGAGATGCTGCTCATGTTCCTCTCACCTGGATCACTGCTGTTCTAGATGAACTTGTTAAGAAACTGGGAGACCAGAAAGTCTTTGTACTGTCAGTTTTAGGGATTCAGAGCTCTGGGAAATCCACCATGCTGAATGCCATGTTTGGACTCCAGTTTGCCGTCAGTGCTGGCAGATGCACCAGAGGAGCTTTCATGCAGCTGGTCAAAGTGTCAGAAGAGATGAAAACAGAGCTGAAGTTTGACTACATTCTGGTTGTTGATACTGAAGGACTTCGAGCACCAGAACTGGCTGGAAGGTCAACAACACATCGTGACAATGAAATGGCCACATTTGTTGTTGGTCTTGGAAATATGACCCTGATCAACATCTTTGGAGAAAACCCATCTGAGATGCAGGACATTCTTCAGATTGTTGTTCAGGCCTTCATGAGGATGAAGAACGTCAGACTGAGTCCCAGCTGCATGTTTGTTCATCAGAATGTCTCAGATATCACAGCTGGAGAGAAAAACACAGAGGGAAGGAGACGACTGCAGGAGAAACTGGATGAAATGACAAAAATTGCTGCTAAAGAAGAAGTCTGTGATGCAGAAGGATTCAGTGATGTGATTGAGTTTGATGTACAGAATGATGTGAAGTATTTTGCTCAGCTCTGGGAGGGCAGCCCACCCATGGCACCACCAAACCCAAACTACTGCGAGAATATTCAAGAACTGAAGAAAACTATTCTTACACATGCTTCAAAATCAGATGGCATAATGCTGACACACCTAAGAGACCGTATTCAAGATCTCTGGGAGGCTTTGCTTAATGAACAATTTGTGTTCAGCTTCAAAAATTCTCTGGAAATCGCAACATACAAGAAACTAGAGACCGAATACAGCAAGTGGACCTGGAGCCTTCGGAGCGCCATGCTGGACATTGAAAACAGACTACACAATAAAATAGAAAATGAAGCAATTCATGATGTTGAGGAAACTGATCTTCAAACAGAACTAAATGCCAAAAGTGAAGAAGTGAAAAAGACCATGTCTGATTTCTTTAAGAAAGACAGAGATGCAGCTGTACTGAATCAGTGGAAAGGTTTCTTTGAGATAAAAATCAAACAGCTTCAAGAAAACATTGTGAGAGAAACTAAGAGGAAATTAAATGGGGTTCTTCAGCAGCGTCACCTGAAGAAAAAGATGGATGATCAGAGGACACATCATGAAAACACACTCTTTGAAAAGAGCAAAGAACTTGCCTTAAAATTCAAAGAACAAGCAAATGATGAAAATGTCATGAAAACACAGTTTGATTCCTTTTGGAAACAACAGACAGCTGAGATCATCAGAGACGCTCCTTTAGTCAAAGATATTGACATATTAAAGGATGTGAAAAAGCTGTTCAGTGACACCTATCAGAGTCTCCCTTTAGACCGTATAGAAGAGAGCAGTAAACACAAAGATATGTTCTGTTTGCCAAGCTATTCAGAATATGTACATTTGAAGAAATCCAGTGGAATTACAGGAGCTCTTAAAAATGTTTACAAACGAGGTAAAGAGATGATTGGTCGTGTTTTATCTGAGGAAGATGAAGTCCAGATAAGAGCCTTAATCACAGACATCTCTGAACACACAGATAAAATGATTCAGTCATTTAACATTGCAAAGATGGGCTACAACATCAGCTGCATTCAACAACTCGTAGATCACATAAAGATAAGATTAATGCAGCATCAGGAAGAGCCAAAAGTGAAATATGTGTTCAAGAGTGAATTCTTCATGGATCTGGTACTTTTCATATGTCACAGAGCAAACAAGACATTCACTGACCAACACACAATGTTCAGAGAAGCCAATGATCCTGTTGTATATTTGGGGAGGAAGAAGCAAGAGTACTATAGGATTTTCCAGAAATACTGTCAAGGAGCAACATCAACTGCTATTTTTGGTGAATTTGTTTGTAATAAACTTAAAAAACCCATTCAGCAGAATGTCTACAAAAAAACTGCCAGAGATTTAGCAGATGAAATGAGGACAAACTGTGAATCACTAAATGGGAACCGATCAAAACTGGAGAAACACATCCTGAGGAGACTGGCAGAAAAAAAGGATTTCAAAACATGCTTGACCTACATTAACAATCCCAGAGAACACTTCAAGAATTTCATCAGAGATGAAGTCAGTCAGTACATCACTGAAAGATTTGAAGATAGTGTTTGTCCCAAGATGGAAAACAGCATTGAACTGCTGGAGCAGAAGATCACAAACGCTGCACATGAATCCACCAAACAGGCTGTACAGATCAATGGAGATGCTTATTCGTGGTTGCTTCATTTCACACAACAGCTCTCTGATGTTCTGGTATTGTCTCTAAATGACCTCACTGGAGTGAATCGCGAAGACGTTGAAGTCAGCTTCCTAGAAGATGTGATAAAGAAAGAACTTCCTACTATAATGTCTGACATACGCAGTGAATTCAGTACAGAAACTTTTCCAGTAAAGCTGGAACCCACAGACAGACCAGATGAGCTTCTGATCAATCACTTCTGTGACTGCTGTTGGGTTCAGTGTCCTTTCTGTGCAGCCATCTGCACAAACACAATAGAAGACCATACTGGAGATCACAGTGTTCCTTTCCATCGTAATCTTGGACTGAATGGGTGGTTTTACAGAGGAACAACAAACCTATCTATCAGCATCTGCACATCAGCAGTAGCCAGTGATCGATCTTTCTATCCAGATAGCTCAGATGATAAAGTCCTGTGGAAGGAATACAGAAAAGGAGGTCCTAAATATGCTGCATGGAGTATCACTCCAGATCTCTCTGAGCTGCCGTACTGGAAGTGGTTTGTGTGCAGATTCCAGGAAGATCTGGAAAAACACTATGAAAAAACCTTTCAGGGAAGTGGCAAGATTCCAGATGAATGGAGAAAATACTCTCCAGAGGAAGCTATTGAGAGTCTGGATAAATACATTTAATAAAGCAATTAACAAGGACTCTGATACACAATACATATCTGAAATGAGATTATGTCCATATTTAAGTGAATGTGGCATTCTGAACTAAATATAGCATACTGTAACTGCTCAAAAGAAGTAAAATATTTAACTTTTTTTTTAAAGATATAATCAACGTGTTCTTTTCTGCACAGCAGTAACTGATCTATAGGCAGAAGATGTTTGAAGAATATACCAAATATATTTTTATGTAATTATTTTCACCCTAGTTTGTCTCCTGTGGTTGTACTGCAAGTTGTTGTACTGCTCTACAAATGTCATTTATTCATCATGCAGCTATGAGAAAATGCATTTCACTATATTAACATGACCAAAAGCATGCAAAGTTGAACATTTTACATCATTGAGAGAATAAAAATTGCTTTCTATTCTCAGTTAAATAGAAAAGTGCTGGCTGTGTGTATCATTTCTCGCCTCCCTGCTTCTAGACACATCCTTGCCTGGTGTTCCTTAAACATTTTTACCTGCTATCTCATGACATTCTTTAATGTATTCTTGGCATTGACTATATATACCCTGAACAATAAAGCTCTAAAGAAGCTTGAACATGAACACTTGTGCACTTGTGTATTCCTGATTGAAGGGGCTGAGAATAACCTAACAATCATCAAGAGAGTTCACTTCTGTGGTTCACAGCAGATTGCATTCAAACCAACCAGACTGAACATGAACTGATCCTCAGCCTTTTTTAAGCAGACTTGTTAGTGAGCACTGGGTTTGGAAGAATTCATTCACACCAAATAAACTAAAATGCTATGTGCCTAGATTAAACTATGTATACAAGTATTGATTTTTGCCTAGATTTAAGAAGGACAAAATATTGCTCTGTGTTTGATGTAAGAAAATGCCATTTAAACAAATGCTTGAATGCAGTTTACTTGGTTTGGAAAGTACCTGCAAGACTTACTATGTTTATAATGCAGAATATGAATAAATGGTTAAAAATATGATGTAGAATATAAACAAATGAGGAAAAAATTATTTAGCTTTATGCTTAATTTATTTAGTTGTAAATCTAGTTGTATTTTTATTTTTATTTTACATGAACTGCTTAATATTAAAGTGTTTGACTGTTGCAACTGCCTCCTTCATGTGCACGTGAAGGCAGGCATCCTAAAACTTTTGGAATATATAGTGTATATAAATTGTTAAAATTACCATTTAAGATTTTATTCATTTCAACCATTTTATCAATCATTTATAATTGTCTCAGTATATTCTAAATCACTCATATTGGGGACTTTTGGTATTATTCCAGAATCAGCAACTAAAAAACTCTTCCCTGTTTTATGTTAAAGCGACTCTGCTTAGGTAATTAAAGGTAATTATCCTATGTTTCAGCGTTAAACGAACGAAATCTTATAATCTGATTGTTATTTATGCACAATAGTTTATATGTAGCTATACTGTGTTATGTCGTGTCATGTGTTAGCTATGTTTGATATGATTACAGACAATGATTTGCCAGAGGTGTCCTTAGGATATGCTAAACAAGCCAATAGCATTTAAGTAGCCAAATTTTCTGTTTTGTTTCACTTTCTCCCAACGCGCATTCATTTAACCCTTATGTGATCTTCGTTTGAGGGGCTACACTCATGGTCTTCGGGGTCTCCAGAGACCCCAGACAACAAAATGTAATTTTGCAACAATTTAATATATTTTTTAAAAACAAATGTAATTTTACTCTGTTTATTAATGTTTTTACTCAATATTTGTGCAGTTTTTGGAGGATTTATTATATCTTTTAAATTTATATAAATAAATTAAAAAATATTTTTTTTAAATAGGTTTTTATGCAAAAACAGCTTTTTATGTAAAATTCACTTTATAAAAGACATTTCTAACTTTCATTCATGGGCATAACATGGATCATTTGCCATGGTTTAGTGTAAGATTTTTGCCCATCTTTTGGAAACTAATTTTTACCAGTAGATGGCTGCAGAGCTCCACTATTTGCTATGTGCTATTTGACTGACTGAAAGACATCTTTTCACAAGTATTTTTCAGTTGAATTCATATCTAAATATTATGAAATCAGAATTATAACAATAAAAATTACTTTTTGTCAAAATTTAGCATTTTTTTTGTACTGAAAAATATCAGTTTTTCAATAATGTTATCAATAATGTAATCTCCAGAGACCCCACTTAGAAATTGGACAAAATCCATCCTCAAAATCAGAAACAACGCACAACACACTTAGACAGAAATTAAGTGGCAAACTTCCAGCAATGCAAAAAACATCCTCAATGCAAAATGAACATGCTCACACACACACATGCACACACAAAAATAAAAATTATTTATTTTATTATTTTTATTATAAAATTAATTTTGAAAACTTTTTTTTCTGTTCAAAAAATGCTAAACTTTGACAAAGTATTTTTTATTGTTATAATTGTGATTTCATAATATTTAGATATGAATCCAACTGGAAAAAAAACTTGTGAAAAGATGTCTTTCAGTCAGTCAAATAGCACATAGCAAATAGTGGATCTCTGCAGCCATCTACTGGTAAAAGTGATAGTTTTTTTTACTTTTTCCAAAAGATGGGCAAAAATCTTAGACTAAACTATGTCAAATTATCCATGTTAAAAGTGTTAACCACTGTACAAAGACTCATGCCATTTGGGCAAAGAGAACATTTTTTTTAAAATTTGAGCAAACATCCTTTGCGGGTCAAAAAGACCCCGAAGACCATATAAGGGTTAAATCCGGCTCCCCTGCCTCTCTCTGTCGCTCTGTGAACCTGACCTGTACAACTACACTCGCGATCTTCGGAGCGTGTGTCCCCCTCCTTCTTTTCCATAATGGTATGATCCTAGTCTGTCACATAATCTTATGGTTTTAGAGCCGGCATTCGCGAAAGACTACCGCCTGGTGTCACCGAAAATCTGTTACAGACTATAAACTCTGATTTGAGCAGTCGCGTGGGTGATAGACTATCATCAAGTCAAGTCATAGGACATGATCACGTCGTTTTCCAAGAGACTGAAGATGATACTGATCGTTGCAGTAACGTGTTGGATCGGTAAGTCATGTGCCGGTTTGACAGTTACTCTCACAGGTTAATTTATACCTGGTGGAGTGTATGTTTACGTTGCAGTTACTTTTTAGGTATTACTACTGTTGCTGCTGCTACGACTGCTGCCGGTGTTGATGAAGATAAAGATGAGATTGAGTCTCTCAGCGTTTCTGAAGGCGGAAACCTCACCATATCTATTCACATCAAGAAACTAGACGAAGACCCTCAGGTTTTGGTAATCTACCTAAAAGGCTCCGCACAGGAAGCGATAGCACAGCTAATCTGCCATAATCGAGTCTGTGAGAGCGAATACTGGATATCCGGAGTTTCTTTGATGTCTGATGGAGAGAATGTAACGCTGATCCTGATGAACGTCCGCTACAATCAAACGGGGCTTTACGAGGTCCGCAAACTGAGCGGAACACAGCTAGAAAACAAGATTTACAACATTACAGTGTATCGTAAGTATTATTCGAGCATGTCATATTGTCTTTGATTGAAGAATCACGCAGTGTTTTCATGATGAAATGCATTGTAGTAGTTGCATCATCATAATGTCATAGGACAGCAAGAGAACTGCAGCACAGATTCATTTAATTATGAGAAATAATTGTTTATTTTGAGGCATTTTGACGTAGGCGGGCATCTAAAAACTTTGGGAAAGAACGAAATTGCTATTTAATTACATTTTTATACATAATAAGAGCAGTTCATGTTTTTGTCTCCTGTAAGCTAGCCACTGTATGCTATTGAAATGAATGTATTTATTTGTACACATTTAGCCGTAGAGGTATAATTTTTGGCTTCACTCTATGAATGACTGAACTCAAGTGACCTGTCGATGATGTGATGTTGGGTCGTAACCTTGCGTCATCACTCATGACGTAGCGGATGTGACAGAGAGCACTGACTGAACTGAAGCGACTGTACCGTTGTTCTGGTGAAGTTGTGTTCAGGAATGCTGTACATTATGGAAAGTTTATGCAGCAACATCTATATATATAATCGTAATTGTGGACTATAAAAGGAAAGATCGCCATACAAACTCACTTGAATGTCTTCATGTTATTTGGGTGATTTTTAAAATGGGGTTTTTCCTACTCCCTATAGTTAGTAGTACTGTATACTGATGGATGTATTATTTATTTATTTTAATAATTTCTTTATTATTAATTTAGTTATTTAAATCAATTTTAATGTATTTAAATTACTTTTTATTATTATTGATTTATTTCAATTAAATGTGTAAATTGATTTCTAAATGTATTTATTTTTTTTACACCGTTTTTCTCTAAACGTTTTCATAGACCCCGAACCCCTGATTTGTAAATTTGTCTTATATCTGGATTCACTCAAAATAATTTTGTTGTGTTGTTCTTGTTCTAAAACTTTAATTGGTTTCTTCCATGGAACACAAAATTATATTTTCTTGAAGAATATCCTGGGCACAATAAATGGGAATTCAGGTTATAAAAGTTCTCATAAAAGTATAAAGTAATCCATATGCCTCAAGCACTCATCTGAAACCATAGCTTAATGTGAGAATTGTGATGTTTGAGATGCGCAAGAATAACATGTTCAGATCTTTACTCCAATCACAGTGCTTTCATTGTACATCACTGGTGTTGATCAGAGATGACCACAGGTCATTAATTAAACATTCTGTTGTTCATATATATGCTATTCTAAATCATGAAAATCCATGGATGTTTAATACTGTTATTTTTACAACCCACTAACAGTTTTTGTTCTTGTCATATACAGTGCTTCAACTCAGCACCATCAGCCCTGAGCTGCTGCCTTCAGTCAGGAACAGGAAGTCATTCACTGCAGGTGTAACCTCAGCTGCAGTGGGCATCATGCTGCTCATCACTGCTGCTGTCATCGGTGTCGTTTATTTGAAACGCAGGAAGGCAAGTATCATCACAGAGCAATTTATCTTAATCTATCAAATCATGATGACATTAAAGATGACAACTTATGTTCTCTCCTTAAAGGAACAGTTCACTCAAAAATGAAAATTAGCATCCTCAAGCCATCCAATATGTAAATTAGTTTGTTGCATTACATCACTTTCTCACCAATGAATCCTCTGCAGTGAACGAGTGTGTCAGAGTGAGTCCAAACAGCTGATAAAATCATCACAATAATCCACACGACTTCATCCATCAGTTAACATCTTGTGAAGAGAAAAGCTGCATGTTTGCAAGAAACAAATCCATTATTAAAGGATTAGTTCACTTTCAAATGAAAATTAGCCCAAGCTTTGCTCACCCTCAAGCCATCCTAGGTGTATATGACTTTCTTCTTTCAGATGAAAACAATCAGAGAAATATTAATAAATATCTTGACACATCCAAGCTTTATAATGGCAGTGAGCGGGAACAACGAGTATGAGCTGAAGAAAGTGTCTCCATCCACATCCATCCATCATAAACGTACTCCACACGGCTCTAGGGGGTTAATAAATTAATAATGAAGTAGTTATGAAGTAAAATATCTAGCTTCCGCCAGACCGCCTTCCGTATTCAACTTACGAAGAAAGTGTAAAACTCTTGCAGTTCAAAAAGCTTATGCTACGTCCTACGCCTTCCCAATTCAACTTACGGAAAAAGCGTAACTGACGCGACACCACTTTACACTTTCTTTATACGTAAGTTGAATACTGAAGGCGGTCTGGCGGAAGCTAGATATTTTGCTTCATAACTTGTTTAAATATGGATATTTTTCTTACACAAAGGCATCGATTTGCTTCAGAAGGCCTTTATTAACCCCCTAGAGCCGTGTGGAGTATGTTTATGATGGATGGATGTGGATGAAGGCATTTTCTTCAGCTCATACTCATGACCCCTGTTCACTGGCATTATAAAGCTCAGATGCGTCAGGGTATTTATTAATATTTCTCTGATTGTTTTCATCAGAAAGAAGAAAGTCATATACACCTAGGATGGCTTGAGGGTGAGTAAAGCTTGGGGTCATTTTCATTTGAAAGTGAACTAATCCTTTAAGACATTTTAACTTTAAACTGTGTCTTTTGGCCAATATAGACCATGATCAAAATCCACTGTCATATTTGTTTAGAAATGGTGTTTGATCTGTGCATATTTCTATTGATAAATATTATACACAGAGGACTTGTATTTTAGCAAATGATGGATTTGTTTCTTACAAACATTCAGCTTTTCACTGGATGTTAATTGATGGAAGGAGTCGTGTGGATTATTGTGATGTTTTTATCAGCTGTTTGGACTCATTCTGACACACTCGTTCACTGCAGAGGATTCAATGGTGAACCAGTGATGTAATGTTAATTTCTGCAAATCTGTTCATATAAGAAAAACTAATTTACATCTTGGATGGCCTGAGGTAGATTTTCAGCAAGTTTTTATTTTGGGGTTTCGTTATTCTTTTACTGTGTAATGGGATGGTTTGGATATTATAAACCTAAAATAGTTATATATTATGCTTTTTCATCTACACCATTATTTTCACCTGGTTTGAGTGGCATCCTGTAATTGTGTTTTTGTGTTGACTTACAGGCAACTTTTTACAAAGTGTCAAAAGATGACAACACTGCAGCCAACAGTCTTTGTGGATCCTTGAATGTTATTGATATTTAATTAATGTGGGGGAATTATTTCACAACTGGCAACCTCATCTGGCTCAGGACTGGAAAAACTGGAAATCAGCTGGAAAACAGGACATGTTTTTTCCATGTTAAATTAGAAGCCAGCAGTAAGTAATCAAATGATGTTTGACTGCCTGAAGAGTGTAACCACTGGGACTCTGGTGCTGTTTTGAGTGAGATCCAACCAGTGTGTGGATCAACCAGTGGGATGTGTGGAAAATCCCAACTTTCAAGTGATTCTGCATCCTTTGAGCAGCACCTGCTGGAACAACAGCTGTTCATTATAATGATGTTTATGTATCTTTGAACTCCACAAGACCACAGAATGTCCCATTTGTACATTTATAATTCTTTTAGCATTATTATTAAGGGTTCAAACACTTAAGATTGTCCACTAGAGGATGCCAAAGAATTAGAAAAAATGCTGTTAAGTCTAATTAATAATTAATATGGCATTAATGTGAATGGCTAAATAACTACTGCTTTTATTTGTACAGTAGGACCATTGTGCACTGACAATATCTCATTTGTTTGTTATTTTTAAAATTATTTAGTATAATATATAGAGTATTTTTATAAAAGCACAATTTTGTGGTTGAAATTAAGTTACCCAGTATTAATACAGATACTGTAGCACATTTTCTACTCAACAGCTCATAAGCAACGACCACGAGAGTCGATCACTTTATCAGAGCTGTTGTGATCTCTGAATATAAGCTGTCAGTTTTTTTACATTTTTTATTACATTTAAACATTTATAAAGTTTTTTTTAGGACCAACATGTATTTTCTTAAGCTGTTTCATCAAACCCTAACTTATCAGTGGAGATTCAAGATTTTTGTATTTGAGAAGATATACAGCATTTGTATCCCTGAATCATTTACATGAGCTGTTGGTTTTGGATTGGACCACGATAATTGCAGACTGTGACTATAGGGTGAATTCAGGGTTTATTGTTGCTGTTGTTGTTGTTATATAAATTATGAGCGGTGCTATAGGATTTTATAACACTGTATAAAACTGTATAACTATATATAGTATATATTTTATATTACTTTTTTCTTTTCTATTGTTGTTTAATTTTATGATTGTGTGGCATTAAGGGAAGTTTGTCTTCATGACTATAAGAGAATTTCTCCATTTCAAGGTTTTTAACCTCACAGGATGATGTTGTGAATCATTTTCAATGGTTTTTCTCTTGGTATAGCAACACTTGTTGGATTTGTACTGGTCCGACAAAGTCTAAGCATTGAAATATACAAAACTCATTATTCAATAAACTCTGAACTTTTTTTTATTATCACTTCATCTCCTGCTTCTGCTCTTCTTTGGCTTTCTCAGTCAAACTCTCAGGCAACTATTAAAAGGTTAGTTCACCCAAAAATGAGTTAGTTCACCCAAAAAATGATCCAGACAATCTGAAAGAGAAGAGACTTATTCATTATAGACTTATACTATTATACTGAGCCGGTGTTCTGATGTAGAAACAGGAAGTGCTGCACCGTGTATACAACTTCAACAGCGTATGTGACTGACAGGGAAGAGAAGAGATTGTTGAATAAAGTTATTTTTGTTTTTTGCGCACAAAAAGGTTGAACCACAGCAGTCACATGGACTAATTTAATGATGTCTTTACTACCTTTCTGGGCCTTGAAATTTGCTGTGCATAGGGAGATCAGAAAGCTCTCTATCTTAATTTATGTTCTGAAGATGAACAGAGGTCTTGCGGTTGTAGAACGACATGAGGGTGAGTAATTAATGACTGAAATTTCATTTTTGGGTGAACTAACCCTTTAAATGTTGTTCTCATACCTTCATGTCGTGGGCAGATCTCTTTCCTGTGAAGACTGACACTCTTGTTGCTCACTGGATTTGCAGCCGTGCAGATGTAGATCTCTGAATCATTATAATGAAGCTCTAATGGTAAACTGAGGTTGATGCTGAGATCAGGATTACTGGTCTGATTCACCATTTCACCCCCTTTATACCACGAGATGAACACGTCCCGATCATTTCTCACAGAGCAGATATCCTCTGATGTACCTGAAAGACATGAAAGAAAGTGCTTACATTCCTACTACTATAACTAATTTACAAAATAAGTCCAACAAACTACATCATATCAAAAGTACTCAAAGGAATGCATTTTCCCCCCCAAAAAAGTTCTGTAAGCAAACTATGGAAACTTTTTTCCACCATGGAACAAAAAATAATAGGACTTATTTTTCTCTAAATTGCAAGTTTATATCTTGCAATTCTGGTCTTTTTTTCCTGAATTTTTAGACACCTGACCATATGCACATTCTGAGAAAAAAAGTCAGAACTGTGAAATATAAACTATATATAAACTATATCATCACGGCACCTGTTAGTGGGTGGGATATATTAGGCAGCAAGTGAACATTTTGTCCTCAAAGTTCTAACTGTCTTGTTAGAAGCAGGAAAAATGGGCAAGCGTAAGGATTTGAGAGAGTTTGACAAGGACCAAATTGTGATGGCCAGACAACTGGGTCAGAGGCTGGCCCGTGTGGTCCGATCCAACAGACGAGCTACTGTAGCTCAAATTGCTCAAGAAGTTAATGCTGGTTCTGGTGTCAGAGAAAGGTGTCAGAATACACAGTGCATCACAGTTTGTTGCGTATGGGGCTGCATAGCCGCAGACCAGTCAGGGTACCCATGCTGACCCCTGTCCACCGCCGAACACCGCTGAGGAACACGTCACCAGGATGTACTATGGGAAAAAGGCAAGCAGTGTGATGCTTTGGGCAATGTTCTGCTGGGAAACCTTGGGTCCTGCCATCCATGTGGATGTTACTTTGACACGTACCACCTACTTAAGCATTGTTGCAGACCATGTACACACTTTCATGGAAATGGTATTCCCTGGTGTCTGTGGCCTCTTTCAGCAGGATAATGTGTCCTGCCACAAAGCAAAAATGGTTCAGGAATGGTTTAAGGAGCACAACAATGAGTTTGAGGTGTTGACTTGGCCTCCAAATTCCCCAGATCTCAATCCAATGGAGCATCTGTGGGATGTGCTGAACAAACAAGATCCATGGAGGCTTCACCTCGCAACTTACTGGACTTGAAGGATCTGCTGCTAACATCTTGGTGCAGATACCACAGCACACCTTCAGGGGTCTAGTGGAGTCCATGCCTCGACGGGTCAGGGCTGTTTTGGCAGCGAAAGAGGGACCAACACAATATTAGGAAGGTGGTCATAATGTTATGCCTGATTGGTATATATTGTTTGTATTGTTACAGCCTGTTGTTATTATTTTGGAATAAATGTAAAAAATGAGTAAAAACACTAACTTGATTAGATTTATACTTGGTTTAATAAACAGAATATTACATAGGCCTAGTGTTAAAATACAAAATATAATAGCATTTGGTCTCTCTTTTTTATGTAATGTAATACACAGACACACACAGAGAGACACAAGTACATATATGTTTATGTTTTCGAAGTTTTTGCAGTTACCATTGCGATGACGAGTACATCTTGTGGTTAGTTTGTGGGTTGCTATGAATCAAGTTTATAGTGTGTGTTTTTCCACTCAATGAGTAATAACTGTACTAATGCCAGTGCAGAGACAACAAACTTCTTGTTCATTGCAAACATTTGCTATGCACACTACAGAAGGTATATTTTAAATGCATAGTAATAAAGAATTCATATTACTATTTCTTTACCTAATTTCTTTAAGTGTGTCATAGCTGTTAAATCTAGGTCTTTACTCAACACAGGATGAATCTATACCCAATCAAACTGAGCGCAAACTGTTACCTCAGAGTAGATTCTATAGGTTTGTATTGTATTGTATTGTACAGTGTGCAAATAAAAGCTTAAAGTGTTATTTCACCCAAAAATGAAAATTCTGTCATTAATTACTCACCCTCATGTCGTTCCACACCCGTAAGACCTTCGTTCATCTTCAGAACACAAATTAAGATATTTTTGATGAAATCCGAGAGGTATATGACTCCTCCACTGACAGCAATATAATCAACACTTTCAAGGTCCAGAAAGCTACTAAAGACATATTTAAATCAGTTCATGTGACTACAGTGGTTCAACTTTAATGTTATGAAGCGACGAGAATACTTTTTGTGCGCCAAAAAACAAAATAATGACTTCATTCAACAATATCTAGTGATGGGTGATTTCAAAACACTGCTTCATGAAGCTTCATGAATCTTTTGTTTTGAATCAGTGGTTTGGAGCGTGTATCAAACTGCCAAAGTCACGTGAACTATTGAACTTTTGAAACACTTATGACGTAACGAAGCCTCGTTTACTGAAAACACGTAACTTTGGCAGTTTGATGCACGCTCTGAACCACTGATTCGAAACAAAAGATTCGTAAAGCTTTGAAGCTTCATGAAGCAGTGTTTTGAAATCACCCATCACTAGATATTGTTGAATAAAGTTGCTTTTTTTTTTTTTTTTCACAAAAAATATTCTTGTCGCTTTATAACATTAAGGTTGAACCACTGTAGTCACATGAACTGTTTCTGTTTTTAGTAACTTTCTGGGCATTGAAAAAGGAAATGATCTTGCTGGTAATGCAGGCCTCACTGAGCCATCGGATTTTATCAAAAATATCTTAATTTGTGTTCTGAAGATGAATGAAGGTCTTACGGGTGTGGAACGACATGAGGGTGAGTAATAAATGACATCAATTTCATTTTTGGGTGAACTAACCCTTTAAGACACATTAAATGTCTGAAAATATGTCTTATAAATTTTGAGGTTGGTTAACACATTGTTAAAGGGCCAGTTCACCCAAAAATTAAAATTCTGTCATCATTTACTCACCCTCAAACCTGTATGAGTTTCTTTCTTCTGCTGAACACAAAAGAAGATATTTTGAATAATGGTGGTTACCAAAGTTATCCCCCCCCATCCTATGGAAGTCAATGGGGTCCATCAACTGTTTGGTAACCAACATTATTCAAAATATCTTCTTTTGTGTTCAGAAGAAAGAAACTCATACAGGTTTGAGGGGGTGAGTAAATGATGACGGAGTATTCATTTTTGGGTGAACTATAGCTTTAAGAGACAAAAGGGAGCATATTTTAAACCAAACTAACACTATTTACACATTTTCCTGATAAAATAATTTTTATTATAAACATTACCATTGAAGATGCGATTAATGTTAACAAATTTAGCAAACATTTAATTTTCATTTTTAATTTATTAAAAAATTAATTTAATTTATATTAATCCCTCATCTCCATATTGAGGACCTATATGGGTACCAAATGTAATATTTTAAAACTCAGCAATTAAACAAATCTTTCCTTGTGCGCTCATCTGAATAATAACGTTGGGGTATAATAACTATCTCCTACAACGGTGGTGCAGACAGTTGAAAGTGTGCAGGGGGGTGGGTCTGTGAATGAACCTTTACAGTAAATGGGTTGAACAAGTTCCAAGAAAGTCACAAGCTGAGCTCCATCCCATTCGAGGAATCCACGTAAACTCAGCGACAAAACACCAAATGTAATCTATATGTCAATTTAATCATATGACGGCTAAATTTAATCCAGACTTCCAAGACTCTAAAATAAGGAAGATGATGCTCGTTGTAGCGTGTTTTATTGGTAAGTCACGTGCCGGTTTTTATAAAGGATTCCGCTTTAAGTTGAGAGTGGATCTGCTTTACTTGCACACAGTTTATATTTACAATGCAAATATTTTAAAGGCATTGCTGCTGTGACTGCTGTTGATGATGATGATGTCGAATCGCTAACAGTGTCTGAAGGAGGAAACATCACCATCTCTATTCATATCAAGAAGTCTGACGAAGACCCTCAGGTTTTGGTTTCTCGTCTCAAAGGCTCTTCACAGCAGCTGATAGCACAGATAACTTGTCATAATCGAGTCTGTGAGCGCGAGTGCTTGATTTCTGGAGTCTCGCTGATTTCTGATGAAGAGAATGTGACGCTGATCCTGATGAACGTGAGCTTCAGTCAAAGGGGCTTTACAAAGTCTGCAAACATGTTGATGCACAACAGGAAATCAAGATTTACCAAGTTACAGTGTATAGTAAGTACAAGCATGTCTTTGATTTTCTGATGAAATTCACTGTGGTATTGCATCATCTGAATTTCACAGTCCGTGTAATAAAAGGACAGTAAGAGAGGTTTTATGGCAGTTATGAGAAAGTTGAAAGAATGTTCATTTTGGGATATCAATGAAATTGCAATTCCATGACAGATGACATTTAATACAATTGCAAAGAATATTTCCTATTTTTTTGTCTCCTGTAAAGTAAAACGACATCTGAACCTGTACGGTAGTTGTTTGATCGCATTTAGCTGTAAAAGAAGAATAACGAAGAAAGTTTTTACTCAACGAATGACTGAACCCATGTGACATATTCTCGCCTCGAAGTTGCGACGTTGCGTCACGTGTGTCGTGCGTCGTGCGTCATGCGTCATGAGGTGAGGACAATCAAGAAAGCAACGAGTCGAAGCTAAACAAACAAGTATTTTTTAAACTCCTTAACAGAATGCACCCTGCTAAACATTATTTAACCAAGTTTAAAAAAATGTATAGATGAAAGTTGTAGATTTTTGCAAGCAGGAAGCCAAAGGCAGCCTTTTATTTATTTTGGCACTTATGTTTCTTGTTAGCAAAATGTACTTGATTTTATTGTTGGAAATGTTGATGAAAAGACGTTTTTGTAAGCCTGACAAATTCTTGATGTAAAGTAATGGATGGATACAGATTAATGGATCTATTGATTTTTATCCGGATTGCTTTGTAATATCCGATCAAACATCTTTAGTTTCCCATTACAAAAAAAACATGTTTTCAATACTCAGTTAAAAGAGTAAACACAACTACAAGCCAAGTATACTTAAAATAATTAATTATTCTTTTAAGTATATCTTGATCAAAAGATTGAGTACAAGTATAGGCCAAATATACTTAGACTTTGCTGCCAGTATAAGTCAAGTATACTTAAGTGCAATTTTAAATATATTTCTGAGAAGTACATCAATAGTAGACTGAAAGTATACTTTATTTTTAGTTTAAAAGAAGTATACTAATAGCACATTTGATTAAACTTCTTTTTCGTAAGGGTCACGATAAACAGAAACTCTTTTGTCCTTTACAGAGCCTCCACCCAGTACTGTCAGCCCAGAAGAACAACCACCACCTGCCATCTACAGTAAATCATTCACTGCAGGTGTGATCACAGCCGCTCTGGGCATCTCTGTGCTCATCACTGCTGCTATCATTGGTGTCATATATTGGAAAAACAAAAAGGCAAGTATCATCACAGAGCAATTTAATAATCTGTCAAGTAATGACGACATTGAAAATGACAAACTTGGTTTCTCTACTTAAAGGGGTCCTATTATGTGTTTATTAGAATAGGTTTTCATGCTTGATTGTTCGAAAACACATTATTTTTCACATAGTTTTTGTTGCAGCTCTTCTCTTCCCAGTTTGTCTCAAACACTCTGTTTAGTTTCTGCTTCGATGAAGCCCCTCCTTCCGAAAAATTGGTTAGCTGGCCCAGTGTGCTGTGATTGGCGAATCGCTCAGGGCGTGTTCTGGAAGTGCCACTCAACTTACCATAACCGCTAGTTTCATCTGCTCAGGTGTAAATATTAAGGATGGCGTCAATTTTGTCATACCAATTCGAGCCCCGATTCAGACCCTGAGAATGTTTACGAACAAGAAGATTGTGCAGAACCTTTGCAAGTATGGATTTTACAGGATGTTTCAGAATGGAAAGTCCCTAAGGATCTGCGTCTTTCAAAAACGAGAGCCCCGTAGCTGAACACTACATTAAATGGTTAGTTCACCCAAAAATGAAAATTCTGTCTAATTAAGTACTCACCCTCATGTCATTCCAAACCACTAAGACCTTCGTTCATCTTCAGAACACAAATTAAGATATTTTTGATAAAATCCAATGGCTCAGTGAGGCCTGGATTGACAGCAAGATAATTTACACTTTCAAACGGTAGTAAAAAAATATTTAAAACAGTTCATGTGACTACAGTGGTTCAACCTTAATGTTATGAAGCGACAAGAATACTTTTTAGAAAACTCAACAACAAATAATAAAACATAGTTATAGGTTGTGATCCATAAACATCTGATTGTCCTGACAAAATGGGAACTGCCTCGTCTTTCAGGAGAAGCTGTTGTGCGTAGCCGGTATTGTATTCTCTTAGATTGTGGAAGCTGTTCTCCATAAAATGTGCAGCACACAGATAAACATTGAGGCTATAATGTTCAGGAACAGTGTTAAAAATACATTTTCTAATGGCTCGTTTCCACCAAATGGTACGGTTCAGTGTGATTAGGGACGTAAACTCTAATCCGGCTTGCATTTCCACTGCCAACAGTACCCTTGCTTGCTAGCAATCGACGTCATTCTTGCTTGAAGAAGAAAGTGACAGTAAAAACAATGGAGGACATACAGCAGCTTTGTTTGAGCAAAGGCTGCAAAGAAAAACCGGCGAAAAATACACATTGTGTTCCAACGATATTGTGTTGTCATTCACCTTGTAGCACGTGCAAGTGACGATTCTCTTTCAACCAATCAACATTCTGCAGTGAGTGTAGCTCCACCCTTTTGGTACCGGTACTATTGTGCTAGGTACCCCAACGGAAGAGTCCCAAAAAAGTGGTGCGGTATGGTTCGGAATTAGGGTACCATTCACAACTTCTGACAATGGAAACGGCAAAAATTGCATACCGTACTGTACTGAACCGTAACTGGGTTGGAAAAAACAGCATCTCTTCAACATGGCAACAACACGCCACTAAAGCAGTTCTTCTTCTTCGTCTTCTCTAGTGCAGCTCAACCAGGCCTCGCCCCCTTTTTTTGCGTATTCCATAGGCGGGGACTATTTAAATGAGTGATATTGTGACTTCACAAGATCCAAGAGAAGTGTGTTGTAGTTCTTGAAAAGTGTTTTCTGTTAAAGTCCCCATTAAATCAAAATTGAAGTTTTTTGGCTTTTAGTATGAATATGTTATTCCTACTATAAGCTGGTGTGCTCCAAAACAAAATTCACATTTAGAAGATATAAGCATTCAAATCTTACAGTCTCTCATTTCCGCCATTGTGGATCAATGATTTTGATGACATCACTCTGCACTTCAGCTTCTCATCAGATTTTTTGTCCAATCAAATGCTCTCTAGAATCTGAAGCATCCCGCCTCCTACATTATAAATAGACACTGAAGCTGTGGCTGAAATCGGTCACTTGTTCACACAATTACTATTTTCTACATGGTGAATGGCACATAGTGCACTATATAGGGGATAGGGAACGATTCAGACAGTGTAAATATGCTTTCCATTGGGGCGAATGAAGTCTGGTTTCACGTTAGAGTCACGCAAACCGCCGCAGCGGGCACAGTCTGCTCCGGTCCAGAGACACGAGAGCACAGAATGGATCATATGCACGAGTCAGTGCAGACCACAAAACGTATTGGACCATTTGAATTCTACACAGAATGCTATATTTTAAAGTGATATGAAAGAGATTATGAGGAGAAATGGTTAGAGATTAGGAGGAAACTGAGGCTTTACTGAGGTCAACAGCTGTGGCCGAGGTGTTTTATAAACTAAATGCTATTGGCTATTTTAAAAAAGGGGAGGAGCTGTTTGATATGTCCCGCCCTGTTTTCTTGTTTCAGTGGAAATCAAGTCAATACACTGAATAATGCTGCGCATTCCAGGGCACTTCAGTGGGCTTTTAAAGAGAATATTTCCCTTTAAACCTGGCAGGTCTTACATATGCTCAAACAGCAACATTACACACTAACTTAAGTTGAAAAAAGTGAAAACACATAATAGGACCCCTATAAGAATTTTACTGAACAATGGCATGGTTTGTATATTATAACGCTCAAAGAGGGATAGACTATGCTTTTGTATCTATGCCATTATTTTCACTTAGTTTGCATGGCATCCTGTAACTTTGTTTTTGTATTGAATTACAGCCACAAGATGACAACACTGCAGCCAGCAGGTATCATCCCTAAGTGATTATGGGAGTTATTGGTAATCACTCATTGTGGAAGGATTATTTCACACTTGGAACCTCATCCAGTGCAGGACTAAGCTGAAAAACAAGACGGGTCATTTTTTTCCATGTTAAATTAGGAAGAGTTAAGTATGAGGAAAGAGTGTAACCACTGGACACTGGTGCATATGGATCAACCTGTGGGAAGTGCCTTGGAGCAGCACCAACTGGCACATAAGGTGTTATTTATAAAGATGCTTGTGTATACTTGAACTCCACCAGAGTAATTTATGATAGGGTGTCCCATTTGTCATTTTTATAAATCTTTAAGTATTATTATTAGGGGTCCAAGTACTGAAGATTGTTCACTAGAGGGAGCCAAAGGATAAGAACTCTAAAAATGGCTAAAAAATAACTCCAACTATTATTTGTAGAATCATTGAACATTGACAGTATTTCCTTTGATTTTATTAGTTTTCAAAAACATATGCTATCTCAAATTCTTATAGATCACTAAATGTTTTTTCTCCTAATGTTACTGAATGTATATATTTGTATTAGATCGATTGCAATCTGATTAAAATTATTTTAATATAAGATAGAATTATATTTATATAAAAGCACACTTATTTTTTTTTTGTGATAGAACTTTAAGTATTCATACAGACACTTCAGCACATTCTCTTGTAACTTGTCAACCACTCATAAGCAATGGCAGTCCAAGATCTCTTTGTAGCTTTTGTGAATTAGTAGCAAAATAATTCTATTTTTTATTATTATATTTAAACATTTATTTCAGTCTAACAGTAAGAAGGAGTGATTGTGACTGTATTGTTGTTATTGTTGATTTGATGCTTTAATTTTATTGTATGAAAGTTATTTTATTGTATGAGAGTTATTTAAAAAAAAAATAAACAAGATACTGAAGACTATACTTTATACTATATACTGTTCTGAACAATTTATCATGGTGTCTTGATTTCAATTGCCTACATATACACAGAATATTTAGTAAGAGAACGTCATATACAATGCAATATCTTCACAATCCTACTGGACAGATTGAAACTGGTTATGCAACATTGTCAGTTGATTGAATGATAAAAGCAGAAGCAAAAAAGAGAAAAGATTAAATTAAAGAAATAAGCCCCAAGAAGCCGTGGTTTACAGTGAATTTATAACAGCTAAGGGGTGTTGTTAGGCATGACGTGGAGCGGAGTTATAAATTCACTGTAAACCACGGCTTCACTGGGCTTATTGCTTTTATAAAACGGTTACCACACAATACAAGTATTAAAGCCAAAAAATATGTATCAATGCAACTTTCATGAAGTAAAATCATTAAAAGGCTTTCTTCCGCTGGAAAAAAGTAGTCCCTGACCGTGAACAGCAACAGAAATGACATTTATTACGCCATTAGATGGCGGCAAAAATAGTTTTTATGAGCGAGTCACTCAGTCGCTAAGACTTTTATATTGAAAATTGTGAACACGGAATAAGACAATGCTGTCAGTATCAGCAGGGCATGGGAAAACCCATTAAATGTTAAAAAGGACAAGATCGCAGCAGACATTCAAATGGATTTTTATTATGACATAGGACTGACCTGAAGGAAAATGCTAAATTTGAATGCAGGTAACACTCGGTCACTCGATATCTCTCTCACAATGCTCTTCTACATAATGCAGTAAGCTTCAATGGACAAAATAAATAGAGAACAAACGTATGTTTACGTTGCTAAGAGTGGTTGCTAAACACATATTCAGTGGTGCAGGGATACCAAAGTCCCTTTAAGACAAGTCATTTAACTCGGCGGCCATCTTTGAAACGTCTCTCGGGCATTCAAGTAGCTCCTATCTCTTTGAACAGGGAAACGTCAAATTCTCCAAAGCTGTTTGCCAAGCTTTTGATTAAATTTTATATTTGAAATCACGAATTGAATCTGACAACAACTGTCTCGTAAATTTTGTTTCTAAACACTCGAATCATGACAAAAAACGGTATTTTTCAGGCTGGCTCAAGCTTGCGCATATGCGCGTCTCTTATGCCTCATTTCGGAGGCGCGCGTCTTTATGTAGCTCCGCCCCTTTTCAACGCTGCGCTCATTGTCTTTTGACTTCGGTTTGTATTTCCACAGCGATCTTACGTATTTATGAATGAACAGCTCGTTTTAAAATCTTCCTGGTCTACTGACATTTGTTAAGACATCTGCTTTAAACATAACAATGCTCATGATAACTTTAATTAACTCTACAACAGGTAAATCCACTTCACCAGCTAATTATTCTTTGACAGAGATGCCATAGAAATATAGGAGCAACCGCAAACACGGAAGTTCAAAGACAATATTATAAAGATGGCGGCGCGCTTGTTTCTCTGGCGTATAAGGTCAATGACTGGAGCTTCTAACGGCCGCTGCAGTGACGCAATGACTTTACCAATCAGCGATTGGCTCTTATTTAGAAGGCGGGAGTTATTCAGCCATATTGTGCGTTGCACTTTCTCCCATTCAAAATAATACAAAATAATATTCTATAGTCTTTGCCGCTATTGTGGTCATCTGTATGTTTTCGGGAATTTTACAACGGCTTCGAACGCAGCTCAACCAGAGTCAAGGGCCAGAACTATATGTTTTATTAAAAACACCAGCTTTTTAAAACCATCTTTAGTTTTAGCTTTAAATTCTGTCATTTCTGTTACTTGTGTGTTTGCTAAATTGATCACATTGTGATGTAGTAACAGAAATTAGACAAACACAGAGAAAACATTTAAATATCTGCAGAAATGATCAAATTCATATTAGTGTCATTACTTATCATTAGCTGTGAGATGTGCTAATTAACTCATTAAAAAAAATAATTTTAATAAATATAATTTTTAATATAAAGCCCTATACACAAATGTATAAAAGATACATAAAAACATATTTGTACATATTGTCTATAATAAGAAGTGCAGCAATGGTATGTACACTATAAAAATTTAATATGGGCACTATAGTTACCAGCTAACAACATTAGTTAACCAGTGGGTTAAGAAACTATTTCTGCCTTATATGACTCTTGAAATTACTATAATTTGCATAATCTAATGTTTTCAGGTTGATTCATTCATATCTATTCAAAGTACATAATATATTTTACCAGTTATATATATATATATATAGTATATATTCTAAATGTGACATATTTTTTCTCAATAGAAACTGGTTATTTTTAATAGTGAAAAGGAAGGCAATTGCACTAAATTTCACAAAAGAATCATCATCACACAGAAGCAGCAGCTCTTCTTTGAGCTGAGCAGATCATCACATGCTCAACCAGAAAGAAAACAGTGGCGATTCCCACCAGACCAGACAGAACTAGTCGAATCAGAGCCTCAGTGAAGCCACAGTGATCCAGACAATCTGAAACAGAAGAGAATTATTCATAAACATCTTCTGTCTTATTAAATGTTTGTGTCTGTGGAGACACAGAAGCCGCACAGAGGTTATTGTGGCAGGAAGAGATCTCAGTGTTAAATGTCGTTCTCGTACCTTCACGTCGTGGGCAGATCTCGTTCATGTGAAGACTGACGCTCTTGTTGCTCACTGGATTTGCAGCTGTGCAGCTGTAGATCTCTGGATCATTATAATGAAGCTCTAATGGTAAACTGAGGTTTATGCTGAGATCAGGATTGCTGGTCTGATTCACCATTTCACCCCCTTTATACCACGAGATGAACACGTCTCGATCATTTTTCACAGAGCAGAACACAAAGCATATTTCCTCTGATGTACCTGAAAGACAGATTCTCCAGAGTGCTTACATTTCTACTACTATCATAATTTACAAAAAGAGTCCAACAAACTACATCATATCAAAAGTACTCAAAGGAACATCATTTTTCTGTATTGCAAAAGTTCTGGAAGCAAGCTATAGAAACTTTTTTTCCACAACAGAATAAAAATGAAAAAGGTAGGCTAATTGTGTTACAGTCACCGGTTCCTGCACTACACTTCCCAGCATTCCCTCTGCCCTGCACCTGTACGTCATCTCCATCACCCGCACCTGAAGGCAATCTTCATCATCATCACTCATTTGGACTCCTTTATAAACAGTCACTTTACTCACCTGTATTGTCGGTTATCTTACAAGTTTATGTTGTGTGTGTATACCTCTGTTTCTGTTTATATTGGATTGTCTAGTAAAGTATTACTCCTTGATCTCCGTTCCTCGTCGTGTGTATTCCTACACAGCAAACGAATTGTAACAGAATAACCGACCACCCTAAATGGATGAATGGGCCAAATTCATCGCCTTGGCTCAGGAGAGCCATGACTTTTTGTGTATTCCTCACGTTTTCTTCTTTTCGCCGTCAACAGCCAGCTGGAGGATGAGGAATTAAGGAAGTTGTACTGGATCGGGCGAGCTACAATGGACCTTGCGAGCTTCCAGATACCACCGGCTTGAACTGGAGGGAGGCCATGCTTAAATGCGTGGAGTTCAAGCGGACCCGATCCGGTACCCCTCCAACCCAGTTCCCAACCAGAGACCCACCGCCCGATGGAAGCGACGACCCGCCCGTGGCGTCAGAGCCCGCGCCAGGAGGAGCGACCGAGCCTGACATCACCCCGGAGCCTGAGGTATTTCCAACAGAGGAGAAGTTCGAGTCGGGGTCCCTTCCAGCGTCGAGGAGTTGGTGTCAGGGACGACGAGCAGGACAGAAGTCCCGCCCACCCGCCCGTCACTGAGAGTGAGTCCACCGACAACAATAATACCCCTCAGCTGTTTGAAGACTCTATACTGGACTCATCAATTCCTACCAGCCTGTCTCTCCCACATCCTCTCCTGGAATTATATACGGAATCTGCATCTCTGCCTTCTTCCTTGACCCCAACCAAGTCTGCTGTTCTGCCTGAGCTGTCACCCATCAGTCCCGCTACACCACCATCACCTCCTCTCAGTGACGTGGTTTTTCGCGGGACTTCTGTGAGCCATCTCCTCCGGGCGTAAGGATCCCGTGGCTCCGCCTCCAGCATCTGTTCTCGTCTCTCCTCCTCAACCCGTCGCCCCTGACTCCTTCACCTGCGCTCCTCCCTCCTCGTCGTCTGCTGGGACCTTCGAGCCATCGGCTTCGCGAGCTGCCTCGGACCGTCCAACTTCCCCTGGGTTGGGCGTCACACCGCCACGCAACGGACCTACGGGCCGTCCGTTGCTCTCTCGGCCCTCCACCCCTACTGCTCCAGCTAGCTCCGCCCTCCCTCAGGCTCTGTCGCCGCCCTCGGTCGCTCCAGCTACACCTCAGCCCTCAGGATCCCTGCCTCCTCCTCGGATGGTCGTCGCTGTGGCTCTGTCGCGGGCGCCTGGGTCGTCGGCATCGAACCGCTCCATCTGTCTTCCATCTGCGCCGTGGGTTCCCCCTCCATCGCCGCGGCCGCCTTCGCTCGTCCCCAAGGTGGCGCTGATGCCTTCACCACCATGGCTCCTCCCTTCAGCGTCGCCGCCGATGTCCATCATCCTGGTTGGGGACTGGGCCTCCATCCGACTCATCCTCCAGCTTCACCGTCCACCTCCTGAACCCCCTCCGGCCCGCCCCTTTGGATATTCTTCTACGGCGCGAGGACGCGCCTTGCCGGAGGGGGGAAGTACTGTTACAGTCACCGGTTCCTGCACTACACTTCCCAGCATTCCCTCTGCCCTGCACCTGTACGTCATCTCCATCACCCGCACCTGAAGGCAATCTTCATCATCATCACTCATTTGGACTCCCTTTATAAACAGTCACTTTACTCACCTGTATTGTCGGTTATCTTACAAGTTTATGTTGTGTGTGTATACCTCTGTTTCTGTTTATATTGGATTGTCTAGTAAAGTATTACTCCTTGATCTCCGTTCCTCTCGTGTGTATTCCTACACAGCAACGAATTGTAACAAATTGTGACTATTTATATCACAATTATGACTTTTTCTCTCAATAGCAAGTTTATATCTTGCATTTCTGTTCTTTTTTTCTGAATTTTTAAACATCTGACCATATGCACATGCAGAATTCTGAGAAAAAAAAGTCAGAATTTCACAATGAAAGAAAAAAAGTCAGATTGTTAGAGGAAATAAGTCAGAATTGCGAGATGAAATGATCAGAATTGCACGATGAATGAAAAAAGTCAGAATTGTGCTGTGAAAGAAAAAAGATTGTGAGATGAAGTAAGTCAGAATGAAAGAAAAAAGAATTGTGAGATGAAATAAGTCAGAATTGCGCGATGAAAGAAAAAAGTATTGTGAAAAAAGAATTGTGAAAAGAAAAGAATTGTGAGATGAAATTAATGCAGAGTTGAAATAAAGTCAGAATTTGCAAGATGAAATAAAGTCAGAATTGCACAATGAAATAAGTCAGAATTGTGAGATGAAATAAAATCAGAATTGAAATAGAATTGCGAGATGAAATAAAGTCAGAATTGAAATAAAATCAGAATTGCGCAATGAAAGAAAAAAGTCAGAATTGAAGTCAGAATTGCGAGATGAAATAAAGGCAGAATTGAAATAAAGTCAGAATTTGGGAGATGAAATAAAGTCAGAATTGCGCGGTAAAAGAAAAAAGTCATAATTGTGAGATGAAATAAAGTCAGAATTTAAATAGAATTGCGAGATGAAATAAAGTCAGAATGGAAATAAAGTCAGAATTTGGGAGATGAAATAAAGTCAGAATTGCGCGGTAAAAGAAAAAGTCATAATTGTGAAATGAAATAAAGTCAGAATGGAAATAAAGTCAGAATTTGGGAGATGAAATAAAGTCAGAATTTAAATAGAATTGCGAGATGAAATAAAGTCAGAATGGAAATAAAGTCAGAATTTGAGAGATGAAATAAAGTCAGAATTGCGAGATTAAAGAAATTCCAAATTGCAAGATGATATAAAATCAGAATTGAAATAAAGTCAGAATTGCGAGATGTAAGCTCAGAATTCTGAGGAAAAAGTCAGAATTGCGAGATTTTATAGCCTAACTTGCAATTAGATATAAACGTGCAATGGGATAGAAACTCGCAATTGCGAGAAATGTCAGAATTGTGACATAAAAAGTCACTTTATATATATATATATATATATATATATATATATATATATATATATTTTTTTTTTCCTTTTCCATGGAAGAAATAAGTTTCCAGAGTATTGTATTATTAATCATAAAGTCAGACCTGTAGATCGGTGCAGAGCTGAGCTGCTCCTGATGGCAGGTACAGAGACAGGTGCTTTAGAACGAGAGGAAACATGTATCACCTTTAAAAAGCCAATAATGCAGTGACATAATTACCATTGAACCATATCTAATCAACTACTATCTTTACATTTGCATAGACCCTATATTATTACTGTTATTTTTCAATAGTGGCAACTTACCATAAACATCAACTTTGTATCTCCGTCCTGAGATGTGTGTATTGATGACAATTAATGCATTATACAGTCCAGATTCATTAGTCCTGATGTTAGTGATGGTTAAAATCCCTGTCTCTTGGTCTAGCTGCACTCTGCCAGTGAGTCTCTTGTCATAATGAGTGTATATTTTCCCTTGATGCATCTGTGCGACACGAGTACTTTGTCTGCCGCTTTCAAACGTCCACAATATCTGAATGTCTCCATTTAGATCATGAAGTCCCGGATCCAGATTAAGGAAACCTCCCTCCTTCGCTTTAACTGTTTCAATGTCATCAACCTCTCCACACACTGAAACTATATGAAAACAGGTTAAATATACAGGTAGACAAATTATTAATATGATTTTGACCATTTTGGTTTCTAAACACCTGATTTTCTCTGTTTACATACTCTAGGCAGCCAATAAATCACACTGTGGTTGTTGATTTTGTCATCACTGTTAGTTAACTGTGATGTGGTGCTGATATGAACTTGTTTCATTTGTATACATTTACATTAATGCATTTGCAGATGCTTTTATCTTTTATACTATATGTTGATTGTCACTGTCATTGAGATTTGTGTGTTGTGCTTTATGTGCAACCAAAGATGCACAAAGATTCAAGTTTCAGATAAAAAGAAGAAGATTGTAGAGTTAATTTCTTATTAATTCAGATTTAAGCTCTTGTGCAGCTTGACCAACAAATAACTGGTTGAACTATATGTTTTTTAGTCAATGATAAGACCTTTGATGACTTTTTCATGCATGTTTGTATGCAACACTAGCACGTCTGTGGTTTGACAGGGCATGATCTTACACAGGAGGGATAAAGGAAGTCATACTTTTTGAGGTTTCAGACAGTGCTGCATGTAAATGCCTTGACCAGAAGCTGTTTCTGTTCTTGAAAAGTGAAACCAACAAATAGAAATAAAAATATGAAACATTTTAATTTAATTAATGCAAGGAATTACAAAAATCTTATTTAAAAATGAGTTTTGTGTGAACATCAAAGACACAGTAGGCCCATAAGTTGGCAGGAAATTGTTATGTCACTCTCTCCACTGAGGTAACTTGTGTATAATGTTATGTAAATGTTTCATTTTTCTTTTTCTTTCCTGATCTGTGAATGTCATGGCAATGTCAAGAGGATGTCCACAACAAATGTGACTACTAAACAATGACTAAAACAAAGAAATGTCAGAAGAATGATTTACTGTGCATATTGATTAGTTTTGTTATAATTTGTGTATATTTACTGAAGAAGAAGTAAATAAATTTATGCTGCTTATTGAGCATGACACATGTTCACCTGCATTTTCACACAAAAGTTCATGGTAATGCAAGTCAAGCAGGATGTTTGCTTCTTCGTGATTTTTTTTTACGGCAGTAAACTGTTTCTAGACAAAATTTGAGAGATTTTATATTGAGGACAATTAAAGACAGTTTCTTAGAACACAATAAATAAAAAGTGTGTATCTTACCCTCCGCACAGATGAAATATAAGATGAAAGCCCACATACTGTTGAATGTTTTTGATGTGTTGTTCTTCTCGATGATGCTCCTTCAGCTCAACTGAGCAGGATCGACACCTGCAATGAAATCACTTACATTGGTCCCACCAAAAGGTGGCAGTGAAAACTGACTCTCAAAAAACTCTATATATTTTTTTCACTTGAAAGTAAAATTCATCAACAAGGCCATTAAGCTGTTTAGGAAGCTCACCGAAACAGACAGATGATTAGCTTTTTCTTTTTGAGATTAATTCCCCTGGTTATGTGTTTGTCACTTTTGTATTCCTTTTTTCCCCTAAGAATTTGTAAAAAAAAAAAAAAAAAATCTCCTCAGTTTTGTAACTGATATTTGGACGATAACCTAACAGCTGATTTACCGTTAAAACTTGGGCGGGAAAACACAGTGCATGACCACAGGGAGCAAAAAGCGCGCGAAGAAGTGACGTGAGAACCATTTCGAGTAGTAGCTACCTCAGTGCAGCTTGCAGGATTATTAGCGTCTTGGATTTCTAGATCAATAATGGATTTTATCGTTGATCTGTGAGTACTCTTGACTGAAACACGAGCCGCACCAACGCGTGCTAACGATGTATTGAAAGACATGGGCGGTGGGCCGATTGGTTTTTAAATTATGACAGCTCAAGTGTTTTTCACAAAGTTTTCATGTGAGGTCATTTCTGTCGCATCGAAAATCATTCAGAGCGGCAGTCTGCTCTATGAATAAGACGTAATCTTGCTCATTAAATGCTGCAAATTGTAGCTTATTCCAGCCTTTAGTTCCGTAGACAACTCTGTCTGAAGAAACTATACGAGGTTTTTGTCGACGTTTAAGTCGGAGTTGCGCCATTCCCAGATCATACAAGCAGTGAATATGATATTGAGACCGTTAGTGGGGACCTTTTAGTTTCATCTGCAGTAACATTTATTTTAAAGTGTATAATTTTTCTGTAATCAAATTGTGTCTCAGTTTGCATACACAGTGAGCTACATAGATTTTGTTTAAATTTATAATTGTAGTTTTGATAACTAAATTCTTAGGTTTGTTTAATGCAAGAAATAAATTCTCTATAATTACGAAAAACAAAAAACCCAAATAACAAGAAAAGCCATCTATCTTCTTTTTCCTTCATTTCCCCCACTCCAACT
Organism: Hypophthalmichthys nobilis; assembly: GCA_037950665.1. Taxonomy (NCBI): domain Eukaryota; kingdom Metazoa; phylum Chordata; class Actinopteri; order Cypriniformes; family Xenocyprididae; genus Hypophthalmichthys; species Hypophthalmichthys nobilis. Next base: position 27,185,779 of record CM075485.1, on the reverse strand, counting down.
GGGCATGACATTTGACAAGCTATTGAAAAAAAGAGAATAATAGCCATGATGCCACAACCTATTTGACTTCAATGATGTCAAACTTATTCTTGTGTGTCTTGTAATTCATCATAATATGGTAGGTTTTTGAATATGTCCAAACTAGGCGAGTGAGATTTGAGAGCTATTGCAGATAGCAGGTGTGCTTGACTGCACTCATTATATGGTTCATATATGGCGTTTCAATGCAGATTGCTGTTTCATAAATTATACATGGTAAATATTGAATGCACAGGTGAAACCACAGACTTTGAGTTGAGAGGTATACAGGTTGTAATGTTAGAATATTGTTGCATGATGGTTTTCTGGGATAAAACACTCTTATTATTGACACAGCTGGTAGAACAATCAATAAAACATACAAGTGCACCAGACTAAATGAATGGAAACTATGTAAATTGTGCAGAAACCCGAACTCTCTAATCTTCATTCGGTTTGGTTGCATGTTGGATCTTTAAAGGGGCCTGACTTCTTTTGGAATTTGGAGAATCACATACAAGCCAAAACTCAATCAATATCAGAACCAAATTTTTTATTTGGTATTTGGGTTGATGTGAAAGCAAACAAAATTATTCCCTTAAAAATGTATGATATACTTTAGGACATTTATTTCTCTCTCTCTCTCTCTCTCTCTATATATATATATAGAAATAAATGTCCTAAAGTGTGTGTGAGTATGTGTGTATATATATATATATATATATATATATATATATATATATATATATATATATATATATATATATATATATATATATATATATAAATATATAAAACACACACCCTCACCACATTATATATATAATATATATATATATATATATATATATATATATATATATATAATATGAGAGTGTGTAATTTATTTTATATATGTTATATATATATATATATATATATATATATATATATATATAATTTGTGCTGAGGTGTGTAAGTTTTATGTTTTTGGATACTGCAAAAACATAAAACAAATGTAATGTCAACAATTTGAAGTATTTTTTATTTATTTTTCAGAAAACAGAAAAAGTGTGCATTTTGGGAATCTCATTTTTTGGTAATCAATTTTTATACAAATTGCTTTTATTCAAACATGTTTTTTTGTTCCTCTTTAACTACATAATAATGGTATTCAGAATACATTAATTTCAGGTCTTTTGTGATTCAAAGTAGAGCAGATCTGCTAAACACTGCTTTTGCAAATTGGACATTGTAGTTATATTTTTATGTACAGACATTTAGAATTAAGGTACATCACAAGTATCCATAGTTTTCTTTCTGTGCAAAAAATGTGAGTCAGTGTTGTTTAGACCCCAACATTCTTCAAAATATCTTTTTTTGTGTTCTGCAGAAGAAAAACAATGTATGTTAGAATGGCATGAGGGTGGTAAATGGTGTAAAAAATGTAAATGTTGAAATATCCCTTTAATTTTATGTTAGGTCACATCTAATAGTTCTCATAAGAAAAACAGTTTGTTTGTCTAATACATTTTGAGACAACAAAATGTACCCTATATGGGAATTGCCTCTAGCAAAATGGCAGTTTTCCCACTCTTTTGAGATAGAGGAAAGGCTGCACAAACCCTAACATGAGCCCAAAGCACAAAGCCCCAGACCAGGACAAAAGAAACTTCTCTAAATCTATAATGTAATAAAGCACAAGAGAGATAATCATAGGACCGTACATAAGCATAGAAGACGCCCACACGATCCGAATGATGCGAAAAGCCTTGAGTTTGTCTTGATTCGCTCCATCTTTCCTCTTGAAGTTGTCACTAGGTCCAGGACGCTTCAGAGCCTTCAGGACCATGAAGCAGCTGAACGCTTTGATGCTGAAAAAAACAAGGAGCTCTGGCAAGACTAAGCTATGAAGTTCAATGATGTTCACCGAAACTATTAAGCTTGAGCTGATGGTCAGAATCCATCCAGTGACGGAGATGGCAATCCTGTATTTCATGGGTTTGAACTTCAGGAAGGTCACAGGATGGAGAACCCCTATGTAACGCTCCACACAGATGCAGCTCTGAAACAGAGGACGACCGACCAACAGCACCAGTCCAGGAAAGTATATGCCAAACCTACAATCAGCACAATTAAAGAAATACTGCTTTATGACAAAAACATAGGAAGAGCAGAAGAAGACCTCAACAAGTGCTGCATTGAAGACGAAGATTTCAGTGGACTGTCCTTGAATCATCTCCTTCACGCTCAGCCATAGGATGTAACAGTTTGCTGGAAGACCAAGAACCAGGTTGATGCTGAGAGAGAAGGAGATAAAATAGGAGGGAATAGCGTAGCACAAGCTGGAGTTCACTAAGAACATTGATGGTATGCATGTCGAAGTGTTAGTTGCATCCCACGTCACCATTTTTGTATTTTCTTTTTAATCTATAAGAAAGCAAAGGAAAAAGTGGAGAGATAAATAGAAAACAAGTCTAAGCTTTTTTTTTATATATATTTAAAAATTAAGTATAAAGAATGTTTCCTCACAAGAAGCTCTTGATTCGGTAGATGTTAGTTTGACTCCAGCTGATTGAAGTTAGGACTGGTTTGTTTTAAACTGCATTACAGTGACTTATTGGACAGTTTGAGACTTTTTGAGCAGTTTTGCATTGATTCAATATTCAAATTCTGTTTTTAACATGAGAAATGTACACCAGGCATGCAAACGAAAGGCAATTTATTCCAGTCACACGTCTATTTGTAAAGTGGATTAATTATGTCTGTGTTCACAGTAATGGTGACAAATCATTTTTGCACCAAACCGGCATTTGTAAGTTCAAGTCCTGTCGTTCATGTTTCTGAAAATTCAAAAGTGCCAGCATCAAAATTATGTCTGGCTCTGAACAAGTTAAAAAAGCTCAATACCATTAACAGAATAAGACATCACAAGCATAAACAAATGTAAAAGTAATCAAAAGTAAAAACAAATAATTTATTCATAGATGACTATTCTTATCGCTGGTCAAATCTATCAGTATTTTTCTTTGTCCTGGCAACTTTGGTGTGAACTTCACTCTGGCGGTGGCAAACTCTTTAGGACCAACTGTTCCAACCCTGTCGGAAAAGAAAAGAAACACTGTTACAACCATGCGTTTTTTGTTTTGTATGTTGTATTAAAAACAGTTACAAATGTCTTGACAGTGTCACACATCATGGGGAAAAACTGCTGTAGTCAGAAAACAGTGTGACTGTTTAAGATGTTAAGGGTTTTAATGAGCAACACAAATTCAGTCATATCTTTAATATCTTAAAGGTGCAGTAGGTGATCTGGGAAATGCTAACGTTAGCCTGCTAGTATTAAAAGCATACCATCCCACCCCCAATTCAAATTGCTGTCCAAAGCCACGCCTTCTCCAAAACACAATGCGCACACACACAACTGCTCTCGGCAAAGCGTCACAACAGACGGCGTTAAACTACCTCATGTCTCATCGCACACAACATTACAATAATAATGAACGTAAACAACTTAGAGCTTGTACCTGACTGCTGCAGATTAATTTCGGTGTTGATACTGTTGACATGGATACGCATAATTCTGAGTCTGACTGAACAGCGCCGGTTAGAACGTCATGGGTTGCCATCTCTTAATTACGGTAGTTATGGCATGAACGCAGCATAAGCTTGTTGTTTCAATTCGGTAGGAACTGTAAAAGGTGGCTGTTTCTTCTTTGATGACGTATGATGTCTGTGTGAACAGGGTGTGCGAGGGTATCTAAAAACGTCCCTGGTTACGCACAGAAACCAAGGCTTCTTCCACATAACTTCTTCCGGCATGGCCGCATGACCTTGACCATGCAAAAAGGGTTGCCCCTCCGGGAAAACCCCTTAGTCCTGAGCCACCACTATGAAGGTCTTATGCTTGCTTTTCTGACACACTTCTTGTTTCTCTGTTCCGTCACGCCATTGGACTGATTTTACATGTGCTTCACGACACAATCACGCAGAGGTGTTCCCACAGCATCGAAGGCCCTGATGCAGTGCGAGTTCCCTCGAAAGGAAACATGCGTTGACAGGCAGGTAGGACATCGTATTATTTCATTCGGACCGAATATAATATTTGGATGAACATTTTCCTATGCCTTCCACAGATTATATATATATTTATAAAAACACATTTAGACCATTTAACATAGTGATTGCTATCAGGATATGAGGAGTCTTTCAACCAGTATAACAAGAAATGTTTTTACATCCTTTTTTAACATGGTAGTTCATTCTGATAGGTGTTTAGAGCTGACAAGATGTACTACCCCTGTTTTTACATCCTTTTTAAGGTGGTAGTTCATTTTGAGATAGAAACTCGTATTTGTTAGATTAACATGACAGCTTGAACTAACGGTAGCACATCCTGAGCGGGTAGGACAGATTGTCAGAACAGCGGCCCGCCACGGCAGAAAGAATGTAGCGGAAACACTGATATATAGTGTATTTTGTGGGTGTGTAAGTTTGACTATTCTTGGATAATGCAAAAATACACAAATGTAATGTCAACATTTTGAAGTATTTTTTTATTTATCTTTCAGTAAAAATATAAGTATGCATTTTGGCAATCTCTTTTTTATTTAAATTGCTTTTATTCAAACATGCATTTTGATCCTCTTTAACATAATTAGTATTCAGAAAGCTGTAATTTCAGGTCCATCGTGATTCAAAATAGATCGGATATGCTAAATCTCGTCACTACTACATCAGATGGGCTTTTCCAAGTGGGACACTCTATTGTAAATGTCTGTACTTAAATTATAAATAAAGGTACGTCACAAGTATCCATGGGTTGATTTTGGAACAGTTTTTTTTTTCTTCTTTTTTTTTGAATGATGAGTGTAAAAAAGTTTTGAAAGTAATTTGTTACTTTGCCCTCGGTGCAGAGGTTATGGCGTAGGCCCAACGCAGAAGTATAAATCAGCCTTTATGGTTACAAATTTTTATTTTTAAATCTGTATACATTTCTTTATGTGTAAAAATATGAAGGTCAATGTTATTTAGACTCCAACATTCTTCAAAATATATTTATATTTTTTGTGTGTGTTCTGCAGATTACATGAGGGTGGTAAATGGTGTCAAAAACATAATTTTTGATTGAAAAAACCCTTTTAATTTTTATTTTAGATCGCATCTAAAGTTCTCACAAGAAAAACATTTTGTTTGTCTAATAGTTTTTGAGACAACAAAATGTACCCTAAATGGAAATTGCCTCTAGCAAAATGGCAGTTTTCCCACTCTTTTGAGATAGAGGAAAGGCTGCACAAACCCTGACATGAGCCCAAAGCACAAAGCCCCAGACCAGGACAAAAGAAACGTCTTTAAATCCATAATGTAATAAAACACAAGAGAGATAATCATAGGACCGTACATAAGCACAGCAGACGCCCACACAACTAAAATGATGCGAAAAGCCTTGAGTTTGTCTTGATTCGCTCCATCTTTCCTCTTGAAGTCGTCACTAGGTCCAGGACGCTTCAGAGCCTTCAGGACCATGAAGCAGCTGAACGCTTTGATACTGAAAAAAACAAGGAGCTCTGGCAAGACTAAGCTATGAAGTTCAATGATGTTCACCGAAACTATTAAGCTTGAGCTGATGGTTAGAATCCATCCAGTGACGGAGATGGCAATCCTGTATTTCATGGGTTTGAACTTCAGGAAGGTCACAGGATGGAGAACCCCTATGTAACGCTCCACACAGATGCAGCTCTGAAACAGAGGACGACCGACCAACAGCACCAGTCCAGGAAAGTATATGCCAAACCTACAATCAGCACAATTAAAGAAATACTGCTTTATGACAAAAACATAGGAAGAGCAGAAGAAGACCTCAACAAGTGCTGCATTGAAGACGAAGATTTCGGTGGACTGTCCTTGAATCATCTCCTTGACGCTCAGCCATAGGATGTAACAGTTTGCTGGAAGACCAAGAACCAGGTTGATGCTGAGAGAGAAGGAGATAAAATAGGAGGGAATAGCATAGCACAAGCTGGAGTTCACTGAGAACATTGATGGTATGCATGTCGAAGTGTTAGTTGCATCCCATGTCACCATTTTTGTATTTTCTTTTTAATCTATAAGAAAGCAAAAGAAAAAGTGGAGAGATAAATAGAAAAGTCTAAGCTTTTTTTTTTATATTTAAAAATTAAAGAATGTTTCCTCACAAGAAGCTCTTGATTCGGTAGATGTTAGTTTGACTCCAGCTGATTGCAGTTAGGACTGGTTTGTTTTAAACTGCATTACAGTGACTTATTGGACAGTTTGAGACTTTTTGAGCAGTTTTGCATTGATTGAGTATTCAAATTCTGTTTTTTTTAACATGAGAAATGTACACCAGGCATGCAAACGAAAGGCAATTTATTCCAGTCACACTTCTATTTGTAAAGTGGATTAATTATGTCTGTGTTCACAGTAATGGTGACAAATCATTTTTGCACCAAACCGGCATTTGTAAGTTCAAGTCCTGTCTTTCATGTTTCTGAAAATTCAAAAGTGCCAGCATCAAAATTATGTCTGGCTCTGAACAAGTTAAAAAAGCTCAATACCATTAACAGAATAAGACATCACAAGCATAAGTAAAAACAGCTCATTTATTCATAAATGACTAAATTCTCGTAGGTCTCAATGTTTTGAAGTTTATCGCTGGTAAAATCTATCAGTATTTTTCTTTGTCCTGGCAGCTTTGGTGTGAACTCCACTTTGGCGGTGGCAAACTCTTTAGGACCAACTGTTCCAACCCTGCCAAAAAAACAAAAACAAACTGTTAAAGCCATGCATTTTTTTATTATATATTAAAAACGGCTTCAAATGTCTTGACAGTGTCACACATCATCGGAAAAAATGCTGTAGTCAGAAAATTGTGACTGTTTAAGATGTTTAGGGTTTTAATAAGCAGCACAAATTCAGTCATTAGTTTATATCTTTAATATCTTAAACATCTAAAATAAGTAACTGAAATTGAAAAGCATACAATACAGGACTAAATTCAGCAATGTTCACTTAATGTTTTCAGTAGCAATGTATTGATGCGTTAGCACTGAAGAAATGCCGCATCTGTCTCCCAAACTGGTCAAGTGATGAGTTAAAATGATACCAGGTATGTCCGCTGGCAGAGCGGGGGAATGTAGTTTCACACCCCAGTCCTAAGTGATCAGATGACTTACTCATGAGTGATGGGTTTGCCGTCGGTCAGGTTGGCACCATGTATAGTGAACACACAGTTCTCCAGAGGCTCCGGCAGTGGATTCTGCAGCGCTAAATCTGCCACCAGGATCTGGCCCACTTTCGGCACGCCCAGAATCTGTGGAAGAACGAATCACACCTCATTAGATCAATGAGTCATGCATACGTTCATTCGGATTAAATATGTATTGGCTGTCTCAATTCAGTGAGTAACTTGAAACCCTCCTGATTCAGTCCAGCACTAATTAGGCCTACTGTGATTTAAGGTCTCAGTGGTATTAAAAATTTCAATGAGCATAATCTAATAAGCTCTTGAATGTTTGTAAAGTCCAAAATTTGAACCAAAACAAACTTCTAGTCATTTCAAGCTTTTGGATAAAGTGCTTTTTCATAAAAGATTAAGGGTTTTTGCTTTAACCACTGAGACATTAACATTATTTTGTAGTTATTTAATTAAATCATTAAATAGAAAGTTGTTAGATGGACATTTCTGTTTAGATTTGGGGATGATAGATTTTCTATAGTGGATCAATCTGATAAGCCCCTTTCACACAGCGCGTTGATCCCATAAAATTGCCAGAGTGCCTTCTGTGTGAACGCAAACACATCCTGGGATTGATTCCGGGATCGATCCCGGGATGGGGACCTAGTAACATTTCCGGAATCAGTCCCAGAACGTGCCCTGTGTGAACAAAAGGGAGGACCAATGCCATAAGGTGTGTGTCGTAATGATGACGCCAAAGCTGAGATCGTTTGCCAGCTTAGTGGAATGGTACGTGATGCCCTAGTTTATGATCAAATGAGAAAAAAAATGCGTGGTTTCTCAAGAGAGAAATCATAGATCATAAACAAACTTAAGATGCTGCAAAGACATTACACGTCACATCCTGATGTCACATGTTTTTAGGGGATGTGTGTGTGAAACCCACAGATTCCGGAAAATCACTGGCAGTGTGAATTAACCAAAAATCATATGATCCTGGAACACATTATCCATGTATTTTCCGGAATTTCTATGTGAAAGGGGCTTTAGAAAAAGATTTAGAAAGTGGGATCAAAACAGGCTGATGGTCTGTGCCAAATTTGGTGGATCTTGCTTGAAAACTTACAGCATTTCTATTTAGGAATTTAATAAACAAAAAAACTTCTGCCCAATAATAGTATGTTAATTTTGTAAAGCCCACATACTGTAAATGTAAATTGTTAAGAAATCAGAAGATTAGATTTACATTGACGATTATTTCAGGGCTATCCAATACGATGGTCTTCTTTGCTCTGTAGAAATCCCGTGTCTCTGCATCGATGAGTAAAGCCATCAGTTTGATCATCCTGTCTTGAGTAATGGCTTTACTGTACTCCGCATACTCCAGTCGAAGAGTTACCTTACCCTCTGAAACATAGAACAAGATGAGACATGGCTACCTGATTGAATACATGTGAATACACAAACTTAATCTTACCCTCAGTAGAAGCTAAATTCATCTCTGTAAACTCGCCCAGTCCACAGGTTTCTCCAAGTTTGCCATTGTAAGACACCGCCTGGGCGTAAAACATGACCCGACAGGACTTTGTGACCATGGTGTTGTTTTTGAGCTCTGCGTAGACGTCAAAGTCAGAGCCGATCTGCATATCTGGAGTTACTCTGATCTTGATGTGTAAACCAGGTTCCTCTCCGGCCTGTGCCAGTCGGTTGTGATGATTTGCTTTCTCATAAACTTTTCTCTCCTCTTCAGAACCTGAACAGAATACAGTCTTTATTATGATGGGGGCAAGTGAAATTTGTTAAAGGTTAGTTCACCCAAAAATGAAATTTCTGTCATTAATTACTCACCCTCATGTCCCGTAAGACCTTAGTTCATCTTTGGAACACAAATTAAGATATTTTTGCTGAAATCCGAGGGTATCTGAACCACACATAGGCAGCAACGTCATTGCACCTTTCAAGGCCCAGAAAGGTAGTAAAGACATTGTTAAAATAGTCCATGTGACTCTAGTGGTTCAAGCTTAATGTTATGAAGCGACGAAAATACTTTATTCAACAATTTCTTCTCTTCCCTGTCAGTGTACTAAGCTGGTGACATTGTAAACACAGTGCAGGTCTTCCGGGTTCTACGTCAGAACGATGGCTCATTATTGGCCAGCTCCTGCATCAGCATCACACACCTGCGTTGTGGTGCTCATATGAACAGCGTCGGCCAATACTGAGCCAGCGTTCTGATGTAGAACCCGGAAGCGGTCTCGGATTTCATCAAAAATATCTTAATTTGTGTTCTGAAGATGAACGAAGGTCTCATGGGTTTGGAACGACATGATGGTGAGTAATTTCATTTTTGGGTGAACTAACCCATTAACGTCATAATTTATCAGTACCAGAAAATGCTCAGGCTTACTCTCAGGAATCTGTCATGTTTTGGATGCTGGTGTCAGGCTTTTTAACTAGTCTCACCAAGTCTACCACTGCTAAAACACCAGCTAGACCAGCACCAAACTACGACTGAGTTATTGCATTCAGCCTTTTTTTCCAAGCAGAACAGACACACCAGTTTTAACGTAGCATTAAGTGTCTTTCTCAATGGTAATATGATGATAGTTTATAGATTCCATTTTGGGAATTGAAACTGCAGTGAATCCTGTTGCTTACCAGTCTAAATCCTTAACCATGAATGAATAAAGTACCCAGAATGCCTCCCTACCCTCTGGATACTTGTAGTTGTGTGTAATGTCCTCTCTCTCATCTCTGCCCACTGCTTTAGTGCTGATGGACTGCCCAACCTCCGTAGTGGATCCTCCCATCTTAAAGACTCTTCCATCTCTCAATTTGATGTACTCCACCACGTCAGCGTTCACCTCAGCGTACAGGAACGGGACGTCGTATTGGAAAGTGAGCTCGCCCTCTTTAATTGCTCTGACGGAGGCTGGACCACAACAGTAGACGCCTGACAGAAGGAGGATAACAGAACTTAAGTTCTTCTTCATTGACTTCATTGCCGTTTTTTCTTCTATCAGACATTGATTTTTGCCTCACCATCACTTGTATGCTGTGGTGTTGGGTCACTTGCTTGCCAACCTTCATACCCGAGCGCCAGGTCTGAACGTGTCATCCAGTTCTCCACCCAAACGTGGAAGTTCCTGAGCAAGGATAAGGTAACTTATTTCATATTTGCTTTACAATCTTTAAAATAAACGTCCCAAAAGGGGGTTTTATGGTGATGCAATAGAAGAACCATTTTTGGTTCCCCAAAGGGCCTTTCAGTGAACAGTTTTTAAAAGAACCATTTTTTCCAAGTGTAAAGAGAATTTTATTATTCCAAAGAACCTTTTTTCCACAATAAAGAACCTTTTGTGAAATGGAAAGGTTCCATGGATGTTAAAGGTTCTTCATGGAAGATGCCAATCAAGAACCTTTATTTTTAAGAATGTTCCACTTAACTTTATCTGTATTAATTTTGGCTTTATTATACATACCATATGGAGTCATCAGCAATGTTCTCGTCAAATTCGTTGTAAAATCGCTCCATTATTAGGTCGCCATTGCTGTCACGTGCTGATCCAAAGTTAGTGACGACTCTGCATGGGATTCCCAGAGCTCTGGACACTGGGACACAAATAAAGCATAAAATAGGGATCAGAATCTATCATGACTAAGATTGTTGGTAATTGGCACCTAATGGGGGGTAGGAACAGTTTGAATAATTGGGAATAATTTAAAAAGTAAACATGATTACTCAAAAGTGGAGGTTATGAACCAAGGTTATTAAAACATTTTAATGATGGATCTAGAAATGCCCCCAACTATTATTATAATTATTCCTTGTGTTTCATATTCAGAACCATGCAGACCACCTTGGACAAATAAAATGAACACAAACCTCCGCCAACTACTATAGTGCAATGGTGCGTCTGCTTGCTAACTGGTTGAACGATTGTCATAATTATTGCAGAGGTTAATGAATCACCTGTGCAGGCAACAGCTGCGAACACCCAGCACTGTCCGTAACGCACCGCCCTGCAGCCGTCGCTACTCCACTGCCGGAGGATGGAGCAGCTGTCCTTCCAGACGGTGGGCTTTACCCCGTCCTCAAAGTCATCTGACCAGTTACCCACCAGAACTCCTTTATCTCCTAGATTGTTGATCTGAACAATACAAGACAACACATGGCGGTGAGTTTTGCACTTGAATGAATTTCTCATTTTCTTCAATGCATGCATGCATGCAAGTCATTCTAGACTATTCTAGAGCTAGATTATGTTGTTTAAGTCTCAAAATAAGAAGAAATTGATTGTTTTGCTTAATCTAAACATAGATTAGAATCTAAACATCAAGTTGTAGATTGTAACTGAATAGCAGTTGAGCTGCTGAAACACTTCAACTACAGTATAGTTGGTCTAGTAACTTCAGTATGTTTGAGGTGTGTTACTAACCATGGCACTGAGGACTCGAGTCACGTACACAGGGTTCCTCCTCTCAGAACAATCCAGAGCTGCGTCACTTATGTAGTTTGGACTTTCATCCAAAATCTGCAGACAGATGTCCAATATGCCAGACTCGAACTGTGGAAACAGGAACCAAACATGTCAGTGAAGCGTAAATGCTTTGGGCACTAATACCAACTCAGTGTTTTATTGGCTGCTTCTGCTGCTAAGAATGATTGTATTAAAGGAAGTTGGATTAAGGGTAGCTTCTGATGAACAGGTTGCTACTCTGAAGCAATCATAGAGATATTTCGAGAAGCAGAACCTGTCCAAAAGACCACGGTAGGACCGTGATACGCTTGGGAATCCCGCGGTAGATCAGCCCATCCTGACAGAGGATGTATTCCTCCCTCTCTGCTTCACTCGCCAGATACACTGAGTCCTCTGAAACAACCAACACAGATTGGGAATATTAATTTGAATGTGTTTATTGATATTATCCAAAGTGCTTACAACTAATGTAAAATGCAAACCAACCAATATTAGCAGTGCCACCATTACAAACGTAAGAATCAAGTCTTGGTTGACATTATGCTTTGACTCAAACATTGGTGGACAGGTTTATAAAATGCTGTAGAATACACAGCCCTGCATCTGATTGGCCTAATGTTACCTAATTAGATGAAAATGAGTTAAAAAAAAAAAAAAAAAATTAAACTTTTTTTCTTCATGTACAGTTTTTTTTTTTTTTTTTCACAAAATAAGAATGAAGTTCTTTTAAATTTTATATGTATGCATTAGCTTTAATGCAGTCATCAAAATAAAAGCAGTCAAATGTCAAAAGTTGGCTTTAATGCCAAAAAGAAATAATATATATCATATGCCCGTTGTGTCTAGAATGACAAAAAACTTCTAATCTGACCGCTTACACTGAAACACGTATGCAAATATCCTGTTTTAACCCTTTGTGCTGATGCCATTGTGCTGTTCAGACTACAAAAAAAACTGATTTATGCACAAAGCCCCTGCTTAATTACTGTATGTGCTCATCAATATTGATCACTAATGATAAAACAGCTTACTTTTGCACCAGGGGTTAAAGAGCAGGACAAAATCTCCCAGACCAACTCCTTCTCCCTGATCCAGGATCAGCTTATAGACTCCAATAGGGGCGTTTGGGTGCGAGCACACGGTCAGAGAGACTGTGCTGTCGGATGTCGTCTCTGCAGTGGCGTTCCAGCATGATCTGGAGATGAGTTTACTCAGGCTGAATTTGGCTTTGGTTTGTGCTTCCACTGAGGGTATTGGACCTGAAATTAAACAGAAAGACATGAATGGATAAACACAAGTACTCTTAAATGTGACATGCATGTTTTGAATCCTTTGCATAATGTTTCTAATTATATATAGCGTATGATCTGATGACTGTGTGCAGCATTACTGTCATGCCTTTCGGCAATGTAAATCCTCTAAATGCAGGAGTAAACTTCACTGTCATGGGACGCCCCATAATAAAACCAGCCCTAATTTGTAAAAAAAAAAAAAAAAGTAATAAAAGTATTTTAACAAAGTCATTAGCATTGAAAGTAAAACAAGCCTCAATGCTCTTCATGCACATTCCTGGATTAATTGTGAATGATTTATAAGTGCATGTTATTGCATAGGAAGGAAAAAGTTTGGCATCATAATTATTTCATTAAAGTCCCCCTGTAGTCTATAATTTTATTAGTTCTTAATTACAGCATCTGGCAGTTAAACTCTGACCCTTGTCAACTACACTTTCCAGGCTTCGCTTTCACATGAGCTTCACTTTCTGCACTCCCATTGGTTGTTGCTGCAATCATTTGCATAAAAGTTAAAGTCTCCTTAACTCTGATCCATTGGCAGTGGTTGCTTTCGCTCATATCACCAACTCATGATGTTAGGTTGTTTTGGTATCTATTGGTTCAGATATGTAGTTGCATGTTTTATACAAAGTCAGAAAAGAATGAAACTGATTGAGAAACCTGTTTTGGCGATAAAATTGATATTGGCCCCATTTTGAAAGTGAGTTCCCGGTCTGAGATGTAGAGTGATGGTGAACGGCTGTCCTCTCCTCAAGATCAGTCTGTCCACACCGTTCAGAAGCGTGTGGTGATTCGTGTTGTTCTCCTCACATGCCAGATCAATGCGTTCAATCTCCATGACTGTGAAGGGAAGAGACAGAAAACATGTAGTCTTTGAAAAATGCATTGTGCATATATATTTTTTTATATATTCACTTGTATTTGTAATTTTCAATTGCAAAGCAGTTCTTGACACATGCACAACATGCTGCCATTTAAGCAATTCTATTTTTGGCACATAACCCATCAATTCTTGACTAACATTTGAGGACTCAGAATAAATGGGTTTGCATGCTTTGCAATGGACAGGAACGTCATGCACAGCTAGAAACGGATGCAAAGCATTGCCAAACGTCACGCATGTAGATATTTTAAACGGATAAACACCACAGTCACGAGTGGTAGCACGATGTCAGCAATACTGACTGTTGTAGAAGAAAAGTATTGAGAATGAAGTATTTTAACTGCATATTTAAGGTTTTGCAGTGCAATCATCTGTTTGATTGACGAGAAGTAAATTTCACATGCTTTAGATAACAGCTGTGGATGATCTTTAGTTGCAACCACATGTATATGAAGAATTGACCATGCTTTCACAGTTCACATAAAGACACCTTGGCAAATCAATTCTCATGCATTTTCCCCCCAAAAATATGCAAATGCATCACAAATGCACCAGAACTGCTAGCGTGAAGTTGATCTTACCTTTGTCCATCGTCCCAGGCGGTAATGCTTGGCCTGCGCGTGGCGTGTGACTCCGTGTTGGATGACTTCAGCTGGTGTTGGGGTCACTGGAGAGATATTTCTGGCGTTGTGTCCTAATGTTACGGTGGTGTCAGGAGACGTAGACTTTGAACCCTGCTCTTATTTATTGCAGTTCCTGTCTTCTACCGAAGACTGATGGCATTAAATCACATTACAGCATGTCATGTTACAGGAGTCTATTTCTGAAGAACAGTCTCTGTGGGGTCATAGAAGCATATTAATTATGATCTATATATATGTGCTTACAACTGTAAAGCTGTTAATCAGAGAGGCACTTTCATTCATTTGAGGATGTGGTCTGTTTTAGCTCTGGCAGAAGCTTCCCTCAAGGTGTGTCTTGATGTATTGGTCTCTGTTAGGTGAACTTTAAGTCATTTTGAATAAAAAATTAATTGAAATAAGTACTTGCACATTATTACCCATGCAAGAGTGACTTGTTCATGTTAAATGTTTAGAAGTTATACTTCTCTTGCTGCACTCTTAGAAAAAAAGGTTCAATGGGGTTCTTTATAGAACCTTAGGGTTCTTGACTCAATTTTAAAGGAGGTTTTATGCCAAAAAATGTTCTATATAAGGAGAAATGTCTTAAATGATTGCATAATACTTTCAAGTTTAATGTTTTTTAAAAAAATTAATAGCTATAAAGTATGTTTACAAGCTGTTTAAAACAAAACCAATTAAAACAAAATTAATTAATTAAAATGAAATCCCAAAAGGTTCATGACATAACCTTTTAAGGTTCTATATAGAACCTTTTCATTCTCGCTTGTCTTGCTGTAGAAGGCAGTAAACATTTCATTAGATTCACTGCTTTAGCTTTATTGTTAAGATTCTTTGTTATTTAGAATGTAGAATGTCTACAATTCTTTTCTTAAGGTAAGAGGCTGCATGGATTAGTGGATGTTTACTAACTGAAATACAGTAAAGTACTAAAATTAAAACTGAAAAAAAAAAAAAAAAAAAAATTATATATATATATATATATATATATATATATATATATGTTTTAAAACAAACACTAAAAATGAAAAGCATATAAAAAAACTAAAATTGATTACAAATTAAACAAATCAAAATGGAAACAAAAAAAAGTTTTTTTTTTATCCCTTCTTTGCTTTTTTGGGGTTTATTTTTAATATTTATCATTGAGCATTCCTAAGCTATGTGTTTGTTTGTTTGTTTGTTTGTTTGTTTTTTTTCATTATTGTTCTTGTTAGTTCTGCTATAATAATACTTTTTATGGGGAATTTCTATAGACAAAATGAATTTTATACTGTACAAACTGTAAGTTTTATCCTCTAACAGTGAACACAACCCTCACAGAAAACCTTCTGCATTTTTTACATTTTCTAAATATCGTTTAGTGTGATTTACAACCTGATTTCCTTATGGTGACCAAAGATAAATGCCTGGCTGTATCTATCTGTCTATCTATCTATCCATCATTATATATATATATAATATATAATATATAAAACACACCCACATATACATGCATATACTGTATATATATGTGTGTGTGTGTGGGTGTGTTTATATGTTTCATATAAACATGAATGTTTGTCTCTCTATGTGTGTGTGTGTGTGTGTGTGTGTATCTAACACTGGGTTGTATGGCTGCTTATGCATGTCTCTTTGTTTATCTGACTGTCTATCTCAAGCAAAACACAAAATAGCAAATTATAATAACCTTCTTTTATTTATTATAAATCTTTTAAATAATAAAATACAGTTTTGTCTCTCCAGTGAGGTACTGACATCCTGCATATTACAGTACACAAAATAAACATAAAACCCTTAGACAGTCCAAATGAATTATCAAAATGAAATTTCAAGCAATTGTTTTTTAATTATTTATATGTATTTTCAAAATTCCCTGAACCCCTTAAACTATACTGGGGTTTTAAAACTGGTTAAATGTACAAAGAACAGCATTTCAGTAGTAAAGCAGGTGGTTTCATGATCATGGCACAGATACAATATTTGGCTATTAGTTCATATTCTGGTTATTGTAATATTAAACACTGTGTTTGCTTGAGTAATCTGATTTTAAAATACATTTTTATTTACAGTTCATCAAAAAATATTGCTTCATGCAAAATAATGGCCAAGCTTTAACAGAATGTTTCTGTTCTTTTTTCAGAACTGCCAGACGCCACAGGAAAATGTCCATGTAGTTCCTCAAATGTGCCTGTTCTGATGATGAAGTAATCAAGTGGTCCACCAATAAGGTCCTGTCGTCTTGTTTTATTTATTTTTGTACTACTGTCTGATCTGATATCTGTTCTGGTCTGTTCTGCATCAGGTGCTTCCAAACTGTAACATCTGACTTGAGGTTCCTGATGACTTCACTGGTTAGAGCATCACATGACCTGATCTGACATCAATGAACTGCTTCTGTAAGCAGAAATTTTGCATTATTAGTATATAATTCACAAAACTGCACAATGTTAATGTTTATAATATCTTCATGCCTTATAGTCACATTAAACAGATTAGAGCCGTGTGATCATATAGTTCACATTTTGCGATGATGCAAGCAATCAAGCAGTTGAGGTTTGCTATACAGTATATTTCGCTTTATGCAAGTACTTAGATATCTAACTTTATCATTTGTGTCTGTATTAAAACTCACCTCTATCACAGCTAAACTTCTGTTGATGCCTTGGATCGAATCGGCTCTTGAAACTGACACTGAGGTAAGCACAGAATAACATCATTCACTTATTGTTTTCCTCATGAAATATCAGTGCTAAACTCTTCAGCTCTGTTCCAAATCCTAGTTTTTGCTGTATACGGACTAATCAGCATCCTAATCAAAATAAAACCATGTGAAAATGTAAGTTAAAATATAGGGAAACACCTGTGAAAAATCAATAAGGAAAAAAAAAAAAAACCTCACTACCAGATATCACCAAACTTCCTCAGATCATTGATTACATTAAGAATTGCTAACACATTTTTTTTGTATTACAAGTTTTCTGAAATGTTATGTTTAAATATGCAAATGAGGCATTATATAACTTAAATATATACTAATTTGCATACAATTTCAAAACAGATTTACGAACATTTGATAAAGCCTGGCTCAAAAAAAATGTTTTTTTAATGTATTAGAATAATTTATATTAGTCAGAGGGGAATCATTTACAGAGGGATTTCTCTCTCTCTCTCTCTCTTTTTTTTTTTTTTTAAGGAATAACATATTGTGTAAAATAAGGTAAATGATATATGAACAAACCCCTCAGTAAAAACCTTCAGAATATAGACAGGAATAAATCTGTAAAGTTTGATGTGTGTAAGTGCTGCTGAAGTGGAGAATTTTTTTTTTTAACCCTTTCTACAGACACAAATATATGAAGTGCAAAAAAATAAACAATTTATTTTGGATGTTTTCTTTCCATTAGTCTAAAATAAATAGCCCAAAATTGATCAGTGCATGAAAAAGTTTTTGCCTGTATTGTCTTGCTTTAACTGTACATTTGGGCCCTAATCTTTTTAGAATGTAGGGTCTTATAGGTCATCATCATCATTGTGCCTAATAATGTTGTCTAGGTAGGCAGCTCACTGGGTTTTGGAAAAGAGCTGATTTGCATTTCTAACTCAACCTTGAGAGCGCCGTGAGCGTCTGTTTGTGGACTGAGCTTCTTTCTGGACAGGGCCGGTGAGCTGTGATGGAGAGCGTGAGCGGGAGACGCCGGACACGCCGCAGGAGCTGAAGATCTGCTGTGAACCAGTGACGACACAGACGCTCTCCTTCCTGTGGGGCAATTGGGATCCGCACAGCTAAATAAACCTGCGTTCTCCGCAGAGGAGTCTATGAAGAACAGATGGACGGAGAGATTTTCATATTATTTAGCCCTTTTTGCTTAATATACAGACATTTATTTTCCTGTAATAGTAAGTAGACGTTA
Organism: Hypophthalmichthys nobilis; assembly: GCA_037950665.1. Lineage (NCBI taxonomy): Eukaryota > Metazoa > Chordata > Actinopteri > Cypriniformes > Xenocyprididae > Hypophthalmichthys > Hypophthalmichthys nobilis. Next base: position 27,167,373 of record CM075485.1, on the reverse strand, counting down.
TTGCTCTGATACCGTATTTTCCTTGGAAAACGCTCGGAGACATGGAGCCCCGCCCAGATGAGGATGATGAGTGGCTGCCTGCGGTTGATGTGCTGCTGCCAGAGCCAATCGAATCAGGCCGTGGCAGAGCCACGCCCCTTTGAAGGCTGGACACCACAGGATTGGGAGTTTTCAGAATTCCTACAACTTCTGTAAGAAGAATGTTCAGGTAATCAATGAAAAGGGGTTTTACTTTATTAAATCAAATAAATGAAATACAATATTTTTTTCAGGGGCATAGCAACTACAGAGAGCTGCAGTGATGATGTATTTTTGTAGTTTGCATCACCCTGATTCCCTTGACAAAATTGGATTATTGCAGAAGATAATCTCTGTGACCAACAAAAGTTTATGATCATGACAGTCTTCACAAATCAACACAACTTTTGAAGCCAATATACAATCGGCAAAAGTAAAAAGCTAAATGTAGTCTACACAGAAGCTACACCACGGTCACATGACTGCAACGTCCTGACCATTTAAGCTTCAACAACTCTTTCTGTCTTTATTTAAAAGTAAAAACATTTTCCCTGGTGGTATAACTGGTGTATTTTATGTTGTGAAATAAAAAAGTGAAAATATCTTGAGCTTGTGTTAACCACAGACATTATTTCAGGCATTTAACCAAAAACCTGTTGACTTTAGGACGATTGAATTGGAAGTGCTAAAATGCAACTCGTTTCCAAGTTTTGGCCTATAAAAATACGACATCCCTGCAACACTCTTTACGTCCACAGCACGAACGGAGAGTTGCTGAGTAAAATTGCAGCTTTCAGATCAAGCTGAAGCCTCGGTCAGCCTGGGATTGTGTTAAACAAATGCACAAGTGTTAAGCGGTAATCATATTATGGCTCAAAAAATGAGTTTCTTCCTCAGTATTTTTGTCTTGTTTTCTAGTACAAATATCTAAACATTCTCATTTACTTGAGAAGCAAAATTACTTAAGATATTAAGTTTTGTTTTCTGAAAAATTGATCAAAATTAATAAAACTAGTTTATGCTTAAAACAATAATAAAAAAATCCGAATAATAAAAAATATATAAATATAAAAATATAAATAATTTCAAGGAAAAACATGTTTATTTTTCTAACCCCCTGATAAATATTTGTTCTTATTTTAAGCATAAAGTCACTTAATTTTGATCTTTTTTTTTTCAGAAAACAAGACATTGTCAAGTCATTTTGCTTCTCAAGTAAATGTATCTTAATTTAACAATGTTTAGATATTTGTTTTGGAAGACAAGACAAAGAGGAAGAACATAATACTTGCACAGTGTGCAAATTAGTTAGGGTGAACGTCACATTGTAATTCATATTCATGACCCAAGCCGCACCTGTTTGTGCGCTGAGATTCTGACAGAAAATAAACTAAATAAAATCTGAGGAAAAAAGACAACAGAAGAGAAGCATTTTGTTCATGGTTGCTGCAATAGTGTTTTAATCCTAATTGTGATATATTCATGATAAATATACTAGAATAACTGATAGTTTTGTCCCCCCTCTTTTTTTAAACCGTTCCTACACCCTTAAGTTTATTACTATGAGAGTTACATGCGTCAAAGAGAATTCAAATCGTCAGCCTGTGATTGGCTAATAAATACCTTTTCCTGTGACATCACCGTTCACGGAGTGATTGTTAACGGCTGCATTTCTGGGCTGAATGTTTCCAAAAGGTTTCCAAGCCATTCCCATGAACAACCTCTCCTGTCTCCTCAGCTCTGAAACACAAAGATCAAATCCTGTGGATCTACAAGGTCTTACGAGCACAAACAACTTCTACAGTAAGCTTGTGTTAGACTTTGTCTCTAAATGACTAATTTACCATATATTTACCATATTTTGTATTGTGCTATGCTCTGACCTCTGCTCTTCAGCGCTTGTTCCCACAGTATGTGCTCCAGGTCTCTGGTCCAGGCCTCCTTGACGTCCCGTGTCTCTGCCTGTAGGATGTAGGTGTCCTGGGATCGTCTCCTCCTGAACCAGATCTCGAAACTCCGGCCGCTCAGACCGCAGGAGTGGGTCATTCCAATCTCACAGGTCTGCAGAGAAACATTTAATTAATTTATAATCAAAGGAGACCTAGATTAAATTGTGCAATTAAATTGAATTAATAATTAAATTAAAGCACAGATTTAATTACTCATATCTTTATTTGAAAACAGAAAATAAGTATTGTTTTGGCAACACTTTCTGTACATTTTTGATACTGACTGGAAGAGTTTGATTCTCAGGGAATACACATGTATATAAATATGTACACTATTGTTTAAAAGTTTGGGGTCAGTAAGATTTTTTTAATGTCTTTAAAGAAGTCTCATCTGCTCATCAAGGCTACATTTATTTGATCAAAAATACAGTAAAATTGTGAAATATTATTACAATTTATAATAACACTTTTCTGTGTGAATATATTGTAAAATGTAATTTATTCCTGTGATTAAAGCTGAATTTTCAGCATCATTACTCCAGTCTTCAGTGTCACATGATCCTTCAGAAATCATTCTAATATGCTGATCTGCTGCTCAAGAAACATTTATGATTATTATCAATGTTGAAAACAGTTGCTGATTCATATTTTAATGCAATCTTTTATAACATTATAAATGTCTTTACTGTCACTTTTGATCAATTTAATGCATCCTTGCTAAATAAAAGTATAAAATTGTACTGATATAATATTAATATTGCCATACACATACCTTGATAGACAGTTTGTAAACGTACACATCATCTCCACGGTCGTTTTTTTTGGTCTTGGTGAAGAGGATGACATCTTGGAAGAGGAACACTCTCCGGAAGGAACGTTTCTTACGGAAAATTACCCAGAACTCATCCTGGCGCATCAGTTGACCCTGCTCGTTCAGATTCAGCTGAAGAAACAAAACGACAAAAATAAAGAAAAGAAAAAAGAATAATGATTACAAATTGGGAAAAACAGTTGTATAAGAAAAAAGTTCCAAAATTCTTCAATATTTTTTATTGTTTTTATATTTTAGCAGTAGGGGTGCGTATATAGTGACCAAATTGCAATTTTTGGTGAATTATGAACTTTTTTAACAGGTTATTAAAATTCAACTTGAATCGTCACCACTAACATCACAGTCCCGGATGGCGTCCATGGTGAGCAGGTCGTTCCCGTGCCGCAGCTGGAATCGCACCACCTCCAGAGCCGCCTGGATCTCCTCTTGTTCTCCACCTTGATCCGGCACACAGTCGTCCAGGATCTCCTGCAGCAGCAGACTGTATTTACTGATCCTCTGGACCGGCTTCAGCAGGTACGAGGAGAGATCCATGCTGTCACCCAACTCCATCTGCTTACGCTGGACAGGACGGGAAGAAGTTTGATTTCATATATATAGTAAGATATTTTTTGGTAAAGAAATTGATACTTTTATTCAGCAAGGATGCATTAAATTGTGACAGTAAAGACATTTATAATGTTACAAAAGATTTCTGTTTCAAACAAATGCTGTTCTTTTGAACTTTCTATTCCTGAAAGAGTTCTGAAAAACAAAATGTATCATGGTTTCAACAAAAATATGAAGCAGCATAGCTGTTTTCAAAATTGATAATAATCAGAAATGTTTCTTGAGCAGCAAATCATCATATTAGAATGCTTTCTGAAGGATCAGGATCATGTGACACTGAAGACTGGAGTAATGATGCTGAAAATTCAGCTTTGATCACAGGAATAAATTACATTTTGAAATATATTACAATAGAAAATGGCTATATTAAATTGTAATAACATTTCACAATTTTACATTTTTTTCTGTATTTTTTTTTTAATCTAATAAATGCAGCCTTGATGAGCAAAAAATAGGCTTGTTTCAAAAATATTAGAATAAATCTTACTTTTGAACAATATATATATATGTAGGTTCCTCACCTTGAAGTATCTGTGATGTTGAATGAGTGCATCAGACTGGGGTTTGTTCTTGCTGTAAAGTGCGTAAAGTCCAAAACTCTCTCTCTGTTTTAACAGATTTTTTTGTACAAGGTCAAAATGAGGTTCTGTAAGTTTTTAGAAGTGAAAGCAGCAGCATGACTGATTAAAATACAATGTTGTCTCACATGATTTAGGAAACAGCGCCCGACTCTCAGCGGTTCTGCCTGACAGGCCTCCAGTTCCTGCTGGAAGTGCTGGCAGTGGAAGTCGTACAGTTTCTCCAGGTTACCGAAGATTCGTCCGCGCTGACCACGCAGATCCTGCGGGACGTCGGGTCTGGCCAGCAGGGGGACGTAATGAGTCAAGATGTAGCCCAGAGAGCGGACGTACTCCACCTCCGTCAGCAGGAGCTCCTCCATGACGCGGTGAAGCTTCCTGACGGGAAATAAAGATAAGGAAAGATTTCTAAAATAATATGGCACCATGGTAATACTATAGCTATTTTGGATGGTCAAAATAGCTGGTCATGATCACTATAGAAATCTACGCTATTTAAATAGTGGTATGTAAATAATAGTACAATCTTGCTTACTATTAGAATTACAATTATGGTTACCAGTAATACCATCTGAAACAACACGGTGTTGTCACTTATAAAATCCTAGATTTGCTCTGTTTACCGTAACTTTACCTCTCTGGCATCAGTGAAAGCTTTTGGACAGAAAAAGAAATAGCATATGAAAAATATTGAGACTTTTTTCCCCATTAAACACTACTGTTTGAAAGTTTGGGAAAAAAGAAAAGTTGATTCAAAGGAGGAAAAAATATTACATTTAAAAAAAAAAATGCTTTTACATTTTTTAAAAATAATGCACACTGATGAATTGTTTACAATTACACCGGAAACATTTATTAAAGTAAACTTTATCAGATTTAATTTCACAAGAACACAATATAACTCACATGGATCTGCTTGGGCTTTCTGGCGTGGATGCAGTGTTTTCTCCATCAGTTCTCCAGTCGTCTCTGGCGCCGTCTGTCTCTCCGCAGAAGCTGCCGTGGCGAGGGTCCTGTGAGAAGATGGGCTCTGTGATGTGGAGCTCAGATCTCTTGCTGATGTTTCTGTTCGCTGCTGCCTGCCAAGGGAACCACTGACAGCCCACGGTACCCGAGCCTGCGACGGGTTTCTGGTCTTGGGATGCTTTTCTGCCAACGTTTCTGCCTCTTTGCCCGCAGTCTGCTGGATTTTCCTTTGCGCTCTGTGCGGTTTTGGAGTCTCTCCGGGATTTGTGGTTGGATCTGAAGTTGAAGCAGGTGACGGTGCTGTGCATGCTGTCTCTCGCTCGACTCGCCCTGCTCTCCGACGGATCGGGCTCATCTTGTACTGGGGTGGGCGATATGACCAAAGTCTTATCTCACAATATGAGAAATTTGATTTCATGATAATGAGATACATCACAATATAGTTAACGAGAAATAAGAACAAAAAAGCAACTTTTACTTTTACAACAAGTACAATAGAACAAATATACAAATATGGAAGATTATTTCTGCCATGGAATTAAAAAAATATATAAAAGGTAACTGCAACTTTTTATCTCACAATTCAAACTTTTTTTAATGCAATTGCAAGAAAAAAAGTTAGAAGTGTGAAATATACAATCTGAATTGTGAGGGGAAAAAAGTCACAATTACCTTTTTTTATTTCTTTATTTTGTGGCATAAACAACAACAACACCAACATAATAGAATTGCGAGATGTAAACTCAGAATTACGAGAAAAAAGTCAGAATTGCAAGATGTAAACTTGCAATTATAAGTTTATAACTTGCAATTGTGATGGAAAAAAAGCCTGAATTGTAAAAAGTTGCAATTACCTTTTTATTTTTTTATTCTGTGGTGGGGAAAAATCCAAAAAACAAAACAGAACTGCGAGATAAAATCACAAATGCAAGAGAAAAAAGGCAAAATTGTGAGATAAAAAGTCACCTTTTTTATTTCGCAGCAAAAAAAAAAAAAAATAAAAAAAAAAAATAAATTGTGGGATTTAAATTCAGAATTGTGAGATAAAAATAACACAATTATCATTTCTCTTATTCTGTGGCAGAAACAACAACAATAACAAAAAAATTGCTAGGAGAAAAAAAAAAAATCAGAATTGCAAGATGTAAACTCGAGTTTAAAACTTGCAATTGTGAGGTAGGAAAAGCCTGAATTGTGGGATAAAATGCTGTAATTACCTCTTTTCTTTTTTATTCCATGGCAGAATCAAGCATCCATATCACACCGCCCCACCTTATCTTGTACGGATGCTTCTGAATCCTCACCTGGAATCATCTCCGGCCAATCAGAGCCACATCCAGCAGGTATTTGAGCTCCTTCCAGAAGCGCCATTCTCTCCTCCAGCCGCTGCCGGACCTCCTGGTAGTGGATCCAGGCGGCGTTCCACACCTGCAGAGCCCTGGAGCTGGAACACGCCTGCGCTCTCACGTCCTGGAAGTGCTCGGGAGAAAACTCGTTTAACCTCTGCAGGTAAGTGTGAAGACGGCTCCAGCTCTCTTCATCTGGGGAACAGCAGTATTGCTCCTGTTCCAAAAATCGTCTGCAGTCGCTGGCCACAGCTGAAGCCTGAGAAAAATGATGGATTAGATCATGTTTTTGGGGGATTTTTGGCATTATATTGATAGAAAGTCCAGTCTTAGACAATATTTGATTAAAAAAGATATACTGATATCAATATTTACTGCAGCTTCTAACAAAACATTTAAAAAACGGGGTAATTTCTTAGCTGAACTGACCAGATGTATTTTCTTGAAAGAAGGCAAGTTTATATTTGGCAACTAGTTATAACATTAAACACTAGATGGCAGAATTTTATTTTAAAAGGGAGGAAACTTCTGGTGAATTACCCTTCCATGTTGGCCAACAAAATGACATCAAGACTGAACAGCTTTATTTTGTCTTGTCAGATTGAGCGTCACTAAAAAAATATTTTCAGTTGGTTTCTGAGTCAATGTGAGTCAATTGGTGTAAGCTAATTGAAATTGAACATAATAAGCTATATGAATGTTTTGGTTTTAGTATATATAAAGTATGTAAAGAAATGAGCTAAACTTTCAGACGTACCCTCTCACAGAAGTGGCAGATGTACACCATGGTCCCCAGCTCTTCACAGCAGTGCTCGGCCCGCGACACAAAATCAGCCAAGCTGGATTTAAACATGGACACCATCCTGTGAAACACCTCCGTCTCGGGATAGTTTGGCCCCTGCACGCTCTCCGCATCGGACACCAGCATCATCGCCTGATGCTTTCGCTCCTGATATTTAACAAAATACACACGATTAAAGACTGCAGATTTTTTACTGCTTCCCACACTTTAAGAAGAAAAGATTCTTCATAGAACCTTCAAGGGTTCTTTCTGTCAGAAGCTTCATATATAGAACCTACTTAGGGGTTCCCATCATGTGATCATTTAATGGATTTAGTTTTAATGAATTTTTAATTTTAATTAAATTTTATGAATAAAGCAGCTTGTAAACATACTTTATCACTAGAAGAAATTGAAATAACTCATTAAATGTGAAAGTATCATGTCATTTAAGACTTATATAGAACCTTTTTAGAATAAAGTGCTCTTTAAAATTGAGTTAAGAACTGTATGATTCTATATAGAACCCCAATGAACCTTATTTCCTAAGAGTGCAGCTAACAGTGAACGTTCTCAGAACTTTGGCTAACGTTCTTCCAAGGTTCTCTCAAATTTATGAGCAAACGTTAGCATCATTTATATCATTCTTGGAATGCTTTTTCTGAAATGTTTAAGTTGGACGGTCGTCTGTTTTTTTAAATGTTTCAGAATGTCTAGAGAACATTCAAAAGTAACGTTTGCATAACCCCCCCAAAAAAACTTTCAGTAATAATGTTTTCATAGCCTAATGGGAATGTTGGCAAAATGTTCTTTAACATATGAAGAGTTCCATCTGACATGTTTTCTTTTAAATGAGCATTTTTTTTTTATCAGGCTCCTATGTATAGGTTCAGTAATTTCACTTTATTAGTCAGTTACTGAAATGCCTTATTTTCAAAAATGTCACTTTAGTCAATTCATTGGTATTTAACAAATTTGACTCTTTTGCTGCAAAACCAGCTACATCCATGTGTGCTTTTTTTGCAAAAACCTCTGGTAACACTTTATTTTACAGTGCCGTAGTTACATGTTACTACATGTACTTACTCCAGTAATAACAGTAAATTATGCAAGTAACTAACCCTAAACCTAACCCTAACTGTAACTCTATAGTAAGTACATGTAGTTAATTAATAATACTCAGTACTTATTTGGCACTGTAAAATAAAGTGTAACAAGTCCAAGTCCACCTCTTTGGACAACAAGACATAGTTTCTGTCAGTTTTACAGCAGTAAAAGGAACACTGTTGTGTTTACTCATGAAATCCTGTCATTGCCACTGTAACAATGGACAAAACATGATAAAAACTTGCAGCTTGGCAATTGAAAGTTGGTTCATAGGCACACCGTCATTCATTTTGAAATTACATGATTCGATTCACATCTTCCAATTGGTTCTTCTGTGGACTTAAAGGCTTTTGCTGACAAAGGGAAGTGGTGTTTTGCAGTTTCTGCAAAACGAATGAACCGGTATTTCTGAATAGGTTGACGCTAAGATTTAGCGGATTTGAAGCAAAAGTATTTGATGAGCGTATACTATGTGCGGAGAGCATTCACTCAACGTGAAGAATGATGAGGTTTAATCTTTCTAATTTTTAAGTCACTTCTGCAGCAGCACAGCATAAAGTTTCTTGACTTTCACTCACGTTTGCTTCAGAGAGAAACGCTTCGAAACTCTGCAGCGTCTGTTGGATTCGTTCACTGGAGTCGTCCACAGATTCGGCCTGCAGGAGCTGCGCTTCTCCTTCTGTGTCGAACCATTCCTTCATCTACAGAGAGACACGCTTACTGAATGTCTGAATGCTAAACTAGTCGAAATGCAAAAGATGAATGTACACTACTGTTCAAAAGTTTTTTTTTTTTAACTTGTATTGACACTTATTCAGCAGGAATGCATTTAATTGATCAAAAGTGACCATAAATAGCCTAGATTTATAATGTTACAAAAGATTTCTATTTCAAATAAAAAGTATCATAGTTTCCACATAAATATGAAGCAGCACAACTGTTTTCAGCATTGATAATAATCAGAAATGTTTCTTGAGCAGCAAATCATCATATTAGAATGATTTCTGAAGGATCATGTGACACTGAAGACTGGAGTAATGATGCTGAAAATTCAGCTTTGATCACAGGAATACATTACATTTTAACATATATTCACATAAAAAACAGCTGTTTTAAATTGTAATATTTCACAATTTTACTGTTTTTACTGTATTTTTTAATCGAATAATTACCACCTTGTGAGCAGAAGAGACTCTTTCAGAAACATTAAAAAAATCTTACCGACCCTAAACTTTTGAACTGTAGTGTATATTGTGGCCTTAGGGTATAAGTGAAACCATTATTTTTAAAAAAACTTTTTTTGTTTGTGTGATTGTACCTTTGCAAACCTAGACTCCATCTTTCTGAGCTGTAACAGGAAGTCCAGGTGCTGCAGGGACATATTGGACTTCCTGGCCAGCACATGCACCTGCTCCTCCATGGCGTTGTACAGATGTGTGACCGTGTCAATCACCTCACTGCGGGAAAACAGATGATTTACTCCATCAGGTATCTTCAATATTAAATGCATGATCAGTAGAATGTTTTATTATTGGTATGTCATTCATCACATGTAGTTTGAAGTGATGTTTTAATTAGTTTAATTGCTTAGTCATTCATCTAGCTCAAGTTTGAGAGTGAAGTGTGTTGAAATGTGTTTTTACCAGCTTTGTTCACAGTGTGGCGACCTCACATTAGTTTCCCGCCTCAGCCTCGCCAGCATGGCTCCGCCTCCCCTTTGCAAGCCGACCAATTGTGTGTCTTCTAGCACATCCTTCATTAGAGTTCCCTGCTCCTCGATGCACTGCTGCACATCCTGATTCCACACAAGAATTTCTGCCATTTTACATATTCACAGAGGTCTGCGCATCATCGTTAAGTAAGAACAGCCTGCTTTTATTTGTGAATAATTTAGTTTGGAGGCATTCGGTTTAAAGACAGGATGATTGCAGATGAAAATGTTTAACTTACCTGCACTGTGTCGATTTTATGAACACCTTCCAGTTTCTTTATAGCTTCTGACAGCAGAGCGGACGCCTCTTGCAGGTCTGACAGAAACGGATACAGTTTCTGTAACATAAAAAGTGGTGCATGTTTGTGCAGATATGCAAGGTTAAAGAAACTATAAAGTAAAATAGTTAATTTATTAAAAAAATAGAATAATAATGTCAATATGTTAATATTTACATAACAATAAATATATAATCATAATCTTAATAATATATAATAAATATTACAATATTATTTTTAAATATAACAATTTAATGATTATATTTAATTATTTAATAATTAATATAATAATAATAATAATAAAATACAATTTTATATGATATAATATATACATGCTAATAATAATAATGCATAGTATTACAATATTATTTTTTAAATATAACAATTTAATGATTATATTTAATAATATAATAATAATATAATACAATTGTATAATTATGTAATAATAAATACATGTTAATAATAATAATATATAATAAATATTACAATATTATTTTTTCAAATCTAATGTAATTTAATGTAATAATGTTATTAATATAATATTAAAAATAATGTTTTAATATATTATATATAATAATGAATATGAATATATAATATAATATATTACCTATTAAAATATAATTTTACATATAATTTAATATAATATTATGAATTGTAATATATTATTACATATGTTATGATTGATAAACTTAAATATTAATAAAATACTAATAAAAATAATATTTGTATAAAAAACAAGTTTAAATATATAATGTAATAATAAAACTATTATATAATTGTACAAAATTATTTAAAAATATAATTTCATGTAATATTATAATGTATTATTAAATATAATATTATATTATTATAATTGATCATATAATATAATTCTATTTAAATCTAATATAATTTCATGTAATATTTATATTAAATGTTTTAAATTAAATATATGAAATTTTAAAGTCTATTACTATTTTATACATATAATATTATAATTGATAATATATTTAATGTATTATAACTTATCTTTTATATATTATATATATTATATATAAATATATAAAAGATAAATTATAATACATTAAATATATTATATTATCAATTATAATATTATATGTATAAAATACTAATACAAATATTATTATTATTATTATTATTATTATATTACATATTTTATTAATAATGCTGGTAGGAATCAGATTGGCTGCACAATAATGTACCTGATGTATTTGTAGCCAGTCACAGTGACTGTACGGTAAGGACCCGTGTAGAGCCGCAGTTAACTGACTGATGTCCACTATTTTTTGTAGAGCCTTAAATGACGTCACTGTTTCAATCTGCAGAGAGTTGAGAAGATCAAAGTCTGTTAGAAATACTTACAGAACTATATTATTAAAGATAAGCACTGAAGCCAGCTGTGTGTGTGTAATTATAGAAAAAAACAACTCTTCTGACCGTAACGCCGGGCCTTTTCTCATGACTGTGGCTATTGTCCTTTTTCACCAGCAGCAGAATCCAGTACACAGCATGAGGAACCTGTTCCTGTGGACAACACTCAACATTTACTGCAGAAATATTGATTTAGATTTGTATGTTTTTAAGAGGTTCTCAAGCTACAGTTTTAACCCCAAAACACACACACACCTGGACCATCAAGAGCGCTTTGGCAAACTCTGGATGCATTGGCTTCTTCCGCGCATCAAACACCACCGTCATCCCTGCATCTTTCATCTCTTTCCTAAAAAACATATGGTTAACATTAAAATTGCTGTCTGATATATCAGTATGTTAGCAGTGAACATGTTTGCTGTTGTACCTGGTGATGGTGTGGAAGTACAGCAGGAGTTTGCAGATCTCCTGACTTAAAATCGCTACAGAAGCCCAGACCTGATGATCTCCATAAATCTCCAGAACTGCTCGGCCTGAACGGTCCCGACCACCTGGAGGAGGCAGAGGAGGTTAGAAGGACATGTGACCATGACAGCGCTGGTTTCATTACTGCAGTCTGGGATCATCTATTTTCATTTGCCTTGCAGAGAATAGAAAATATTCAATTCCAATAGAAATCACAACCTGGGCATGTTATTGGAGAAGAAATAGATTGTATTCATAGTTTTTTTTAGTTTGTAGTTTCCTTCGTCATTGCGTTCGGGTCAAAGGTTGCTCTTTCGCCCAAGTCGACTTGCGCAGTATGTGTATGGTCGTCCGCTGGAAGCTAGTTATTTGAATTTTTAAAGTTTTAAATATGGATATTTTTCTTACAAAAATGCATTGCTTCGCTTCAAAAGGCCTTTATTAACCTACTGGAGCCGGATTGATTATGGATGGATGCTTTTTTTTGTTCAAAATGCGGGCCTTCACTACCATTATAAACCTTGGAGGACTAAGGATATTTTTAAATATATCTCTGATTGTGTTCGTCTGAAAGAAGATAGTCATACACACCTAGGATGGCTTGAGGGTGAGTAAATCATGGTGTAATTTTCATTTTTGGGTGAACTATTCCTTTAAGTTGGCATGATAAATGTGTTTTTTACCTGTAAGACACATGATTCCTGAGTGAAGAAGGCCATCAGCTGTAAGTGAAGTAGGAGTTGATGATCTGGATGGTGGTCTCTCTGTTTCAGCTTGCGCTGAGGCGTCTGAAAGATTTATCCGTGGTCCAGTAACAGGAGGGGACAGAGTTTTTGGGTCCTGAGAGAGATCTTCAAAGGAATAAGTCAACATGCATTAATAACATGTTTAAAGAGATTTTTTAGCTTCTAACAGGATGATCATAAGGACTGTAATATCATGTCTTTAAATAAAACATATTGAACATATTTGATCTTTTCCTCCTTTTTTCTTAGATTAGCATCTTGAAAAGCCGCTGGCCTAGAAGAAACAGACATAATCCAAACCTTGAGTCACGAATCGTCGTCTGTTTATCTTTGGAGACACAAGTCCGAAAGTGGTGGTCTTCTTCCCTGGAACCACATGTAGTCTTGGGATCATTTCTAAGTAGCTGCTTCTGTCCACCTCATTTGTTTGTCCTTGGACAACAATGTGGCATTTCTCAGATGTCCCAATCACAGGTGGAGTAAAACAGTCCTGAGAAACATTCTCGGATTGTTCCCTAAGCCCTCTGCTGGAGTAATTACCTAACGGACCTTTTTCTGAGGAGCTGCAATGATCTGGAGTTTCCTGAGCAGGTTCATTTGGATGCTCAGATCTTTCTTTGGGTTTAATGGGTGCTTCCATGAACCGACATTTTGGCACTTTGGTCCCTTGTCCGTGTTTCCTCTGCATGCACGGCGTACAGGGTTCCTCTGCAAACCTCACGGTGCGCACACAAGCAGTTCGGTCCCGAGTAGCACCGCTGGACCTCAGCAGAGGAGTATGAGATTGAGCCCTTGTCTGTGAATATCCTTGGGTTTCTTTGGTAAGGTCCATTAGAGTATTGCAGTTGCTTCCCAAACTGCTCTTACTTCTGCTGTCCCATGTGTTAGGAGACACCCAACCTACCGGCCGCATCCCAGACTGAGCTGGATCCATTTCAGCGTGTCTGGAAGTACTGCTGCTGTCTACCAAACGCAAGGACACTGCTATGCCATCCCGCGCAGGACAAATCCTTGTCTCAACGGAGAAACTAGAAGGGGTAGGTGTATGTGGACGGCACAAACGCAAAGACTCCTGATGGTTTGACGGAGACGAGGAGGCCATACTCCGATTGTCTTCGAATTCAGGGTTGGCCACCTCTTCCCAGGGAACTTTGACTATGCCCTGCTCGGTTTTGAGGATGCAACGTGCCAGAGGCGTTCCATGTCTCCCGTCATTAAGCTCCCGAAGCCAGGCTTCAGTGAAGATGCTGGGATATGAGGTCTCAGGTATTGGGGTTTCCTCCAGCTCACGTTCCTCCACCTCCAAAAGGCTCTGGACCACGATGCGGGCGTCCTGGTTCGCAAACGGAACAACCTGCAGGTAAAAGTCTCCCGGTCTGAGCAGCAAAGGGTTAACGGGAGCAAGCTGGATAACGATGCGATCCTTTAAACACAAAGGCCACCCAGCACAGCTGAACACCCTCTGAGAATATGAAGCCTGTTAGGACACAGAGAATTCCATTTGGAATTTTAACATTTAAATTTAAAGGTAGGCGTCAAACAGGATGCAGCATTCCAATTTGAATTTGAATATAAGGAAGCAGTTAAAATGAATCTAAAATATGAATAAAACAAATTCACATAACAGTAGTTTTTTTTTTTTTTTAAAAACTTCCAATTAGAAAATTAAAAAGTTTCAAAAAAGCATTGATGGATGGATAGACCGATATAAAATGGATAGAAAGATAGAAAATGGATGGGTGGGTGGGTGGATAAAACCTCAACAGAGAATGAAAGAAAGATGGATGGGTGGGTGGATAGAAAGACAGATAAATGAATAGATAGATAGACAGACAAAGATAGATAGATGGACAGAAAGATAGATGGATGGATAGATAGATAGAAAGGCAGAAAGATGGATGGAAAGAAGGATGGATGGGTGGATAGAAAGACATAAGTGAATGGATGGATGGAAAGATAGATGGATGCATGGGTGGATACAGTAGAAAGACAGAAAAATGGGTGGATGGATAGAAAGGCAGAAAGATAGATGATGGAAAGAAGGATGGATGGATGGATGAATGGATGGATGGAACCTCAACAGATAAAATGACAAAGATGGATGGGTGGATGGATGGATAGAAAGACAGAAAGATAGATGATGGAAAGAAGGATGGATGGGTGGATAGAAAGACGAATGGATGGATGGAACCTCAACAGATAAAATGACAGAAAGATGGATGGGTGGATAGACGGATAGATGGATGGATGGATGGATGGATAGAAAGATAGATAGAAACATGGATGGATGGATAGAAAGAGAAAAACTGATGTTCTTTTCCTTAATCATAAAGTATATACCTTTAGTGTCAATGCAACTTGTTCGTTTTTGCAACTTTTGATTTGTAAGTAATGAAGCAATAAGACAGTCCAGCTGATTTTCCTCAATTAGCCTCTTTCACACACAGAGTCTTTACTCGTTAATTACAGGTAAATTACCGTTAAAAGATCACGTGTGAACAGCACATTTGTGTATTTACCAGAAAAGTCGTTCTGGTAATTTTACAGTGTTTTATTGGGATTTCTGTGTGAAAGGGAAATTGTCACATGTAAGTGCTTTTATCATTTTTAAGAGTTCACATTCCAATGTTAAATGCTGACAGCCTAGAATTAAACAATCACTGCCGATTATATTAAGATCGTTCTTCTTTCTCTCATACAGATAGTGATTATGAATTGAAAATTAGGAAGTGCAGCCCATGGCGCTGGCTTCAGATGGATATCTGTGGAAGCAGACTGATGAAGGGCTTTAAAGGACAGCGCTTTAAGTGAACAGCATGCAGCGACGCTCTTGATGTCAAAAACACGTCCTATAATCACTGCGCTGGAGAACATCTGAGCAGACGACCATCACACGGCCGACTGCCTGAGTCACGCATTGATTGACCTCAGATACTGCGGTCAGATACTGACCTCAGATACTGAATTGTCAGAAGAGATATCGGAGTGAAGATTCGTCTGAGAGACATATACTGTGATAGCCTCTCATTAGCTGAGCTCAGACTGTCATTATATGATGTGTGTGAATAACATCAGATAATGTGCTACTAACAATTTTAGGAGAGCTTATTTTCTAAATGTCTACAGGGCCAAAAGTGCCCATAGTTGAAGAAACATCCGTGTATTTTAGATCCTGTAACTGGCCACCATTTTTTGTATGTTACTAGTTCGACTGTAATTTCTAAGGTCACTTATTTATACAGTTTTTTTTTTTCCCACACTCACACAGGCCGCCTGCTGCACGCTCTCCAGAAGGTGCCTGGCAGGGATGAGGAAGTCGGTCAGACACTGGAGGGCGTCTCCGTGGTAATGAGCATCGATGACCTGGAAGAGCTGGCTGAGGACAGTAGAGGCCGTGACCTCAAACGGTGGGTAGAGGGCGGACAGACAGCTCTGGATGGACGAGTCCAGGGACTCTGGATTCTGTCAGGACACACAGACAGTTGCAGTCCGTGAAAATATATGTATATATGCACACACAGAGACACAATATTGTGTATTTGTAAATATAACCATACACCAAATCAAAGCCCAAACACAGGCATCTTCTACTAGAATCTGGTCCTGAAGGACAGATTCATCCTGAGAAATGATCTCTCCTGAATATTCAGCTCAAACTCACGTGTGTTTTTGGTTGAGTATTACAGACAGACAGGTGTTGAGACAGTCTGTGGGGAGTTTTCAGTGTCAGATTGAGTTCTCTGACCCTCAGGCCCAAATCCCCCCCTTTAGTCTCTGAATCTGGATTTAGCCGCTCTCCTGGGTTAATGGACATTCCTAGTGTCCAGTGGCTCAAGCATGTGCACACATATATGCACACCATAGAGGTGTACGTTTAAAGACAAGGGCCCAAAATTGTTAGAGAGTAGAGACACCAGAGACCGTTCAACTGTCATTGATCACCCAGGATTTACTGTCCAGATGAATTATTAGAGGAATTATTACTGTATATGCAATCCAAAAGGAGAAACAAAAAGTCATTGTGAAAATTTAAAATTGACCCCCGTTTACTTTTTTCATGTTTCTAGTCTTAAAGTGCCCCTATTATACTATTTTAAAAGTCTCCTACAACAGGTTTACATGCATACAAGTTCAAAAAACACTTCAATTTTCTCAATATACACATTGCAGCATCAGCTCTTTTCTCACAGTGTCTGAAACGGTTCAATAAAGGAGTCGGTCTCTCTAAACACCTCCTTTCTGAGAGCCTACTCTGCTCTGATTGGTCAGATGGCCAAGTGAAGGCCCAGTCTGTTGTGATTGGTCTACTCTGCTCGGATTGGTCAGATGACCCAGTCTGCTGTGATTGGTCAACCGCTTACAGCACGTGTCAGAAACTAAACTCCCATTACCATATCTGAATTTCAGCTCTGCACAATGATACGAACAGTATCGATGGTGACGGTTTTACCATATCAATTTCAGCACGAGTCTCATCTTTTGAAGTGCAACTAACTGGATTTGCAGCACAGAAAACAGTGTCTTCTCGACATGAACAACACGAACCAAACTCTTCCAGTCTCAGATACAACTACAGTGTTTAAGGGGCAAAGTAGACATTGTTCGCGGCAGCCAATGAAGACCATAGACTGGCATTATGCAAATTTGTTACCAACCAATGTAGGTTCATCCAGGAAGTGAGACTGAAATACTGACTCCATTAACTCCATTTATCTGCACTTTGATCTTTGAAACTTTGCAGACCTTTTCAGCTCTATTACACACTCCATGAAAGGTAATATTCAAAAAAGCATAATGGGGGCACTTTTTTAACTATAATTATAAAGTTTTAATAATCATTCTAATTTTATCAGAATAGCGAAGTCCACACCACAACTGTAAAGATAACAACACAGGAATGATATCATTGAAATCACTTGAAATGATTTTTTTTTCAGCTGATGAGTTATAAAAACAATGACAGCCAATCAGAATCCTTCTGATTGAAAATGCAGCGCACACTTAAAATAGACAGAATGTCCATTAAAACAGAAAAACCTTAAAAATAATGCTCTTTTAACTTTTATAAAAAGTTTTGAGTTTTCACTGCTTTTGAGTGACTTTATGTACTGACATTTTGATAAAACAAAAAAGAGAAATCTTTGTGTAGATAAACTTTAATGAGAACTGACATATTTCTCCCTGATTTTTCTGTGAGAGCACGTTTGACTCCAGCCCGGATCATTTCTTGAGTTTTATCTTGTGAAGTGTCTGATGTGAGAGTGGACACGTCTGTGACACTGGATCTGTCCTGTCCGGTATATTTCTGACTGATCCGCATTTATGTCGAGTGAGAAACCGACGCCATGTTTGAGGACTTGCTGAAATATACTCACAGTGACCTCGAAACTCCTCTGACCTCAGCAGCTATCCATCAAATCACATGACTGATGTTCTGTGTGTGTGTGTGATTCTTGAACATTAGTTCCTAGTGTCCAGTTTCTCATACTCAGAGACACTCTATTTAAATAGAATTTTGTAGCACTGTAAAAAAAAAAAAAGTATATATATATATATATATTTTTTTTTTTTTTTTTTTGAAGATACTACAAGAAAATACTATTTCAGTCTTTCTTCTTCCAAATTTGTTTAGTTTAATGTGTTACTAGCAATTTCTGAGTGTAAATTGTTTCTTCATCATTCTTTTCTCACTGAGTGCATACAATAAATCCAGTCACATTTGTTTTTAACCACAGGAGAATAAAATAAAACATTTGAAACCCTTTAGTGACAGACTGAAACATCAACAGTTAGATTTGCATTAGCATTTTAAGTTCGCATTTGCTTTCAGGGTTTGTACTTTTCAAAGTAAATCCTACACCAATTGTTTTTCAGTGTAGTTTGTGTCGATAAAATTATTAATTGATAAATCAGTTGCATTTATCACCATTTTGCGCTTGCATCCTTGTTACTTTTATTTACTTGTCAGTATTTTTGTCTTGTTTTCCAGTATAAATATCTAAACATTCTTAAATCAAGATACATTTAATTGAGAAACAAAATTAAGATGTTAAGTCTTGTTTTCTGAAAATATATCACAATAAAGTGACTTAAAACAAAGAAAACAAGAAAAAGTATCTGCCAATGAGGTCAGAAAAATAAACTTTATTTAAAGGGAAAACAAGTTTATTTTGTTTTCTTCTAAGACACAGCTCAGTCAAGGATTCAGTTTGCAGACCCTATAGACACATTTCTGTGACTTATTCTTGATTTAAGAAACTTTTTACCAAACAAACAGTAACTCCGTTATGTTCCTTTATCACGTGTTGGAGCAAATGTTTGCGTGTTTATCCAGGACAGTCAGGCAACAAAGAACATTCAAGCATCTGACGCATGAGGAACGAGACGCTCGACTTTCCTCAGAGGAATGTCATGCGTTATGATTCACAGAAACATTGCTCATTCCTTGTGTCACGTTTCTTTCTAAAACTTTCATACATGCCATGAAGTGATTCTATAAAATGCCACAAAGCGTCACATTGGTTTGCGGAATGAAATGGCAGTATGTAAATGATCTCGTTGCATTATCATTAACGGTTCATGACATGAAGTCACAGGTGCAGAAGGTTTGAATACAGAACAGCAAAAGTTACCGTACCATTCTGAGCAGACGATGGCGCTTCTCCAGTTAAACCTCCATGTCAACTATCTGAAGTCCCTTCTGAAGCAAGTAAGTGTTTTATGAAGCGGATCCATCCATTCTGTGTGTGTCTGTCCAAACCGAACACTGCAGGACTCTGATTCCTCTGTCTGTCTGCTGTGTCTTTGAAAAGGGGCTGTCCACAGTTCAGAGAGAGAGAGTCCCTGTTATCAGGGATTTCCTTTACATTTGCCGCTATTATGAAATGGTGGCTGTACCAGATTCTGGTAAATGTCTAAAAAAAAAAATGGTATAGAATCATCCTGCCACAATTCTCTCTCTCATTCTGAGCTTTATTTAATTTGTAAATGACAAATTATAATCAATAATTTACATAATAATTTAAATTAAATTAGCTTCATAATTGGTGGGTTTTACAACATTAACACTGTTATTTTTCTGTTTTTATTCTGATTTGTATTATTTAAAGCACTGTATAAATACAAAGTTCTGTCATGAAACTCTAGATGGCGCAGGCTGATCTGCTTGCAATCACATCATTCTCTATAGGGCACAGCTGATTGGTTCCTGCTGTATCAGTAGCCAATGAGCTCGCTGCTCAACCTACAAATACTTGGTCAGCATTTGCTATAATAGTTGCAGCGTGCTTTCAGAAACCCTCCACCCTCCCCAGCTCCACCTGTATAGATCTGCTGTGGGTAATTCATGTATGCTATATTGTATAGCAGCAGTGTAGCAGATCTGCTAAGACCAAACATATCAACATTGTTATATCCATTACCATGCCAAACACTCCAAGAGTTATCATGACAGAAATTAAGGTGACTTCCCTTTAAAGTCATTATGAAATGGCAAACTTGCATTACATTTTGATGAAAGATTACAAAAACTTTTTACTACTGAACTGCAATAAGATCAAGAAATCAAGAAAAACAAGGTTTATTTTGATGTCATGTTGACTGTAATATTCATTCATTAAAAAATAAGTTATTCATATTCATATTTACCATGTAGGTTGTATTAGATGCCAGTTTCAGTATTTGTAGCTGCTTTCTAAATCCATTTTTAAATTTGAAACAAATTAAGGTTCAAATGAGAAACATAAAAGGTTTTCGAGAACTTTTGATTCTCTGAACTTTAGATTTGAACACCACAGAGAACTTTTGATTCTCTACTGTAGAAAACCATCATATTTCTTGTGTTTTAAAGAACCTAGAAACCAATGTGCTGATCTGATATGAAATATCAATATGGCTTTCAACATTAATGTGTTAACGTGATTAATTCAAAATCCTTTACACGTTGAAATAATTTAGCAAAAATAATGCAAATAAATTACTGAAGCACGTGAAATTGCGTCATTAATGTAATTTACGTCACAGTTACATGATCTTACAAGTCGGAAGTTTATCACACTGAACTTCTACAACAGCATAAGCACCTGTAACCCTGGAAGGTGGAAATTTCTATTCTAACCCTTTGACCCGATTTCGCTTCTCTGTTTGCGAACAGATCATTTTAAGTGGTTTCTGAAGAGCGTGAACCCTCACGCTTTGCGCTGTGTGAAATACAGACTGAACTGAACTCCACTGTATGGCCAGATGATACACAAAATACTCTGCTGGATAAAGCAAACCAACTTTTCGCTATTAAAGTTTTGATGGATGAGGATTGCAATCAAGGTAAAGACGACTGCTGTGACGTACAGGAGTCGTTATTAGGTGCTTCCTAACCGCCTTCCGTATTCAAGTTACGAAGAAAGTGTAAACTGGCGTTGCGTCAGTTACACTTTTTCCGTAAGTTTAATAGGGAAGGCGTAGGACGTAGTGTAAGCTTTGTGAACTGCAAGAGTTTTACACTTTCTTTGTATGTTGAATACGGAAGGCGGTTTGGCGGACATATTACTTCATAACTTGTTAAATATGGATATTTTTTTACACAAATGCATCGCTTCCCTTCAGAAGGCCTTTATTAAAACCCCCCGGAGCCGTGTGGAGTACGTTTATGATGGATGGATGTGGATGGAAGCACTATCTTCAGCTCATACTCGTCGGTCCCGTTCACTGCCATTATAAAGCTCGGATGCGTCAGGATATTTATTAATATTTCTCTCATAGTGTTCATCAGAAAGAAGAACTGAAAAAAGAAAAGTGAACTAATCCTTTAACAAATTCGTAGTTTTTTTTAAAAGTTGACAGTTAATAGGTTATGGTTAGCAATTTTACAGAGTCATATGTAAATCCATGACTCAAGGCGAGATATAGAACCTCATAAAAGCAGCCGAACGGTTAACAAGTGCAAACCAACAGCGATCCCTCAGATAACAGCTGACCACATTCACAGACGTGAACACAGACTAAACCTCAGGAGATGAACGCAGAGACACATTCCCCAGAAACTCAGCGTTATGTAACTCACAATTACTCATACAGCCAAGAAAATTCATTTGTTTGGTAAAATCAATCAGCAAAAGACATGCAAACACAATTTGTCATTTAAGAAACAAAACTCTGCCATATAAACCACATTCACACAGAAATGCAAACGTTAGTCGGGTGGAAAGAGAGAGAGAGAGACGTGCTGTAGACGCTCGGCTCATAATTTCTCTACGTGCTGAGTGAGAAATTGCTGTTCTCTAGAGATCCATTAGATAAATAGCAGTTAAAGATAGCAGCCATTAAACCGGCCCGACCCACTCAATGAGTGAAACAGATGCGTGTGTGTGTGTGTGTTTAACTGATGGAGAGTTTAGACACTGATCACAAGCAGGAAACTATTATTGAAGGGTCTGGACATCAGATATTGTGTTTACTTTCCATATTATGTGTACTTTATGAATTAAAGTGCCCCTATTATGATAATTTTAAAGGCTCCTACTTGTTTTTTGGAATCTCCTACAATAGTATCCAAGGTCAAACAACACTAATTTTCTCATTGTAGCATTACATGAAAGGTAATATCCAACATTAATTATTTGGAATAATACATTGGAATAAACATATTGATCCATAATTCATAATCATTAGGCTGTATGGTCATTGTAAATGTAAAATATGGCAGTGAAGTACAGTATCTCCAGACCTCAAAAACTTTCTTGGTTCCATCACCTCAAGCAACAAGAGTTCTTTTAAAGGCTTTTTAGGACTTTTGCAAAAAATGAATTTGATGCTTTTGTGTTGTTGACAGCACTGGATCCGGCTCTGTTCAGCCTACAGCAGCAGCGGGAGCTCATTTAAAGCTGATCACTGGTCCCGCGCGTCTGAAAACATCTAAACAGTCATGACCTTAACAGAGAAATCAGTGACTGATGCGTTTTCCTCTCTCTACAGCACGGACACCTCAGGGGAAGCGGGAAATGCCACAGCGCATCTCTGAAACCCGATCCGCGCGGACGAGAGCGAGAGTTGTGCGACCTGAGGCGGCTGGTCGTGTTGGTTTGTCAGCGCTGCCGTGACTGTCCTTGGCCCCGTGACAAATTCACATTACGTAAGAATGTAAACTGAAGTGAATTGACAACAGCGCTAAAGTTAGTTCCGCTGTAACCGGGGAGTCCAGACGCATCATCCGTTAAAGACGGAGAGAAACGCAATCGTTACTATGATGAGGTTTAGTTCATTCACGTTTGACAAAGATTATATTTAAATGGCTTGTGTCCTAGAAAAGTTTTCAGAAAACTATTTTAAAATTATATACAACATTCTCAACAAAGTAAACTGGGCCGTTAAGTATTCATCATGGTTGTGTTATGTTTTATTACATGCAAAGAGGTGAACCAATCTGATCAGAGCTCATTTACATAGAGTTTAGATATCTTAAAGGTACAGTAGCAATACAGCCTGTTTAATTTTAAAGGGGTGGTTGATTATGATTTCACTTTTTTAACTTTAGTTAGTGTGTAATGTTGCTGTTTGAGCATAAACAACATCTGCAAAGTTACGACGCTCAAAGATCAATGCAAAGGGAGATATTTTCTTTTGAAGAATTCTCTGTTTAAGGACAACAATATACGGCTGGTAGGGACTACAGCGAGCTTCTTCCCGGGTTGGTGACATCACTAATCCTAAAATTTACATAAACCCCGCCCCTGAGAACACGCAACAAAGGGGGTGAGGCCATGTTGGGCTGCTTTAGAGAAGAGGAAGAGTTGTTGTAGTAGAGTGTTGTTGTCATGCCGTCATTTTACGCCGGACTGCTTCACAAATGAGGGTCAATTCAACACTGGATTTGCACAAAAGATTAACATGACGGCACATGCTAGTCGATGAGTTGAATCAACTCCACAACAACTACATAAATTTATCCACTAACCATTCAGAAACGTCCTAAAAGTTGTAACTTCTTCCTGAGTCTCTCCATCAGTGTTGACTCCGGTTTGAACAATGTAAGGCTGAACACCGTTACTGACAATCCTCATTTTGGCTGCGTGAGATTCTCCAGCTTTGTTGTTGTTGAGCAACCGAAGCGCGAGCTGTTAAAGCTCCACCCTCTTCTGGAAAGGGGGCCGGGAGCAGCAGCTCATTTGCATTTAAAGGGACACACACAAAAACGGCGTGTTTTTGCTCACACCCAAATAGGGGCAAATTTGACAAGCTGTAATAAATGATCTGTGGAGTATTTTGAGCTGAAACTTCACAGACACATTCTGGGGACACCAGAGACTTATATTACATCTTATAGGTCTCCTTTAAGGATGAGATAGAGAGGAGAAATAGTTTTTAAGACTTTAAATGATTTTTCTTTTGTGCAAACACAAATAATGATTTATTCATGTTCCTCACAAACAGAATCATGAATAATGCATAAGTCAAATGGTGCATTTAAGGTAATTTCTTAAGGTAGTTTCCTTTTTCTATTCACTTTTATTGTATGAATAAGAGAAGCTTGAACATTCTGCTAAATATCTTCTTTTGTGTTCCACAGAAAAAGAAAAATCAAACCGATTTGAAATGATATGAGGGTGAGTAAATGATGACAATTTTCATTTTTGGGTGAACTAAATTACAAAGTCATACTCATTTTCCTTGTTTAGACAGATAATGACTCACAAACCCCTTTCTGAAGCGGGTCACCCAGTGCAGCAGGTGCAGTGTAACGTTCACAGCGAGTGTTTGGACGATAAACAGTGTGACTGGCCTAATCAGAAATCCGACTGTAATTCCTGACTGTTGATGAGTGCACAGATCTGAAATCATAATCCTCAGGGATGTTAATATTACATGCAGTAATGCAACACACGGCAGGAATGTTGCAGTTATGCATCTGCCTCCTGCTGCCCCGCCATTCGTTTGCGCTCCTTAAATTCACCCACAGAGAGATGAGTGCTATTTTCAGTCATGGTGAGCAGAAGTACTCGTCTATCAGAGATTACTTGAGCTGTTTAGCACAGTCAGTTTTCACAGAATGATATCCTTCACAACATCCACATGTGTTTGTGTGGCATTCTGGGATTTGGTGTCTTCTGAGGTTTAGTTTTGAGATCTCCATGCTGAGTTTCCCTGAGCAAGAGGGAGTGTTAAAGGATTTCCTGATAATTTACTCAGCCCCATGTTATCCAAGATGTTTGTCTTTCTTTCTTTGGTCGAGAAGAAATTAAGGTTTTTGAGGAAAACATTCCAGGATTTTTCTCCATGTAGTGGACTTCACTGGAGTTCAACGGGTTGAAGGTCCAAATGTCAGTTTCAGTGCAGCTTCAAAGAGCTCTACATGATCCCAGACGAGGAATAAGGGTCTTATCTAGAGAAATGATCGACCATTTTCTAAAAATAATAAAAATTATATACTTATATAATTATAACCACAAATGCTCATCTTGTACTGCTCTGCAATGCGCCATGCATTACGTAATTACGTTGGAAAAGTCACGTGTGACGTAGGCAGAAGTACAGATCCAAAGTAAACGTGCAAAGATTAAGTCAAACACTCTTTACAAAAAAAGGTAAAATAATGATGTCAGAAGATTTTGAAGTTGGAGGAGAAAATGAGATGGAGTTTTTCGCCCTACATAATGCGTCGCAGAGCAGTGCAAGATGAGCATTTGTGGTTAAAAAGTACATAATTTTTATTTATTTTAGAAAATGACAGATTGTTTCACTAGATAAGACTCTTATTCCTCATCTGGGATTGTGTAGAGCTCTTTGAAGCTGCACTGAAACTGACATTTGGACCTTCAACCTGTTGAACCCCAGTGAAGTCCACTATATGGAGAAAAATCCTGGAATGTTTTCCTCAAAAACCATAATTTTTTTTCAACTGAAGAAAGAAAGACATGAACATCTTGGATGACATGGGGGTGAGTAAATTATCAGGAAATTTTAATTTTTAAGTGAGCTAATCCTTTAATGATGAAAACATCAAAATTAATTAAAAAAACAGCTTTACAGACAGTGTAAATGTTTACACTACTGTTTAAAAGTTTGCTGTCAGTAAGATTTTTTTTTTTAAAAGAAATGAATCATTTTATTTAGCAAGGATGCATTAAATTAATCAAAAGTCATTGGTGTGAATTTGAATTGAATTAGCCATTCCAATTAATTTCAAATCTACTACTTCACATTCTAATTCAGAATGGAATTCTGCATCATGTTTGATCCGCCTCAATTCAAATCAAGCAACTGAACTGGAATTTAAAAGGCATTCTAATTATTTCCTAGTCCAAATCGTATCAGTTTCTCAGATGGAATGTTTTGTTACTGCTCATTTCTTCTGTGTCATTTATTTACAGTTAGTTTTAAATTTGCTTAAATACTGCTTTCCTCCTCCTTCAGAACGGCTTGTAGATCCTATCATGGGATGTTATCTGAAGGCAAATTCCTTCCTCAGAGCCACAACAAAAAAAAATGGTTTAGTTCATTCTTAAAACTTAAATTCACAGGCATTTCATTGGCGGAAAACTTGAATCATGTACATTATTTGTGCTGAACATAACTAAAATATATATTATAAGATCTGATACTATCTGATTTTTTTTTTTAATTAAGCAATAAATCACTTGAGGCTGTGCTAAAGTCTCTCTGCTGCATGTCGTGCATTTCATGCCCTTTAGCCGTGACTAAACACACAATACAGCACAGCCTCAAGTGACATACTGCTTCATTAATAAATTCACAGCATCCCAGAAAAGCCTTTGTGCTCATTTCATGTTCTGGAATCATTTTCACTTCTCATTCGAGTCTTTTGGACGCATATTAATATCACGTCTCAATCCCATGATGCTCTCTGCTGGTCCTTGTGACCCCAGACAGTGCTGAGGGTCTGTATACTGACACAGTACAGCTGCATACACAACAACAAACAGAGATTAACAGCTGAGTCGCTCTCAGACGCCACCTTTACTGCCGAACTGCGTTCTTACAGCAGACATAAAGACCAGAACAGCTGAAGAACTGCCCTCTGAAGTATAAATCCCATTCCATTTCTCCATTGGGAGATTGATACATAACAATTCTGATTGGTGGATCTCTGTTTAGTAGATTGTGGCAAACAATCATGATGAAATGGCCATCAGCATAAACATTGTGAGTGAGTCGGCTGAGTTATTCTCCCAATAAATTTACTATAAAAAGTTTTTCTGCTTGAATGTTCATTATTTTCCTCATATTCTCCATTGTTGCAGCTCCTCTCTTCCCAGTCTGTCAGTAACGCTCTGTTTAGTTCCTGTCTCTATAAAGTCCCTCCTTCTGAAAAGCACAATGTGCTCTGATTGGTCGGCTGGAGCAGTGTGTTGTGATTGGTCAAGCGCTTGGAGCGTGTTTGGAAAATGTCCCGCCCCTTACCATAACCGTCAGTTTCAACACACTACTAACTAACTCAACCAGGCCCCGCCCCTTTATTATGCGTATGAATTATTTAAATGAGGTATACTGTGTTGTGTTCTTTTTTCACTTACTAATAGATCATTTTCTAATGTTTAGTCATCTAGCATGCTCTTGCTCAAGAAACTGGCCTTAAAAATCAGAAACTGTTGAAAATGCCCTCTGTTGGGATGTTTTTGATTTCATAAAAAATGACTCTCAAACCAGCACTGCAGCGGAATATTTCCACAGAAATTGCAGATAACAACATTAAACCGAATAATGTATGACAATTTAAAAACTCCAAGTCCAGCAAAAGCAACATGTGAACAGCTGAACAGAAAGCTAAAACTCTGATATAAACATGTTATATAATGAAGCCTCACTATCATTTATTTACAGAAGATCTAACAGCCTCAAGGGGAACATTTCATTCTCTTCTCATCTTGTCTAGCATTTTTCTACGAGATGATACACTGTGCTGCCGTTTGGTGTGGTGTTATGCTGTTTTCTCACTATATATAATTTAGTTACTCTGTAAAGTCAGTTTTAAGGGTTTTTATCAAAATAAAGCTGTTTGGTTTCTTGATAAAGTAAATTGATATTTTTGAAGCAGCTGTGGCTGAATATCACTGATGTTTGTCTCCCTCTACATTTCTTATTTCCTTCATAGAAGCCACTTATTGTCGGGAACCATTTTGGCCGAATATATGTGATGAATTTGATCCGAGACGCTGCGCTCCTGTGACCGTAGATTGGAGAAGTGGAATAGAGAATGAATGGATGGATGGATTCTGGCAGTATGAGGTTCTTGATGTGCTACACTTACTGTTCAAAAGTGTGAAAGTTTTTGAAAGAAATTGATACTTTTTTCTTCATCAAGGATGCATTGAGTTGATCAAAAGTGTCAGGAACAACA
The DNA here is from genome assembly GCA_037950665.1 of Hypophthalmichthys nobilis. Taxonomy (NCBI): domain Eukaryota; kingdom Metazoa; phylum Chordata; class Actinopteri; order Cypriniformes; family Xenocyprididae; genus Hypophthalmichthys; species Hypophthalmichthys nobilis. The sequence continues at coordinate 27,139,267 of CM075485.1, read as the reverse complement.
TTTATATTGTTACAAAACTACATGCATCAAAGAATTTTGAAAAAACAATTGCTGCATTCGAAATTGAATACTTCTCCACTATATAGTACGCGAAAAACAGTATGCGAACAGAGTAGTATGTCAGAATTAATAGTCGAAAAAAATGCAAATGAGCTGCTGCTCCCGGCCCCCTTTCCAGAAGAGTGTGGAGCTTTAACAGCTCAACAACAACAAAGCTGGAGAATCTCATGCCGCCACAATGAGGATTGTCAGTAACGGTGTTCAGCCTTACATTGTTCAAACCGGAGTCGACACTGATGGAGAGACTCAGGAAGAAGTTACAACTTTTAGAATGAAACTGGACGTTTCTGAATGGTTAGTGGATAAATTTATGTAGTTGCTGTGGAGTTGATTCAACTCATCCACTAGCATGTGCCGTCATGTTAATCTTTTGTGCAAATCCAGTGTTGAATTGACCCTCGTTTGTGAAGCAGTCCGGTGTAAAATGACAGCATGACAACAACACTCTACTACAACAACTCTTCCTCTTCTCTAAAGCAGCCCAACATGGCCTCACCCTCTTTGTTGAGTGTTCTCGGGGGCGGGGTTTATGTAAATTTTAGGGTTGGTGATGTCATCAACCCAGGAAGAAGCTTGTTGTAGTCCCTACCAGCCGTTTGTTGTAGTCCTTAAACAGAGATTTCTGTAAAAAAATATCTCATTTTGCTTTGAACTTCAAGCGTCGTAACTTTGCAGGTGTTGTTTATGCTCAAACAGCAACATTACACACTAACTAAAGTTAAAAAAGTCAAATCATAATTGAGGACCCCTTTAAAAGTTCTTGACATTTCATAATATGTTCTTTAACAGTTCTTCCGATCAGTGTTTTAGTTTGAGGTTTTTAAAGCACCAATACATTGATGTTTTTTTATAGAATTAGAGAATAAATCAGGCTGTAAAGCTCCTGTTTTGGTTTTTATTGAAGTCTTTACATTTTTGGAGCATGTCGTTTGTATTTGTTTAGCTGTTTCAATAGTTGCACTGACACAAACTGACACCTGTTTGACTAATAAAGAGAGACTATGGCTGCATCCGGAATCACATACTCTCTTGAGTAGGTACTTGAATATGTAATTACTTTGTGAGCACTAAAAAAGTATGTTCTATATAGTATTAATCAGTTGTGTCACTTCATAAATCCTCTCCCGTGGCCTCATGGGATAGTAGTGTCCATCGTATGCACACTTCAGAATCTCACCGGAAGTAGTAGGTCATCAGGGTCTTTTTGCAGACTCTTTTATGAGTACTGTGAATTCAGACATGCTTCTTTGGTTGCATACTTTTTTTCGTCTACTGCATAGTATGCGATTTCAAATGTTCAGAAAGGCATACTAAGTATTTCTGCAGTATAGAGGATGAATACTGTGCATGTTATGTGCAATTTTCTGCATGCATTTTAACATGTCTTTCTTAATTCAACTCCTAAAAGTCAAGATATTTTTATACAAAAATAGCTGCATTTACTTCCTACATGATAACTGGATGCCACTTGAATTAAAGGTATTGAAATGAGATCAGATGAGGATTTCAGCATGTATACTAGTGTTTGAAATGGTTGCATAATGTGTACTCCTACAAACACTCTTTTTAAAAATAGTATTCAGCATACTGTGCAGTAAGCAGCAGGCTAGTATTCCATTCCCATCATAGTTGAGAGCAAGAGGGGAAAACGGGAGAGACGTTGCTGACACGAAATGAGTAAAAGAAGCAAACGGCACACAAGAGCAATCAATGGCCATTATTCCGGACAGAATCACTCTCTGGGAAAAGAGACGAGGCTCTGAACACACATTAGTGTGTAATGTACCTTCACTGTGTCATAAACAAACAAGCATCTTCACAGACAAACACACAAGGCATTTTCTCGTTTTACTGACTACAGCGAAGCATTGTGATGAAGCTTCAAACCCTCATTCCAGGATCACTGGTGCGTTTTAAACGCTCCTCTCTGCTCTTTTTTTAGGATTGAATTCTGTATGAAGAATCAGGCTTCATTCTGGGTCATTTATTATAAATAATCACTGCAATTAGAACTATAAAGGGTTTTACAGCTTGATTATAAGAGAAACTATTGAGTTCCATTTCTTATGAAAACCATCATGCTTCAAAACAGCCAGAAACCAAAATGTGGATCTGAAGAACATATCCAGAGATTTGTAATATCCAAAGAACCATATAATCAACTCAAGCTCTCCAATAGAGCCAAAAAATAGTTCTTGATCAGAAGAGGGTTGTTTGAAACTAAAATGCTGTAAAGAACTAATGAGGAACCTTTATAAAAACCTCAAAGCATTTTGAAATGCTAGATGCGCAGAGAGTTTGGGGAGAATGAATTTGTTTTTAATATCTTCTCATCCTGATAAACAGATTAACATGATTACATCATTTCTTTTTAACAATAGACCCTTTTCACATTTCTGTGCTTCTCAGAAGCAGAAGTTGTCAAACTTCTATAAGTGAATGAGAGATGACAGCAAATATCATTTTTGCAAAAGTAAAAATCCATGATTGTGTTTCCATGACTTTCAAAAAGAGAGGATGTTGTGAAGAGAGAAAGATGCGACATTTAAGTTAATTACAGTCTTAAAAATAAAGGTTCATAAAGAGGGTTTTTGCAGTAGTGTCATACAATCTAAAAAATGCTGGTTTAAAAACAACCCAAGTTGGGTTAATTATGGACAAAACCAGTGGTTGGGTTAAATGTTTGACCAATCTGTTGGGCAATTTTATTTAAGTCAACTCTTGATTAAAAATGACTAGATGGCAGGCTTAAAATGAACCGAGAATAGGTTGGAAATGAAAAATCAGACACATAATTATTACTAGAGGTAACAATAATAATCAAAAGGTGAACATATGTGACCCTGGAGCACAAAACCAGTCATAAGTCACACAGGTATATTTGTAGCAATAGCCAACAATACACTGTATGGGTCAAAATTATCAATTTTTCTTTTCTGCCAAAAATCATTAGGATATTAAGTAATGATATTTTGTAAATTTCCTACTGTAAATATATAAAAGATTTATTTTTGTGAGTGGATATGCATTGCTAAGGACTTTAAAGGTTCCAGATTCCAGATTTTCAAATAGTTGTATCTCGGCTGAATATTATTTAAAGCTTATTTATTCAGCTTTCAGATGATTTTTAAAAGTCAATTTAAAAATAAAAATAAAAATGACCCTTATGACTGGTTTTGTGAGCCAGGGTCACATTTATTAATAAGCCATTTAATTAATGTTTATTGTTTAATTATTATTTATTAAACTTATTAATAAATGTTCATTTATTAAATAATAATAATAATAATAATAGTAATACATGTTAATTTGGGTTCATTTTAAATGAGCAATAAAGTAATTTTTAAACAATAGTTGAGTTTCAGACATTTAACCCAACCGCTGGGTTTGTTCATATTTAACCCAACTTGCATTTTTTTAGAGTGTAGAAGAACACAAAGAAGCTCAAAAAAGCTCTAAAAAGAACCATTTTTCACTATAAAAAACCTTTTGTGGAATAAAAAGATTCCATAAATGTTAAAGGTTCTTCATGGAACCATCAATGACAATAAAGAAGCTTTATTTTAAGAGTGTAGTTTTTTATATTCAATGCCAAGGTAATATAACACAAAGTACAGTGTTATAAATATACATAATTTAATTATACATACATATATATATTGAATCACATGTATGACATCAGTTTGCCTGTTTTTGCTCATTCAATTGCCTTTTACATTGCATATAATATAATAGTTGACATTAAAAAGCAGATTGTCTGAATATTATGTTTCTACTGTAAACTGTAAATTTCCCATTTCTGTTAACCAAACACTGACATGTTTTAATATCTCTTTTTCAGGAACTTTTTTAGCATGAAGATGCATTTTTGACCCAGAAATGAACCCTTTCCTCTGTTATGTATGTAAACATGTTCAGCAGATCTACAGATGAACAGCAGGCCGTTCCAAAACCACAACACACACACGCCGTATGCAGTAAACATTATTGCAACATCAGGTGAAGTGTGTAACCAATAAAAGCCCAGTAAATAATGATCCTGATCCAGAAGTGAGTGAAAAGCTGAGCTGAAGTTCTCCACCTGTGCTGCTCATGTCACCGAGAGGCTATTTTTGACCCTTAACTCGGGACACTTTTACTGCTGTCAGTACTGTCAAGAGCCCAAAATCACCAGGGCAAATATTGGTGCCCAAATATCATTCGTGAAATATCATCACGGTTTAATTGACTTTTTATCAGTCACTCAGTTGGCAAACTGTGACAATGACAGCGTTTACTCATTTACAGTAAAACAACATGACATCTAACTAAAGAACCATTACCAAACTGGAAAAAAGAAGGAAAATAGTAAATAAACATGTTTTGGTCATTATAACAATGTCTTTGTTAACTGCCACAATATTTTCTGTAATTTACAATAATCGATTTTATGAGTTTAACTGAGTCAGTAAGTAAATTAAAAGGTTGAGAAGGTTCAATTAACTTTTTTTTTTTTTTTTTAATACTGGCATTAGTTTGATTGGATTTAAGGCAGCAATTTAACAAAGTTTTCAGTTAAATTTGTGTTTTTTTCTTATGCATCTTTCACTAACAAACAACAGTGCATTATGCTTAAGAAATTATTAGTTCATGAACATTCACAGAATTTGAAATTCAAACAATGAAATGATTAGCATCTTTTGATATTTGTAATTTAATGTGCATTAACTGCTGATCTTTATATAGGCTAATGTTTGCTGCGCAATAATAACGTTTTTAAGATTCCAAACACTTTCGCGCGCAAGTAATATTCCGATTTAATCGCCAAAGTTTTAACCCCAACCGTTCTAGAACATTTTAACACCATCATAGATGAAATACAATAATCACCTGAATAATTTCAGACGCGCGTCTTACCTGAACTGCGCTTTGGAGACTCCAGACTGACTGTGCGTGACTGCGCGTGTGTTAATCTCGAGTGGAGTGCGGCGGTCAGACAGAACGAGGGTGTGAGAATGTGAAAGCGAGGCTCGTGACTCTCTGAACTCCTAATCAATAGCGATGTGGATGACAGGTCCTGCTGCTCAGCTCCGGGTCTGTCAATCACCGCGGTGCCGAAGCGTCTCCAAACCCACCGAGCGCCAACGGGCTTCCAGCGCCACCGGCGTCCTAAAATAAACTCCTGTGGGAATTCCTTTAGGAAAACATCTCGACCGCTGACAAAACACAGCGAAAGAAGATCAAACTTACAGACAGCGACTGCGAAGCGTTTATAAACCACAACCACAAACAGTGATCCTGAATAACTGAAGAGAACTGTAAGATATTCGAATATTAATATAACATACATATAATATCTAATAATATTCGAATTTATATATGTATGCATATGTGAATATGCAGTGTGTGTGTGTGTGTGTGTATATATATATATATATATATATACACACACTGTATATATATGCATATGCATAAATATATATATAGATTCAAATATTATTAGATATGTTAATATTCGAATATATATATATGTGTGTGTGTGTGTGTGTGTGTGTGTGTGTGTATATATATACACACACACACTGTATATATATGCATATGCATAAATCTATATATATATTCAAATATTATTAGATATGTTAATATTCGAATATATATATATATATGTGTGTGTGTGTATATATATATATATATACACACACACATACATACTGTATATACACATATATGCATACATATATATATTTATAGATTAGATATTATGTATGTTATATTAATATTCGAATATATATGTATAAATAATTGTAAATTATATTCGAATATTAATATAATATATAATAATATTATGTTATATTAATATTTGAATATATATGTATAAATACATATATATTCGAATATTAATATATATATATATATATATATATATATATATATATACTATATTTATAAAGAATTTTAAGTATCAAATTATAGATATTTGCAAATTCATTATATTATGTATAGACTAATTACTAGAAATGTTTGTATAATTTTGTATAATTGTATATACAAATATATTGTATAAATAAATTATATATATATAATATTAGATTATTACATATATTAAATATATTATTAATGTATTTTATATTATAATTCTTGAATTAATAATTATAAGTATTTGTAAATTTGTAAAAGTTGTGAATTATATACAATAAATGCATTAAATGTAAAATTAATAAATGATCAGTCCATGACATCACAGTAAAACTCCAAGAATCAGTTTAAAATAAATAATATTTGCAAATAATTAACAAGTATTTCATAAACAAAATAATCAAAGTATAGTCTAATTATTGTCATTATAATTATTTATGATAATAAGTTTTTCAATATTTAGCTTGATGTTTTTAGAAGTTTGTGGAATAAATTTACTCATAAAAGTTCAGAATCATCCAGTGTCTTATATTTTACTGTACACAAAAACTGACACCATGCAAAAATCTGGCCCTATTTCCCCCAGTTTATTTGTAGCCAGTTTAGTCTGAGGAATTTGTCCCACAACTGAATTCTTCATGAGTGACGTGTCTGTGAGATGAATGCGGCTCTGAACGCTCTGGAGTCAACAGTACAAGCAAATATCTCTCATATGTCTGTTTTGTTTGTGTATAGTGTAATTAGGACTAACAAGCTCTTCCGTCATGGCTGAAAATAATGAAAATAGCTCATGGATAATTCAAGAGCTTCTCGTGGGAAAATGCAGAGCAAAGTAGGCTATTTAGATCATGTTTACATCATAAACTGCTTCTTCTCTTTTATTTATTTGATTATTATTAAGTCTCCCAGCTATAAGTGGGTTAGGGTTCATACAAAGTATGTCTGACGAGAAATAAAGAAGAATATTCTTAAACAAATAAATAATTTTTGTTTGTGATTGTTTTTGATATATATATATATATATATATATTCTTTTTGAACATAAACATTAAAAGTAGAATTTGTATGTTTATTAATACATTTAGTTCACTTCTTAAGTTTTCTCCATCATCCTGCGATACATTAAATATTCCAGTAGGTGGCGCTATAACGTCACATGTTTGATCTGACCTCTAAAGCCGCAGCACTGTGATTAACATTCATCTGCTTCTGTGAATGTGTCAGTTCTGTGATTGGTCAGTGTGCTGCACACTTGAAGCTGATTGGCAGATGGTGCTCATTAAACAAATCTCCATTCTTAACCATGATAATGTAGGCTGATAGCATGCTTTTGAATGTTTAGGCTTATAAATGTAATTAGATGTACTACAGTTTTTACATGGTTCTTTCGTGACTGATAATAGTTTTTGGTCACTATTTAGTGACCATTTTTAATTTCGCTTCAATCTCCCCAGCCCCACAATAAACTTATCATAATTTAACAACCATAAGTGAATAATCAGAACACTTTCAGATGAACAGATATTAAATACGAAAGATAGATTTCTGCAGTTGCTGACGTTTTATGAGCAAACATGACCATCCAGTTTAATTCTGTATATGTTCGCATAACCTCCAAAGAGAAACGGTCATAAATCCTCTCAGTGTAACGACAACAAGTCTCGGTTTTTACTGCATCCAGTCCTAAAATATAGAGCCTGTCTGGCCTGTGAAGAAAATATTCAAGCGCACAAGTTCTCCCTGAGATGAGAAATGTACTTTGTTTTTTATCTTTATCTCTGTTTTAATTGTTACTGAAGCTCATGACTGTATGAATCACCATGAAAACCCTCTACATGATCAGATCAGGTCATTTAACCACAACAGATCCGATTATGACACAACAGACATCTGCTTGGAACATATAGTTTGGGTTTTTAGAGTCATTTTGTATTGATTAAGATTACTCTTGTGAAGAAATAAATGCACTTTTTAGCAAAAAGAGTTCAGAAATATACTTAAGTGCAAACTGAATGTAATGTTTTCAAACACTTAACTGCATATAAATTATTTGACTTATGACTTTGTCTTTTAGACCAGTGCAAAGATGATATCTGAAGACCCCTCAATATATACTTATGCTATAATGCCAAAGTTTATTTACATAAACTTGATATCCCTGATATCCATGTTCTTCTACAAAAATGAGTTGTTGAGGGAATAAATTAGGAAATTTGTATTTAAGATTTATGAGCTGTTTTAGGTCATTTTATCTTATTTTAAATCATTTTAAGCCATCTTGGGCCCCTCTTGGAAGTTTTCTGAGGCCCCCTAGTGGCCAAAAACAGTCCAGAAACTCCCATAGACTTGCACTGACAGTGAGACCCTTGTCATATATTCAGGGTGATGTCTGTATCTGCGGGTTTGAACAGTACATCCGACAATAAATCGTGCTTTCTTTCTTGAAGCCTGCCGTGAACAAACATAGTGCCACATTACAATTAGCTAGCAGGCAGTACATTCATATTCGGTTCAAAATATCCCTGAAATTCTACCCATAAGCCCCTGCTAATCCACACAAAAGCCTCCATAGACTCGATGGAAAAAGTGGCAAGCTGTCCTACTTCAGAACTGGATATCATCCACATTGTTAGACTTTAGACAAACAAGTGAGTTTGTGACCTTCCGACGAAGAGCATTCCCAGCAGCCCTTGAGGTGGAGCTGTCGAAAGGTGAAGCTGTCTGCGATGTGATTTTCATACTGTTTGTGTGTTCAGATTGTATTTAGCACAATGTGGCGAGATCCTGCCAGCTCCACGACGCCCATCTGTGTGTGTGTGTGTGAGCTGAAGGCTGGATTACGTTACTGATGGTCCCTGGCACACGCCGCACGCATCCATGTGAGCCAAGTCCGCTGGGAAGCTGCTCTAGTTCTGGTATGTGGGTATGTGTCCGGTTGCGCTTCATGCTGAGGGCTGCTGGGATATAATTGATTTCTGTGGAAGAGGTTGCCATGTAAACTATATGCTAAACACATCTGAAAAAACAAGAAAAAATTGTGCACTAATGATGCATTTTCAACAAATTTACAGTATGGTTGCCAGAACTTTACCGTTAAAAATATGGTAGTTTGGTAGTTTAATTTTTTGGTATAAATGATATAATGTTAATAATCCACCTAATGTAAAAAAAAAAAATCTGTTTTGTACCTACTGATAACCACTGTAATAATACAGGTGTGTGTAGGCATACAGAAGATGCATGGTGCAATACACACTAATGATAACCAGAAACATAATTATTTAAACAAAATGTCATCAAATGTAAAGTGTCATGTAGAAGACTGTGGGATTGTCAACTTGCGAATCCTTGTAAATCCTAAGATTATAAGACTATTCGTTTTTACTTCCAAAATCTGCACATTTCACAGTAATTACACAAAATATCCTATTAGATCTATTACAGTTTTTTTCACCATATATAGTAATGGAAACCTATGGAAGCTTGTTTCCAATAAAAAATAAAAAAGGTAATTGCGACTTTTTATCTCACAATTCTGACTTTTTTTCTCAAAATTGTGAGTTTGTATCTCAAAATTCTGACTTTTTTCTCAGAATTCCGAGATATAAACTCACAATTGCAATTTTTAAAGTGAGAATTGCGAGATATAAAGTCAGAATTTACGAGATATAAAGTCACAATTGCGAGATATAAAGTCACAATTGCGAGATATAAAGTCAGAATTTATGAGATATAGTCAGAATTGTGAGTTATAAAGTCAGAATTGAGAGATATAAAGTCAGAATTGAGAGATATAAAGTCAGAATTGAGAGATATAAAGTCACAATTGCGAGTTATAAAGTCAGAATTGTGATATAAAGTCAGAATTGTGAGTTATAAAGTCAGAATTGTGATATAAAGTCAGAATTTTGAGTTATAAAGTCAGAATTGTGAGATATAAACTCCCAATTGTGTTATAATGTCCAGTTGTGAGAAAAAACAGACAGACGTTTTTTTTCATAATTGCGAGTTTATGTCTCACAATCCTGACTTTATAACTCACAATTCTGAGAAAAAAAAGTCAAGTCGCAATTATCTTTTTTTTTAATTTAGTGGTGGAAACAAGCTTCCATAGAAACCTGCTGTTAACCAATTAACATTTTTATTTTAAGATTTATTTTTGGCATTTTTGCCTTTATTATGATAGGACAGTAAGCGAAGTGAGAGACGGGATCGGGAAACCAGGACTCAAACTCGGGTTTCCCGAAGCGAAACGGTGCTATATTCACTTTTGTGACTGGCCATGGTAAACACGGCAACAACACCAGAAACTGACTGCTTGCAGAAAATGGGAACGCAGGAATGACATCAGTAAAACTAGAAGTTTATACTATGACAACAGCAGTCCTAATGCTAAAAAGGGAACTTTACATCTCCAGTAACTCCAGCCATTTTGTGTCAATTCTGTGCACTATAGATTTACTTTAAAATTATTTCTGCCTGGATTTAGAAACTGAGAAAAGTTAAAATGATTTTCTGTTAAAATTATTTTCTAATTGATCTAAGCTAAACATCGCAAAGCAAAGCTTTGCATTGCATCCTTTTCAAATTAGGCAGTCCCAGAATGCATTGCAAAACTTGGACTGTTTTAATCAAATATTTGTGTGATTTTGTACTTTTATGATTATTAGAGGAGGGTGCAGAATTTAAAATATCTGTTTTCTAATATACTGTATATTGTAAGACATTTTATTCCTGTGATCAAAGCTGAATTTTCAGCATCATTACTCCAGTCTCCAGTGTCACATGATCCTTCAGAAATCATTCTAATATGGGTGTTTTCTTCGTGTTTTCAGGATCAAATCTTTTGAGGAACCTTCCCTGCATGAATGCATTCACATGCAGCCCAGTGGAAGCATCAGTTCAGAGATGCACACAGACTTCAGTTACATTATGAAAGCAGCGTTCAGCCTCCTGGTAAACAACACTGATGAATAAATGGACTCTAATGTACTACACTTACCTAGCCAGGGCAGATTTACTCCGGTCACTACTGAAGATCACACTGCACACTCTGCGGCTTCTTCTACAGGTCTGTGTCATTTAATTCCACCCCATTAGAGCTGCACTCTTAATAATGGAGCAATGGGCAGTTTGCTTAGATTAAAAGCTTCCCTCTCAATAGGGTCATAATAACAGAAGCGGAGTCCAGACCGGCTCTCTCGCCACTTGCGTAATGATCTGCTCGCTGTACTAGCGCTGTGTCTTTCTGTCTAATTCACTCATTTACTCAGCTTCATGCCCTTTGCAGGGAATGCCATTATTATTATTATTATATTTATAAAAGCCTCGTTATATTACATAATTGGGGCCTCATTCAATGAGTTCCACAATAATGTCATATTATTCCAAAAAAAAAAAAAAAAAAGGTATTGCAGTGAGATGCGGTGAATTGTTGCTTTGTTTAAAGGCTGGCTGTATGTGCCATTTCTCTTTCTTAACACTAAATGATCCATTCAACACCCTTCTAAACATCCATAGAAATGACTTAAAGTGCTCCTATTATGGATTTTTGAAAATTACCTTTCATGCAGTGTGTAATGTAGCTGTACGTGAATGTAAACAGTCTGCAAAGTTGTAAAGCTGAAAGTGCATCATAAATAAAGTTATTGTATCTCAAAAGAAAGAGTTGACTCTGAGCTGCTTAAACGAGTCATTTGCGATTCAAATCCCATTTCCGTGAAGTTCACACATCACAAGTTAACACTTTTGCATAATGCAAATGTTATGTTAATGGGCGTTTGTTTCCGCATGTTCCCATTTAACCAAAAACCCACTGATTTTGGGACGATGGAACCAGAAGTGCTAAAATGCTAACTCGCTTCCAGGTTTTGGCCTACAAAAATGCGTTAAATTCCACCACTCTAAGAATACTGATTAAAATTATTGTTATTATGTACAAAACTTGTTTCCACAAGAAGACATGTTTTGAAGCAATCTTCTGCTGAATTATGCAAAAAAAAAAACACACACAAAAAAAGTTGCACAACTTAAATGTCCTGAAATAGAGCAAACGTAACACTCGCTGCAGGAACCCAAACAAGACTAACGGCCGGGGGGGTCACATGCCTGTGATGTCAGCACATTTCCACAGTCACGATTGGCCGAGCTCAGCGTGAGAGGGGGCGGGGTGACACTGGGTGCCGCGAGGTCTTCCGACCCCGTTGGCTTATTTTAAGCCAAAAACGCCTCCGCAAATAAACTGCCCCCACCGAGAGGAGTAATTGGTGTAGTGTCTCCCAGCACTAGCATGAGATAATGTCTGTGTCGGACTGCCAGCGCTCCACAGGACAGACCCATTTCCATGAGCCACTGGGCCAGAGCGCCACAGATGCCAAATGTTAATGACCTACAGTTTCAAACTCATAAAAGAGATAGATGTTTTCCTTTTGTGTGGGCAAATGTTCACTTTTAACAAAGGGTCTTTTGCAGAATTACATATTTAAAACCGTATTTGGTGATTTTGTGTTAATTATATGCCAAAGCTGCACATTGAGTAAATTGTTGTTATTGCATACTTGTACTCGGGGCCTAAAATGAACATTCACCAAGTGCCAAATGCAAGTAAAAATCAGTGTTGGTGAGTATATGAAACAGTGTCAGTTGCCAGTTGGCCTGTAACATTTTTATGAATCCTAACATGTTGTCCTAACCAGACGTGATGCAATAAGATTCCAGCGACGAGCAATTTGACTGTCCACACTAGACTAGAAAATGAGAAGCGATAAAATCAATCAAAAACCACAGCCAATCAGAAGAAAGTGTGGGCATTTTCAAACAAAATTATGTCAAAATGCCCATCTTGGCAAGTATACTCTTATACATAGTCCGTTACGACTTAAGTGAACATAAACGGTTGAGAAAGAAAATGCATGTGTATCAGTATATTTGATCTGTGAATTAGCTCTTAAAGTGACAGCAGCCTAATATACCTGCTGCAGTCTGTGTCCTTAATGTTAATGTTAGATACAGAAAGTGGTAAAAAAAATACTTGAACATGAACTCAATGCAAAGGAAAGGTAAAGTATCTATTTTACATCTAAGAAGGTAACTTGGTGGTCATGTGACACCAATGTTGTTTTGAAAGGTGTATTGTTAAATAATGTGTGCATGTGTTTCACATATTATTTTTATTTTATTTTTTGAAAAAAATATCATATAGTGTGCTATTATTCCATTGTTGAAATAGCCACGAGTACAAGTTATCAGAACAAGAGTCATTTTGGGGCATTGTCTTCATTTTGATTTATGATATTTGAACAGTGCATTTATTTTTATGCAGACAGCAGATCCATGAGGCCGCCGTCCCCTCATGGGACCAAAAATAAATACCACGGTAACATTTTGAGTTGGTTGAAAGCACATTCAGAGCAGGACTACAGTAGTTAATGTTTAATGCAGCGGAGGTGATTCAAGCGGTTCATGGTGAACAGAACGCTGTTAACCTGGGACGAGGATGTCTGTAGTTAATCTTTCATGCAAATCGTATTTCTGTAATTGTAGCGTGCTGATGTGACATGTCATGTTCCCTGAATCCAGCCGCGTGTTTCATGAATAACTGAAGAGGTGAACCCGGCTGCTTACAACAAATGCATGTCAATTGTCTTTTCTGTGTTTCTACTGGCTACATGCTTACTTCTTCTGGTCTGTAAATATGTTTTGGGTCCCTCCTTCAATGCAGGGTTATTATATGCATAATTAACTCTGTTTCATCTGTGTGTGCATCTGTGGGCTTTTTCACCTGTTTTCTTGTGTATTTGCCTGGATGGAAAGTGTTTCTTTTTTTTCTTTGGGTGTTTTTGGGAGCTCAGGGATGGTTGCGACATGCACTCCAGAAACAATTTTGTGCTGTGAAGATAAAAATTGTTCTCAGTGGGGGTTTGAGATGAGTCACATTCACAGAAGGTCCTTTTTTATAAAAATTCACACTCCAGTGGAACAAACTCTGTGTTATGGCACAGTCACTTTCTGATGATATTTCACTTAAAGATATTTATTTAAATTCATTTTTTAATAAAATTACTTTTAAAGGGGTGGTTGATTATGATTTCACTTTTTTAACTTGAGATAGCGTGTATTGTTGCTGTTTGACATAAAATTTACATAAACTTTTGTTACGTGTTCTCGGGGGCGAGGCCATGTTGGGCTGCTTTAGAGAAGAGGAAGAGTTGTTGTAGTAGAGTGTTGTTGTCATGCTGTCATTTTACGCCGGACTGCTTCACAAACGAGGGTCAATTCAACGCTGGATTTGTACAATAGATTAACATGACGACACATGCTAGTCGATGAGTTGAATCAACTCCACAGCAACTACATAAATTTATCCACTAACCATTCAGAAACGTCCAGTTTCATTCTAAAAGTTGTAACTTCTTCCTGAGTCTCTCCATCAGTGTCGACTCGGTTTGAACAATGTAAGGCTGAACACCGTTACTGACAATCCTCATTTTGGCTGCGTGAGATTCTCCAGCTTTGTTGTTGTTGAGCTGTTAAAGCTCCGCCCTCTTCTGGAAAGAGAGCCGGGAGCAGCAGCTCATTTGCATTTAAAGGGACACACACAAAAACAGCATGTTTTTGCTCACACCCAAATAGGGGCAAATTTGACAAGCTATAATAAATGATCTGTAGGTGTAGATTACAATGATCTTACCATGGTTTAAAGGGGTCTACTTCATGTCGTACCTATAAAAATACCCCTTTTAACTGTGGTAAAATCACTGTAATAAGTCTTTAATCAAGCCTATGGATCTGAAGAATTGAAAAGAGCGGTTAGAAATAGAGCATAATCATGTAGAGCCAGTGTGAGTTTGTGAGCTCAGTCTGTGCATGTTGTGCGTGTTTGCGTTTATCCTCTCGGCCTTGTAGCCGTGGGGTAATTCATCAGTCTGTTGTGGTCTGGGGTCTGAAGGGCCAGCCGTGACGGCACACTGCATCACCCATGAGTTTCACTTGATGTCAATGACTTATACCAGTGCAGATGCCAGTGCAGCTCTAGAAATCACATTAACACACAGAGATAATGAAGTCTTTCGGCTAGACGCATCACACGTCACAGATAAAGACTTTCATTACACTCACACTTTGAGGAATCTGTATTGAGATGCAGCATTGGAAATGAGGCCACTGTAACAGTCATAAAAGCAAATATGATAAGACCAGCAAAGTAATATTCTCCATCTTATTTTATTACTTATGGAGCCAGACAGAAGACAATGTCACTCGCATAAACTTTTGCTTTCCGATTTTTCAGTATTGAGATTATGGATTTAAAATTAATTATTTTGTTTTTTGGTCTGAAATGCTTTTTGTGAAGGCATGTTGTGGAATAAATAGTCTGGTTGTGTTTCTTTCCTGTCCTTAGGTAACCCAATGTGAAATTTCTCTGTACGATCCGTCTTTCTGTTTGTAATGAATTTCTTGAATAAATGTCTCAATTACAGTAGGCCTACAGATAACAGTTATTGTGTGATATCTCTGGCTTTAAAGCAAACTTAGAACCCTGTTGCAACGCACTAGAAACCACCAAAACACTGTAGTGACTGCATAGCAATGCCTTAGTAACCATCAACAACCTGGCAACCACCTACAAGTCCTTAGCAACCACCCAGGACACCCGAGTAACCACTTAAAACAACTAGAACACCCTAGCAACAACCCAGAACATCTTAGAACCATGTAGCAACACACTAGAAACCACAAAAACACTGTAGAGACTGCATAGCAATGCCTTAGCAACATTCAGCAACCTGGCAGCCACCTAGTAGTCCCTAGCAACCACCCAGAACAACTTAGAACAATGTAGCAATTCACTAGAAACCACCAAAACACTGCAGTGACTGCATAGCAACGCCTTAGTAACCATCAACAACCTGGCAATCACTTAGAAGTCCCTAGCAACCACACAGAACATCTTAGAATCATGTAGCAATGCACTAGAAACCACCAAAACACTGTAGTGACTGCATAGCAACACCTTAGTAACATTCAGCAACCTGGCAACCACCTAGAAGTCCCTAGCAACCACCCAGAACAACTTAGAACAATGTAGCAATTCACTAGAAACCACCAAAACACTGCAGTGACTGCATAGCAACGCCTTAGTAACCATCAACAACCTGGCAATTACCTAGAAGTCCCTAGAAAACCACCCAGAACATCTTAGAACCATGTAGCAATGCACTAGACACCACCAAAACAATGTAGTGACTGCATAGCAATGCCTTAGTAACTATCAACAACCTGGCAACCACCTAGAAGTCCCTAGCATCCACCAAGGACACCCCAGAAACAACTTAAATCACCTAAAACAACCTGGCAATCACCTAGAAGTCCCTAGCAACCACCCAGAACATCTTAGAACCATGTAGCAAGGCACTAGAAACCACCAAAAACATAGCAACATGCTTGCAACGCCATAGTAACCATCAACGACCTGGCAACCGCCTAGAAGACCCTAGCAACCAACTAGCAACCCCTTAGCATCCATCCAGAATGTCCTAACATCATAGTGGTGAACTTTACACATTTTATTGTAGAAATCTACTTTGCTTTTGGGATGCATTGAGTATAGTAACACTATTCCAGATCCACTGCCTCAATCTCTCTCGCTCTCTCTCTCTCTGATCCGACCTCTTTCCCGACAGGCCAGTTTAATAGTCCAACTGTGTGACAGACTTGACTCTAAATGACCAGATTTCTCCATCGCCCTGCACAAAAGAGACACCCTAAAGGAATGCTATACAAATTTGCATACTCCACCCCCTCTCGATCACATCCCATTAGCCGATTTCTTTGGTAAGGTTTTTTTTTCTTGTCCTCCTATTCCAAAAGGTTCTTATCAGGTTTTCCCCTCGTCATTTCTTCTTCATTCCACAGTTCCATCAGCGTGGAGGGATTATTTATGAGGGAGGTGAGTGTCAGGCCACTGAAATGAGCCTCAGACTCTGGAGAAGATTTCAATCACTGCGGATCCGTGGCTCAGGCCCTGACCTTCCTGTAAGAGCACTCTTCCTGGAATGAAGAATGGGGGCGGGTGAAGACTGGGATAGAAGGAGAGAATCCAGACACAATCATTAATGCTTAAATGTGCAATATTCATTTGTAAAACACAGCCACATTTACAATGACAAAATTAATGACGAATAAAATGTGATTCGCTTTTGGGCAGGAAAAAAATCTGCTGGGAAAATGAAAAGCAAGTTCGTCATTTACTTTATCTAATCCATTACATTTCGGTGTTGGAGCATTTTAATGGCTTGTCACAGCTTTATTGCATCCCTCGTTTTGGATTTTCAACATAAATGCAGATGTAAAGGGATAAAATTTGCCATTTCAAAGAGCATCATAATGTATATGTAATGAGCAGTATAGTTATTGTAAATTAAAACTATTAAAAATCACACACACACACATGCATAAACAAAAATATTTTTTTAAAAAAGGACAAATGCACAAAAATTACTAAAATAAATAAATAAAAATATTAATAAACACTATAATAATACTAAAATAACACTTGTGAAGAATGATGAATTGACTGTAGGATCTGTTGGCATTGGTGACCTCAGTGGATTTGGGCGTTAAGCAGACGACCAGCAATTCTGATAGAGATAAACAGTTAATCCATGACCTTTGAGAGTTACTAACACATCATTAGTGTTTGCCCAGCAGCTCTTAGTGATGCAAACCATGCAGACGCCCTCAGCTGTGCTGTAGTCCTCCAAAAGAATCTGACTGTTTCATCATGTGCTTGAGAGAATTCTGGCTTCTTTTCATTCTGATGATGATATTTGGAACACTTCACCCTTGGTTTTTCATGGGTACTGCCTCTATAATTAGTGTACTGTAAGTAACTTTCAATAAAAAAGCATCTGTTAAATTACAAATAACATCAGTAAATGCAAGTCTGAAGTCGTGACATTGAATGCATAATGAAAAAATGGTAACGCTAGTTAATATTTCCTAATGCATTTACTAACATTCAATGAGCAATGCATTTGTTATTATTTTATTAATCTTTTTTAGCTTTTGTTTTTACAAATACAGATATTCATTGTTAGTTCATGCTATAAAGGCAACAGTAACTCAAATAATCACTCGTTACAACCGAGATCTGCAGAAGAGCATCTCTGAAAGCACAGCATGTCCAACCTTGAAGCAGATGGGCTACAGCAGCAGAAGACACACCGGTGACACTCCTGCCAGCTGAGAACAGGACACTGAGGCTACAATTTAAACAGGCTCAACGAAACTGGACAATAAAAGATTGCCTGGTCTGATGACTCTGGATTTCTGCTGCGACATTCAGATGGTAGGGTCAGAATTTGGCGTAAACAACATGAAGCATTGATCCATCCTGTCTCGTATCAGTGGTTCAGGCTGCTGGTGGTGTAATGTGTATTTTCTTGGCACACTTTGGGCCTTTTAGTACCAACTGAGCATCATTTAAACACCACAGCCTACCTGAGTTTTGTTCTGACCATGTCCTTTATGACCACAGTGTTCTCATCTTCTGATGGCTACTTCCAGCAGGATAACACACCATGTCACAAAGCTCAAATCATCTCAAACTGGTTTCTTGAACATGACAGTGAGTTCACTAAACTCAAATGGCCTCCACAGTCACCAGATCTCAATCCAATAGAGCAGCTTTGGGATGTGCTGGAACAGGAGATTCACATCATCAGTTTGCAGCCGACAAATCTGCAGCAACTGTGTGATGCGATCATGTCCTATCAGATATCATGTTTCCAGCACCTTGTTGAATCTATGCCATGAAGATTTAAGGCAGTTCTGAAGGCAACCGGTCCAACCCGGTACTAACAAAGTGTACATAATGAGTGGCTGGTGAGATTGTAATCAAGAAATGTTTGTAATGATAATGCACTGAACTATTTCTGAACAACAGAGCTTAATTCTGATTCGTTGCATAACACATTTTCAATCAGCAAGAATGGAAGTAATCTGATCTCATATCTGTACAGGTGCAGAATCATCTAACACTAATCAACCCTAACTAATCTATCTAATCACACTAATCTACCCTAAATGAGGGTCCATCAAAGGCCAATACTTCTCAAATTGTAATGAATCAAACATTAATTTCGTTTGGGTTGAGGTTGGTGTGGTTCTGAGCACCTGGAGTGATGCACCTGTTATACGCAAATCTGTGATGGATGCTTGATTATTTTAGCCCACTGTTTTAAATACTTCATTTTTACTCTCAAAAGCATGTCAGTTTACATCCAAGAGCAGGTTTACAGGTGCATGTGCAGTAAACTTTACAGCATGTGCACCAGATGAATGAGAGAATGGAGGCATATGGACCAGCAGCTGAGTGTTTGTCCCTGCTGGTTTGAGCTCAGATCCGTGTCAAACTCAGCTTTCATGCTTTTTGATGTTGGCCTAAATAACATCTAGATCTACAATCTAGATCATTTGAACTACTTTTAAAGTTTGAAAGCTGAAAGTAGCCCATTCGTGCAACTTATTTTATAGATTTGAGGAGTTTAGCAGCGTCTTTTCTCCAACTGTGGAAATGTTACACATGGTTTGACTATAAAGTGTCCAAATTATTTTTTGTCTTAATTTTGAACAATATATCTGTTGCTTTTTAATTTGAAAATCAATTTAATTATTTTATAAACCTAACAAACTTATATTTTACTTTGAGATTTTTCAATATAATAAAAAACATGCAGATATGTTTAAATGGGTCCTTGATTTTTATTTCACTTTTTAACTTAAACTTTTTAACTTAGTGTGTAATGTTGCTGTTTGAGCATAAACAACATCTGCAAAGTTACGACGCTCAAAGTTCAATGCAAAGGGAGATATTTTCTTTTACAGAAATCACTTTTTAAGGACTACAACAAATGGCTGGTAGGGACTACAACGAGCTTCTTCCCAGGTTGGTGACATCACTAACCCTAAAATTTACATAAACCCTGCCCCCGAGAACACACAACAAAGGGGGTGAGGCCATGTTGGGCTGCTTTAGAGAAGAGGAAGAGTTGTTGTAGTAGAGCATTGTTACCATGTCGTCATTTTACACCGGACTGCTTCACAAACGAGGGTCAATTCAACACTGGATTTGCACAAAAGATTAACATGACGGCACACGGTAGTCGATGAGTTGAATCAACTCCACAGCAACTACATAAATTTATCCACTAACCATTCAGAAACGTCCAGTTTCGTTCTAAAAGTTGTAACTTCTTCCTGAGTCTCTCCATCAGTGTCGACTCCGGTTTGAACAATGTAAGGCTGAACACCGTTACTGACAATCCTCATTTTGGCTGCGTGAGATTCTCCAGCTTTGTTGTTGTTGAGCAACCGAAGTGCAAGCTGTTAAAGCTCCACCCTCTTCTGGAAAGTGGGCAGGAGCAGCAGCTCATTTGCATTTAAAGGGACACACACAAAAACGGCGTGTTTTTGCTCACACCCAAATAGGGTCAAATTTGACAAGCTATAATAAATGATCTGTGGGGAATTTTGAGCTGAAACTTCACAGACACATTCTGGGGACATCAGAGACTTATATTACATCTTGTGAAAAGGGGCATAATAGGTCACCTTTAAAGGGTTAGTTCACCCAAAAATGAAAATAATGTCATTTATTACTCACCCTCATGCCGTTCCACACCCGTAAGACCTTTGTTAATCTTTGGAACACAAATTAAGATATTTTTGTTGAAATCCGATGGCTCTGTGAGGCCTGCACAGACAGCAATGACATTTCCTCTCTCAAGATCCATTAATGTACTAAAAACATATTTAAATCAGTTCATGTGAGTACAGTGGTTCAATATTAATATTATAAAGCGACAAGAATATTTTTGGTGCGGCAAAAAAACAAAATAACGACTTATTTAGTGATGGCCGATTTCAAAACACTGCTTCAGGAAGCTTCGGATCGTTATGAATCAGCGTATCGAATCATGATTCGGATCGCATGTCAAACCACCAAACTGCTGAAATCACGTGACTTTGGCGCTCTGAACCGCTGATTCGACACGCTGATTCATAACGCTCCAAAGCTTCCTGAAGCAGTGTTTTGAAATCGGCCATCACTATGTAAGTCGTTATTTTGTTTTTTTGGCGCACCAAAAATATTCTAGTCGCTTTATAATATTAATATTGAACCACTGTACTCACATGAACTGATTTAAATATGTTTTTAGTACCTTTATGGATCTTGAGAGAGGAAATGTCATTGCTCCCTATGCAGGCCTCACGGAGCCATCGGTTTTCAACAAAAATTATCTAAATTTGCGTTCCGAAGATTAACGAAGGTCTTACGGGTGTAGAACGGCATGAGGGTGAGTAATAAATGACAGAATTTTCATTTTTGGGTGAACTAACCCAAAATGTTAATTTCAACATTTACGAACACACTATTTAAATCAAAAGTTGTATCTGGTAATTTTATTTAATGGACCTGAGCTGACATAAAATAACAATGAACAGTTACTTAAATGTATAAATACACTGTAACAAGGACACCTTAAAATAAAAAGTTACACTTTATTTTAAGGCATCCGTGTTTCAGTGTAATTATACATTTAAGTACTGAGTAATAATAATTAACTACATGTACTTACTATAGGGTCTGGTTTAGGGTTAATTGCATGTAATTATGCATAATTTATAGTTATTACTATACAGTAACTACATGTAACGTGTAACCATAAAATAAAGTGTTACCAAATAAAGTGTAACCTCCATTTCTTTGTAATTGTTTGTAAAAATTACTGAGTGAAAATTTAGTCAGTGTATTTTTATTAACTAACGTTAACGAAGATTAATAAATACTGTAACAAATGTGATGCTCATTGAATGTTAACTAATAGGACTTTACTGTAAAGTGTTTCAAACTTTTTAGGGTCACTGTACATTTACATAAATTTAGCAGATGCTTTTATCCGAACGCTTATATAGTGAACAGAAGGTGGGCAGGCAATGAGTCTATTTATTTAGTGGTTTGCAGAAGTGACCTTCAACTATGATGCTGAAACTTGCTCTTATAAACTCCAGTGTCCAGTTTCATCATTTAAAACTCATGACGTGGGTTATTTACAAATGTTCCTGCCTTTCATTTGCCCTTTAGGTGCAGACGAGCATTTGATGTGTGAAAGGGAAACATCTACATCTGTGTGTGTGAGTGTGTGTGTCAAACCTTCTGCTCACCCCCTGCAGCGCCGATGAGAACAGCGAAAGCAGAAACATGACGTCCGCTCCAGTCATCTGGGAATGAAATAGTTCATCCTTAAGGAAGGAGGGGTCAAGATGACAGAGTGACTATAGCGCTGCTTCATAACGTCCCGTACGTACATGTTTGCCCTTGAGTGCACAGCCACGTATGCATTTACATGCAGCGTCCTCGTATAGAGAGTCACTGGAAACACACTTCAAACATTAAACCCAGTCAAGTGCACAAGCGCCTGTGGACATGAAGGGCTCTTGGTAACATAAGAGTAATCCAAGCTACATTCAGCACTAAACCACACCGGCCGAATCTGTGAATCCCAATCAGTCCTTCATCAGTTCACACACATCTGTTCTGCCCTTAACACTGAGCCCGGGGACGCTGGCCTCCTTGAGCAGAGACTCTACTCTATATGAAGAGAACACAGTAACCAGAATGAGTCCAAACCCACGCCACGAACATCTCCATCATCTACACTTCACTCTGAGAGCTTTTCTACAATTCTTAATATCAAAACAGCGTTTTGAAGATCATCCATAGAGGCTGAGTTTGCATATATTATATGACATACTTGCGTAATATAGTCTGCTGTGGAAATGTTTCCATTAATCAATTAGTCAATCAATGTTTTAAAAAGTGAAGGAATGTAGACATTTCTGAAAGTCTGAAGACGTTCAGTGGGAAAAGTGAGACCACTCTTTCATAGCTTATGAGAGTATGTGCTCTATTTCATCTCTTTGCTGTCTTGGAGACAATTGAGAGATGAGTGAATTTCCTCAGGTAATTTGGAAGACTTAGTTGAGAAATGTTTGAGACTTCACTGGAATTTTGGCACATCTGAACATTTTGGGACATTGTGAGATCTTTAGGGGAGATGTGAGATTACTAGTTTCTTTTACTATAGGAGAAAAATATGAGAAATGGGGGACTCGAATTGCTATTGGTTTAATCTTATGCTGTCTAGGAGAATCAGTTGAGTTTTTTAAGAGATCTCATTGATTTGTGATTTTTCTTATGAGATACTCAGGTTATTTGGTCTCAGAAGAATTAGATGAGAAACAGTTTTTCAAGTTCATATGGAAGAATCTGACTTTTCGATGAAAAATTGAAAAAAAATGAGACTTGAGATCTCTAGAGGAGAAACATGTGAGATCACTGGGGTCTTGATTTAGGAGAAAATCTGAGAAACAGGAGACTGTAATTACTCTATTTAATCTCACTGCTGTCTGAAGAATTGATTGAGATGTTAAAGAGATCTTATTTGTGTTTTTTCTCATGAGATATTTGGGTAATTTGGTCTCAAAAGAATTAGATGAGAAATGTTTGAGCTGATATTGGTGAATCTGACTTTTCAATGCAGATTTTCAATGCAAGTTTGAGACATTGTTGAGATCTCTAGAGGAAAAATGTGAGATCATTGGGGTCTTTTACTTTAGTAGAAGTATTTGAGAAGCAGGAGACTGTAATTTAATGTCATTACTGTCTAGGAGAATCGATTGAGATGTTAAAAAGATCATGTTTATGAAGAATTAGATGAGAAATGTTTCGAGTTTGTATCGATAAATCTCAATTTTCAATGCAGATTTTGAATGCAATGCAAATTTGAACAGTTTGAGACATTGTTGAGATCTGTCTGAAGAATTGATTGAGATGTTGAAGAGATCTCATTTGTGTTGTTTCTACTTGGGTCATTTGGTCTCAGAAGAATTAGATGAGACATATTTGAGTTCACATGAAAGAATCTGACTTTTCAGGGCAGATTTAAATGCAATGGAAAATTGAAAACAATTGAGACATTGAGGTCTCTAGAGGAGAAACATGTGAGATCACTGGGGGTCTTGATTTTGGAGAAAATTTGAGAAGCAGGAGACTGTAGTTTCTCTATTTAATCTCACTGCTGTCTGAAGAATTGATTGAGATGTTTAAGAGATCTTATTTGTGTTTTTTCTCATGAGATATTTGGGTTACTAGGTCTTAAAAGAATTAGATGAGAAATTTTTGGTTGATGTTGGCGAATCTGACATTTCAATGCAGATTTTCAATGCAAGTTTGAGACATTGTTGAGATCTCTAGAGGTGAAACATGGGATCACTGGGGTCTTTTACTTTAGGAGAAGAATTTGAGAAGCAGGAGACTGTATTGCTCTATATTTATTCTCATTGCTGTCTAGGAGAATCGATTCAGATGTAAAAAGATCATATATGATTTTTCTACATGGGTAATTTGGTCTCAGAAGAATTAGATGAGAAATGTTGATGGATCTCACTTTTCAACACAGATTTTCAATGCGATGCAAATTCGAACAGTTTGAGACATTGTTGAGATCTCCAGAGGAGAAACATGTGAGTTCACTGAGGTCTTTTACTTTAAGAGAAAATCTGAGAAGCAGGAGACTGTAATTGCTCATTTTTAATCTCACTGCTATAGAAGAATCGATTGAGGTGTTCAAGAGATCTAATCGGTTAATTAGATGAGAAATATTTACGTTCATATGGAAGAATCTGACTTTTCAATGCAATGCAAAATTTGAGAAGAATTGAGATCTCAAGGTCTTTTAGTAGAAGAATCTGAGAAGCAGGAGACTGTAATTAGTCATTTAATCTCAAAGCAGTCTATCAATTGATATGTTAAAGAGATCTCATTTGTGTTCTTTGGATCTCAGAAGAATTAAATGAGATATATTTGAGTTCATATTGAAGAATCTGACTTTTCAATGCAATGCCAATTTAAACAGTTTGAGACATTGTTGAGATCTCTAGAGGAGAAACATGAGAAAAGATTGTAATTGCTCTTCATTTAATCTCATCGTTGTCTAGGAGAATCGACTGAGCTCTTACAGAGATCTCATTGCTATTTTTTCTTTCCTATGGGATGTCCAGTCATTGCTACACCCCCGTGTTTACCGCGTGTGGTGTAGCTCTTCAGTCTTCACGTTCACATTCATCCAGTGGTTGGTGTAGGATCCGGTCGCGTCCTTCTCCCGCAGCATCATCATCATCAGCGCTCGTCATGAAACCCGTCTTCCTCATTCAGTGATGTGATGTGCGCTCGTGCACCGGCGCTCGCCGTTTCTCATCATCATCATCAGGAGCAGCAGCGGCGGCGGCGGTCGGAGCGGACAGACAGTAGCGGATTCTCTCAGCTTCTCTAGAGGATGTACCGTGTTACCGGAGAGAAACGGCGGAGAGTCTTTCCGGGGCCCTTCCCTGAGAAACGAACAAGGACGGAGCGGATCGACGCGGATTTTTTGACACGATCTGTGCGGTGAGTGAACCTGACATGCTAAAAACACGCCAAAATGAATGACACATGCATGTAAGAACGGGGAAGAGCTTCATACAGCTGTCAAACATGCATGTAAATTTCTGCTGCATCGGGTCTGACGCATTTTGCAGTTGTCTGTGTGCCAGGGGCCAAAGCTGGAGCTCAATTCAGTCTGTTCGTTTCTCTCGGTGCTAAAGTTATTTATTTAGTGTGCATTTATTTATTTATTAATGTTCACATTAATGCAACACTAGCTTGGGCATCTTCAATGACATCTTTGACAAGGCTGTTTGTTCTTATATGAAAGTTAATTGACTTTATATGCATATATATTTGTAAATATGTAAACTGTAAGATTTGTCTGTATAGTTTGTCTGAAATGCATAATGATTAACCCTTCGATGTCTGTGTAGTTACTGTAAGAGATGCTGAGATGTTTGTTGTCATGGTATCAAAGTAAACGGTCAGTTTCTTTGATAAGATACAGCAGATATGGAGATATTTCTGAAGCTGAAGCATCACTGATGTTCAGTCTCTTTTTTTCAGTTGCTTGGGCATCTTTAATAGGGTTTTTCCTTATATTTCCCCAGAGTTGTTTTGCTTAGTGCCTTTTAACTGATCTTATATGTATCACAATTAGTGCACATTCAAGATGTGCCATGGGTGGACTGTAAAAAATGAATATGAGCAGCTGTTTCTACCTGAACTGATGCTTAAACATGACTTAGCTTTTGTTTTTACTTGAATGAAAATCAAGTATAGTTCAAATTTTAAGTTATTTGTATAGAATGTCTGGCTGTATTTGTCTGCAGTGTGTCTGAAACGCATCATTAACTCTTTAAGTTAATTGTCTAAGGATAGTTACTGAGAGAGTCTGTTGTCATGGTATCACGGTAAACAGACAGTTCCGTTCTAATCAACTTATTTTGTTGATACTGTTACTGGAAGAGATACTGATATTTGGTTGTCATGGTATCAAACTAAACACAGCAGAGCAGAGATTCAGTGAATGACAAGATCAGAATCAAGATACTTAAAGGGACAGTTTACCTGAAAACACTGCCATCATATACTCACCATCAACAAAAGGAGAAGTCTCCAAAAATGACAAAACATACACTCAAAAATGTTTAGGCCTAAATTTAAGATTTATGTATTTGAATTGCATATAAAATTTCCATCCATTTGGATTAAACTATTTAAACATGAACTAATAAACTTAATGTGAGGCGTATTTGTCAGTCATACATAAACAAATAGTGTTCACAATAACCAGGTTTATAAATGTATCATCAATAAATCCAGTTTGTTTCAGTCTCATACATTTCAACTGAATGTTGCTTGTTCCACAGCTATAGCCCTATTTATTTAATGCTTTATGAACAATTAAATAAATTTAATTGTTTTAACAATAAACAGATTTATGCTGATTTGAAGCAACTTGAATGAATGCATTTTGAAAATATGATTATTTATAAATAGTTATGCAAATGCAAACAAAATACAAACTATGCCATGATGTTTGGTGCAGAAATATTACCCGTTTCTTACCTGTTTTTAATTTAAAGTAGGCCTGAATATGACAAAGAATTAGTAATAAATGACAAGTAACATATTGAATTAAATGTGAAATTTTAAGGTAGAAAGACTGAAATAGTATTTTCTTGTGTAACATAACCTACTCCAATAATCTTTGTTTTATTTACGACTTTGAAAAATCAATTTTTACAGTCTAGACTTCTGACGATTGTAATCGCACAGGTTGTTATCTGTTAAAAATCTTCGCCATGAGCAACTAAACCTGTATTCAGATTCCCAAAGTGGCACATCCACTTTTCATTGAAGTACATCTTAAATTTCCATCTGGTTTATTGGAAGAAATCTGTGTAAAGATTCTTCAGAGTTTCTCCCTTTGTTTTCCAACTGAAAAACTATCTTTAAGGTGAGTAAATATTGACTCTGACTATCCCTTTAAGCCTTCATTAGCTATATATTCTCTCCATCTCAAAACAGCGATTTTCACTGAATTTCAGTGTTGTAACTCGCCTCCAGGGCGTCTCTCAGTGCTGTTTTAAGCCCGGGAGACACAAACCGCTGATAGATTTTCTTTCTGTCGCTAAACTGTAAGCAAAAACCAGTCAGCGATTGATCCCAGCGTCCCACAGCTGCTTGATTTAACACATATTTAGGGCTTTTCTCCCCCCAGATGTTCCGTCCCGGCGCTGGCGCGGCTCCAGCTGGCGTGCGCGGCTGCGATTGGTTCTCTCCGCAGGTGTCTGACGGGCGAGGGGTCCCGGTTGGACGGGACCATCCGTAATTAAATGCCCGTTGTAGCGGTGGGGGGTTTGATTGATTGTGCTTTTGGGTGTTGTGGCAAATCTGAAGACCGCGCGGTGGGCGTCGCTCGGCTCTGCAAGAATAAATCAGCATTTAAAACAAACACTGCCGTTCATCTCAATTAGAGGAAGCGCGGCGGGTCATCGGCACAGTTTTAGTCGAAGGTGGCCGCGGATCTGAGCTCACGCAGCCGCAGGCGGATGACCCTGTGTCTCTCCTCCACACAGCCATTAGACAGCAGGCGCTTTTAATGAAACACTTTATACGTGTGATGTCAACAGGGATTTATCCTTTGGCTGTGATGCAGGATGAAGCTCAAACAGTGCAATCAGGATCCAGAATTAACCTTTTCCACACCTGCCAATGGCATGTTGATTGAGAAATTTGCTGGCCATAAATATTTCTTACCAGGATGTCTTTATTGTGCATTATTTTTTTCTTTCCCAAAAAAGGTTTTCTATATGAATATTTAGTAAAATGTAATGCATTCCTGTGATCAAAGCTGAATTTTCAGCATCATTGCTCCACTCTTCAGTGTCACATGATCCTTCACAAATCATTCTAATATGCTGATTTGCTGCTCAAGAAACATTTCTGATTATTATCAATGTTGAGTTGTGCTGTGAGGAAACTGATATATTTTAAGGATTCTTTGATTAATCGAACGAATGCCAAGAATGGCATTTATTTGAAGTAGAAATCTTTTGGAAACGTCTTTACTGTCACTTTTGATCAGTTTATTTTCTTCAGTAGATGGTTTGCATGTCTTGTATTTAATTTGCATGTCACCTACACCAGTGAGGGTCAGACTATCATTCTTACAGTTCAGTTTAAGCTGTATACAGTGTTGCCAACCATTGAGTAGCTGTTTAATGTATTTGCCAAGGCTGGCAAGCATTCATTTTGGACCCTGCGTTCAATGAATTGAAAAGAACTGCACATGAGTGTTAAATGAATGTTTTCCTGTCAATATTGCTTTGTTTGTCATTGTTTGTGCGCAGCTGCATTACTTGGCCACAAAAAATCAAACCACATCTTAGATTATATATAAACAAATTAGTTTTGATCTAGTTAATTTTGACTGAAATTCTTGTTAAACCCAAGAAAAAATGGTCTACAAGTGGTCAGAACCACACTAATGACTTTGATCCGTAATATTTTCTTCAAAATATCATGCTGCTATGTATGAAATTTTGTTTCCATCACTAAATAAAGAAATAAAAAAGGTAGTTGCGACTTTTTATCTCACAATTCTGTCTTTTTTCTTGCAATTGTGTTTTTATCACGCAATTCTGACTTTATAACTCGAAATTCTTTCTCATAATTTCGATATATAAACTCACAATTGTGAGTTACAGTATAAAGTCAGAATTGATATAAAACATCAGCCTTTTTCCCCTCACAATTGGACATTTTAACACGCAATTGCAACTTTATAACTCGCAATTCTGACTTTATAACTCACAGTTTTGACTGTATATCACTCAATTCTGACTATATCATGCGATTGCGACTGTATCTCGCAATTCTGACTTTATAACTCACAATTTTGACTTTATATCGCAATTCTGACTTTATAACTCACAATTTTGACTTTATATCACGTAATTCTGACTTTATAACTCCCAATTCTGACTTTATAACTCCCAATTCTGACTTTATATCACTAAATTCTGACTTTATATCACTATCTGACTGTATAACTCACAATTCTGACTTTATAACTCACAATTCTGACTTTATATCACGTATTTCTGACTTTATAACTCACAATTCTGACTTTATATCACACAATTCTGACTTTATAACTCACAATTCTGACTTTATATCACTAAATTCTGACTTTATATCACAATTCTGACTTTATAACTCACAATTCTGACTTTATATCACTCAATTCTGACTTTATAACTCGCAATTCAGACTTTATATCTCACAATTCTGCTTTAATATCTCGCAATTCTTAGAAAAAGTCAGAATTGTGAGATATAAACTCGCAATTGCGAGACAAAAAGTCAGAATTGTTTTTATTTCACGGTGGAAACAAGCTTTCATGGCTATGACAGTAGTTGACCTGAAGGACAGACTGATGGTAGAAGAAGACAGTTTATACTAATGTCTGTTATAGCACCCCTTGTGGCGTCACTAAGGATGCACCTTTTACTTGCATTGCACTGTGAATTGCTTGCTGACATTTCAGAATATGATGTATGAAACTGAACTTGCGTAGCTGGAAGTGTCAACGTTAACATATACTTCTCTTGTCATTTTTATTCTGATTGTATTAAGAAAACTAGAAAACTAGCTTTGTATTTGATGCAATAGGGAAAAAATCAATGTGTGTGTGTACTGTATGCATAACATCATCCATTTCTCTGGAGGTGGGTCGTTTTGACACATCAAGACAACTGAGTTTGTTGTCTTGCACAAATCATACAGCAGTGCAGAGAACGGAAACAATAAAGCTTGTTTTTATCAGCTTTTTCTTCTTCAGTGGCTTTTGTGCTTAATAAAGCATCTACATAAGTTGATATCTTTTTAATGAAGTTAACTTCATGCAAATACTGTATAACACATCCAGTAAAGCTGTTTTGCTCTTACAGTTACAGCCTTGCAATAAGGAAAGAAGCATCACTCTGCTGTCCAATCAGATAAACCCAGCTCTGTGACATCATAACCAGCCTCATATTGAATTTTTATTTTTATCGTGACAGTGGTCACCTGTCCTTTGTTTACCGCTCTCAGAGGACCTGAGAGGAACACAGCTGTAAGTAGGCTTCATTGATGTTGTTGTAGACTCTACCTGCTGTGATTATCAGATGTGATAAATGACCTCACAAGTGTCAGGAGTGATCGATTATTTACATCAGAGAAATGAGCCGTGAAATGGTGGAGTAACGGAGGGGCTTTTGTGTTGGCCGGTGCTCTTGTGGAGGGATTGTGTGTCTTTCTAATTATATATATATGAAATTTATATATGATCATATAGAAGGTATGTATGTATGTATATATAGCTCCAAAATATCCAAAATCCTTGACATTGTGGGGACATTTTTTGTTCCCCATGAGAAAAACAGCTTATAAATCATACTAAATGATGCTTAAAAATGTAAATATGCAGAAAGTTGACGGGTAGGTTTAGGGATAGGGGATATAATATACAGTATAAAAATCATTATGTCTATGGAAAGTCCCCATAAAACATGGCAACCCATCTTGTGTGTGTGTCTGCGTTTATTATCTGAAATGGCAAGTTTAATCTGATTGTTAAATATAAAAAGCAAAGGATGGCTGATTTTTATATGTGATTTTTGTGGACAGTTGTTGTACACTGCTGTTAGTCCAAAGTCAGGCTACACAAGACTAGATGTAGTTTGATAAACACGATCCTTTTATACGTCTACATTAGTCTATTTGGAGAGTCATCTCAATACTCAAAGTGACATCATGCCAAGACCAGGAACTGATGCGGCTAATTGGAAGATTTACCAAAGGTGGCAAGAAGATTCGGGCAAAATGTCTGTTTGTAACCTTTGTAGAGACGCCAACATAAACTATTTGAAGTGAAAATGCTAAAATAACCATTGGCGAAGTCATAGCCGAAGAGCCTTCGAGCAGTTATTTTCACATTCATTGTTGTTTTAAGACATTATCTCTACAGGCTATTCACTCTTAACTCAATATATGCAGAGTTATTTTAATAATAACATTAACCCTTGGGTGGGTGTTAATCATGTTACTTTATTAAAGACTGAATATTGTATCTACAATAGATAATTATATTCCACTGAATATATCCACATTTGTGTAAGTTTAAATAAACTTAATTTAGTGTGCAAATATAATTTCAGGCATAACTAAGATTGTTAAGTGTGCAAAAGACTTGATGCTAAAAATATGGCAATTCTTGTTTTGTTTTTTTTTAATACTTGTACAGTGGACACATGGCTATTTTGAGCCCATAAAAAGCTCATAAAGGTGACTGAAAGTAGCTATTTACTTCTGTAATGTGTATTTCTTCTCCTTGACTGTGTATGTATTTTTAGAGAGGGGGCTTTTGTTTGTAGAGAAAATGACAGTTATATTTCCCATCTAATGATCACTTTCACAGCAAAGTGGTCCAAGATGAAGAGAAACGAGATCTGACAGACGAACAGGTCTTTGTAGAGTCACGCATGAGTGTTTATTTACAGATTGAATCTGTCGGATCTTCTGTCATGTTCACGAGATATACATAGACCTTCTTGAATACTTGATTCTGATTGGTCCATGGCAGATATTGTTGTATAAATCAAGAATATAAATCACGTTGCAACTTGTATAGACCGTGGCAGTGATTGTTTTTTGTAGTTAGCATCAATCTGGTTCCCTCGAGAAAAACCCAATGGCATTTTTCCATTGGCTTTTGGATTTTTGCAGAAAATAAGCTCAGAGACCAACAAAAGTTCATGATTCTTATATGTTTTGTTCATCATGATAATCTCTACAAATAAATGCAACTTTCATAAACTTTTATTGGAGCCTAGATAGATACAATATCCTGAAGTACAAAGCTAATCGTAGGAAAAAATCACAAGCGTATTTTATGTCGTAGAATAAAATGTGAAAATATCTTGATCTTGTTCACCACAGACCTTCATTCAGGCATTTAAACAAATCCCATACAAAAAAAAAAAAAAACCCCATTGACTTCTGGACTATATTCCAAATCGATTATTCTATGTAATGCAGTTAACATAAAGCATGCAAAACACTGGATTCATGCCGAATAAGAAAAGTAGAAATTTGGGTTGTTTTCAACCCAAGGGCTGGGTAAATATAGGACAGAACACATGTTGGGTAAATTTTACCCAGCAAATTGGGTTGTTTGTTTAACCCAGCATAATGGGTTGATTCACTAACCTTACCCTAACCCTTTTTTAAATACTCCACACAACCACTGGTTTGCATGATAATTCCTTTATTTTCGAACATATTTTTATAGTTTAACAGATTTTAAATTATTTTTAACACATATTGCCTACATTTAAGCTAGTTTACACATATAAGAAGTAAAAATGAAACATTTAGATGTAATTAAATTGTAATCAACCAGTCTCTGTTGTCCTGTTTCCACCGTAAGGCCGTGTGTCCACCAAAGCGTTTTTTTCCAGTGGCTAGCGTACTTTTCCAATTGTTTTCAATGGGAGCGCCGCATTTTTTAAACGCCAGGAGCGTAACGAGGCGTTGAGCGTCTTTTTCACGCTCAAGCGCTGAGAGCTCGGGATTTTTTTACTGGTCGCCTCGAGTTGAAGAATGTTCAACTTTGAGTAAAATGCTGCGCTCATCACTGTCACTTTTTAGCCAGCCGTCCAATCAGAGTGGAGGAGGGGCGGGATAAATACAACAACATCAACAAGCAGAGAACTGAACAAAATGGATGAGAATTTAATATTGCTGGTCTCCGAACATACGTAGCAAGTATTCCACATTGTGTAGACATTGTTAGTCTGAAACAAATTACCTGCAAAATCAGGCTACGTCCACACGAAGCCGGAGCTTACCCTATCCAATCTTTTTTCTTTCCTCGTCTCAAGAAATATCTGCGTCCACACGAAACCACTGAAACTACTCAAAACGATGTAGTATACATGCCAGACCAGTATGTGGCGCTGTAATTCTGCCACAGAGATACACTTAAAACAGCGAATAAGACTTGGAGCATGCGCATAAACCTTGCGCGCTGTATACAAACTATAGTAAAGCTCAGAAATAATGCTTTATTTTGGCTCAGTAGCTTCTGCAGCATGAACACAAGCATCTAGAGTCTGCTGTTGTTGTTGTTGCTGTTAGCGGCGTCTGACTAGGGTCGACACGTGGGGTGATGACATCATCGTTTCACAAAATATACAGATAGGCTGTCCACATGAAAACGCAAAGACGGCATTTTCAGATTTATCCACTCCGTGTGGATGAAACGCCTATCCGATACAAAATTTGTGCATATTCACAAAAACCCGTCTCCGTGTGGACGGGGCCTCAGTTACAAGTAACAGTGCCGCGGATATTCCGTATCATAGCAACAAAGCGTCTCAACTGAAAAAAACCGCTGCGCAGCTGAAGCGCTCTCAAACGCTCACAGATAGGGGTTTTAAGCAGAGCGCCTAGCATTTTCAGCTGGCTAAAAATGCTTTGGTGGACACACGGCCTAATGGTGCTGGATCTCGTGCCGAAGATGACTCGCGTTCGGCGGGGGAACTGCTAACTTCAGCCCCGCATTTCACTCGTAGCCAAAAAATGCTGTGACTGACTCCATAACCTGTCCATAAAAAAATCAGTGTACAATTCTCAGAACATATTTTAACATCCTACGTATTTATATTCTGTATGGATGCAGGGAAATCTGCTGGTGACTTTTTACCACTCCACCATCGAGAGTGTCCTTGCTTACTGCCTCACAGTGTGGTACTCTTGCTGTTCAGCTGCAAATAGGAAGGCTCTGCAAAGAGTTATTAAGACTGCTGAAAAGATCATTGGCTGACCCTTGCCCTCTTTGGAGGACATCGCAAACAGCAGGTGTCTCCACAGAGCCCGCAACATAATAAAGGACAACACCCACCCTGGACATGAACTGTTCAGCCTCCTGCCTTCTGGGAGGCGATACAGGAGTCTTAAAAGCAAGACAAACAGATTAAAAAAACGTTTTTATCCATGGGCTGTAATATACATAATATATTCTATTCTGCTTTTAACATGCAATAACATTTTAAGATGCAATATCCTTTTTAACATATAATGTGACTACTTTTTAAATTATTATTCATTTATTGTTATTTATTTAATTTTGATGGTTCTTATGGTCTTTTGTTATGTGTGTGTGTGTGCTATTTGTTTTTAGTTTCTTGGCACTGATCAGATGGGGCACTATAATTTCGTTGTTCTGCAATGACAATAAAGCTTCTAAAATGTCTAAATGTATCTTTTTTAATAAAATTATAAAATTGTACTTTTGTACTCACAAACGTGCCCCTGTATGTTGCTTTGCATAAAATTAAACGATATACAGAACAATAACAAATTTTCAGATAAAATAAAACATACACAAGCCTGTATTTTACCAAAGACATGCACCGATTTGATGGAACTGTACTGCTCTCTCCTGAAGTGGTCACAAAAAGCCTGCAATAAATAACTCAACACCTGGGCTGTTACGTCTGACCCAGGATCTGAATAACACAAAAACTACCCAAACACTGGGTTGTTACGTCTG
Source organism: Hypophthalmichthys nobilis (assembly GCA_037950665.1). Classification (NCBI taxonomy): domain Eukaryota; kingdom Metazoa; phylum Chordata; class Actinopteri; order Cypriniformes; family Xenocyprididae; genus Hypophthalmichthys; species Hypophthalmichthys nobilis. The sequence continues at coordinate 27,104,216 of CM075485.1, read as the reverse complement.
ACCCAGGAGCCGGATGACACAAAAACTACCCAAACACTGGGTTTTACATCAGACCTAGGATCTGGGTAACACAGAAATTACCCTAACATTGGGTTGTTACGTCTGACCCACTGGGTTATTATGTCTGACCCAGGATCTAGGTAAAACAAAAACTACCCTAAACACTGGGTTGTTACGTCTGACCCAGTAGCTGGGTAACACAAAAACTACCCAAACACTGGGTTGTTACGTCTGACCCAGGATCTGGGTAACACAAAAACTACCCAAACACTGGGTTGTCACGTCTGACCCAGGATCTGGGTAACACAAAAACTACCCAAACACTGGGTTATTACATCTGACCCAGGATTTGGGTAACACAAAAACTACCCAAACACTGGGTTGTTACGTCTGACCCAGGAGCCGGGTAACACAAAAACTACCCAAACACTGGAAAAATAACCCCCCCAAAAATGATCCAATGGGCTCAACCCAGGACTTGGGTAGAAAAAATAAGTGTAGAACCTTTTTTCCTGAAACATTTTAGTTGGACGTTTGTCTAACATTTTTTAAATGTTACTTGTTTCAGAATGTTCAGAGAACATTCAAAAGTAACATTCCCATAATGTCTAAAGAATGATAAAAAGATGGCGGATAGCAAATTGCGTACTTCAAGAGGGTCCTGTAGCAGCCGAATCATTGATATGAAAGGGAATGCTAACATTTAGCTTTCTCCAGGTATTGTAGAGCTCCTTGGCTTTGATCTCAGGTCAGTTCACTGAAGTTCTCTGTCATATTCTTGGGCAAGGCTAGCCCTATTTATCTCCATGATCACTGCCCTTTCTAAAGCTCTTGTGCTTTAGGACATTTTCTGTCAGCTCTGATCTCTCACGTTTGTTCTCTTGAGCACGGACTGTCCTCTTGTAAAATAAACCATCACTTTCTTAGCTCGTTGGGCAATAAGAGCGTTTTAAACCACCTGACAGACACAGCACTTAATTTACTATCATTTTCACGCGACAATCCACCTGACGTTCTTCACGGAGCAGCTTGTGTTAAAGCTGGCGGAGATTTGCCAGCGTTTCCATTCACAGAGCCGCTGTCCCACGTCACTGTTCTCACTCTAATTCAACTTCCTCATTATTTTAGCGTCTCGAAAAATGAGAAAGAGCGACAGAGAGGGAGATAAGGACAGAGCATGAGGAGAGACAAATGGAGAGCAGATTGTTGAAGTTTAATTGAATCCATCAGAGAAATGAAGGGAGCTGGTGGCGCAATTACAATATGAGATTTGCATTTCTCCCATGTTTGTCATGTTTGACAGCGTGCGCTTCCCTGCGTTCGTTTCCAGACAGAAGGATCTGCCTGATAACTTCCTGTAAGTGACTCGTGCATGTGAACTTGTCCAATCAGATGGCGGCAAAGCACATGCACTTGCATGTGAAAAAACGCGACCACCTCAGGGGATGTTTTGTCCCCCCGCAGCTACTAATGACGCCGTTTCCCCGGGTAATTAATTAGTTTCCGAGCAGAAGTGATGCGGCGTGTGGTAATACCAGATGTTTGTTCTATTTACAACTGCACAGTTGAAAACGGCTGCAGTCTGATGGTGTGTTCCTAATTGTGTAATTGCGCCTTTGGCAATAAAGATGACGAATGCTTCTTTGAACGCCGGCCCCCCCGGAAGGGCCCTTATCGCATTATGAAGACGTGCGCACCAGCGGGGCTTACGTTAAAGCTCATTTGTTTGGCCCTGCTGCATTAGCTGCACTAAAGCATGCACTTTCAGAGTTCAATTGGGAGACGAGAATGTCAATGTTCCGAATGCAATACTAACTTAATAATGCGTATTTATAACTTAAGTATGCACTGTATAGATTGCTGGAGGGAGGATGTATTTTTGTACACCAAAACCCAGAAAAGAGTTTGCATTTTAGCACTTCTGGATCCATCGTCCTGAAGTCAATGTTTTTTTATCGTTGTTTTTTGTTAAATGCCTAAAATATCGTCTGTGGTGAACACAAGCTCAAGATATTTTCACGTTTAATTCTATAACATAAAATACATCAGTAATACAGCCTTGTGATTTTGAAGCTAACAAGTGTCTAAAAAAGTGTAAACTCACCTACTCACTAGTCACTTTCACAGCCTCGTCGTGTTTATAATCGCGCTCTCGCAAACTATTCTAACTCAAACTTTCAGGGAAAATGTTTTTCAATGAAGACTGAAAGAGCTCTTGAAGCTTAATTGTGGTGACATTGAAGTCACGTGACCATGGTGTAGTTCCTACATTTAGCTTTTTTACTTTTGGGGATTGTATTTAGGTTTCAAAATTCATAAAAGTTGTTGTTCATTTGTGAAGATTATCACGGAGAGCAATACGTGTAAGAACTTTTTTAGTCACAGAGCTTATTTTCTGCTATAATCCAAAAGCCAATGGAAAAATCGCATTTTTCCATTCCATTGCGCTACTTTTCCATTGTTTTTCTATGTAAATGTAACCCCTCCAGTTCGCACCGCCCACTCCAAGCGGTACGCAAACTCGGGCCCGTCCACATGGGAGGTGGGCGCTCTAACAAGGAGGCTAAAGGAGTCTCTCTTGAGTTCAGGGGAGTGAGGTTTACACGCACAGCGCTTACCGGCCTATGTCCGTTACATAAACATGTGCTAGATGGCCGTGTATGACCATTGCACTCCTGTCTTGCATCTTTTGGAGCGCTTCTCACATGACACGGCGCTCTAAACGGCCTTTTTCAAAGCAAAAAAACCTTCTGTGTGAATAAGCCCTTATTTTGCATTATAAGTAAAAACTAGCGTCAAAAAGAGATTGAGACTGAAATGACTTCCAGTTCATTAGTCACAATTGAAACTGAAGGTTAAATTGAGACCATAGCATTATGGCATACAGCCAAATTTCATCCAGATATTATGTTCATACAGAAAATCTGCATTTGCACACGTACTGCAGAAATGTTAAGGTTTCCCATCCAACCGGCATTAAATATAGAGGTACTGTAGTGTGCTACATTTCTGAACACATATTCTAATTGGAAAATTTCTGCTTCCCAGACAAGCTCTGAAAAGCAGAGCGTGGAGCAGACAGAACAGCAGCTGGGCTTTCGTTTGCCTGAGCGGCCATGTTCCAGTACAGACGAAACCTCGCCAACACTGTTCAGATGAAATTCGAGCACTTAAATCCCTCTGCAAAGAGCTTCTTTCTCTAATATTTACATTTAAATGCACTCATTCGTCAGATAGCGACTCTCTGTTGGGTTCTACAGTCAGAATGTGCAGTGGGTGCAGTTTAACACTGGTAAATTCATGCCTGGCAGCGCTAAAGAGCTAAACGTTTGGGAGAATCCAGCAGACTTTGCTGTCTGGGGTTTAACAGCGTTCTTTGTGTCTCATTGTCCTGGATGGAACAGTGAAGTGAGATAAAGAGCACAATGAAGAATCCTGCTAGGTTAGAAGAATGCTAGTCAATAGCACAATGTAAAGGCTATAGTTAACGCTGGAGGAATTGTCATATGGTACTATTTCAAAAGCAATTCATATAGGATCACAGAGAGGAAATAATTAGTGGGTCTCATTATAAAGTTTGTGTAAGGTTTATTGGCTGTAGATTTCATTCTGTTTCCACACAGAGAAAGTGATTTGAACTGATACGGGTGTTGTTGTTTATGTACAGTGTAATCAAAAAAGGAGCCTTTCTTTTTAGTTTTTTTTTTTGCAAGAACCATAAAGATGTGCTTTGAAGTCACTGTGAGGGACTGAAGTCTAGTGCAAATTTGTCTGTTCTTTGTCATTATTGATTGACAGATTGTACATTATGACTCCAGTAAACAGTCATAATTTGTTGCATTGCTATAAACTTAAATGCACAACATTTGTGTGACAGTAGCTTAGCTTTTTTCCAAACACAGAAACAAAATGTTTTATTGTGTGTGTCACTTGCACTTTTCTAAACTACTGTTTCTCTCATATTCTGGAAATTGATTCATTCTAATGAATTGGTTGATTCAAATGACTCATTTTCAGTGAACAAGTTAAAAAATTGTCTCTGCACAGATGCTGGCATTACATTTTTAATGTGGCTTTTTTAGTTTTACGATATTATAGAAACTAATTACACAAAATATAATTGAAAAATAAAAAAATACATATTTTTGCAAAAAAATATATCTAATGGGATAATTTTTTTGAAAATGGGCAACATAGGCAGTGTTTTTTTAGTATTATTAATATACTTTTATAATTTTTATAATATTAAATATTTTTTAAATTATTTAATTTTATTTCAGTTTTTGTTTTATTTAAGTTTTGGTAATTTTGTATGTTTTTAATATTTTAGCTTTTTAATATTTCTATTTTGTTTTTATTCATTTTCATTTCAGTTTTAGATTCAGTTTTGAGTAATTTTAGTACTTTTCATTAATTTTAGTAATTTCAGTTAGATGTCAGGGCAACATTTTAAGTTTTTATATATTTATTTATTTATTATTTATTTATATAGCACAATTTAATACAACGTTGGTTGTCCAAAGTGCCTCACAATCCCAAAGAAAAAAATAAATAAATAAAACGATATAAACAAAACATATAACCTTAGAGAAAACATACACACAATAAAAATCGAAATCCATCATTAAAACTTACAGTCAGAGTTGAGCAAATGTGATTTTAACATGGCTTTGAACACAGGTAAAGATTTGGCAGATCTAATAAAATCCAAACAATTTTATTAACAGTTAAATTACCAGAAATGTCTTTTTATAAGTTTAAGTTTTATTTTTTGTTAAGGATATTGCTATGTGGTTACTAAGGTATTCTGAGCAGTGTGTTATACATTGCTATATTGCTAGGGCGTCCTTGGTGGTTGCTAGGTGAGTTTTAGACGACTTGCACATCCTGCAGGGTACGTTGAGGCACTGTATCAGTCTATTATCAAAAGCTGGCTAGTGGCCTTGGAATCGTTTGACAAGGTAAATGGTTTGCAGTCATGTCATAACTACTTCACTCTCTGTGACCCCACAAGATGCCCTCCATCTTGACCTTTGACCTCTCATGCATTACCTTTGATGAAAACCTCCAGGCGAGCATTTCTACAGTGATGGGATTTGAACAAGACTCATGAAATATTCATTCTTCGTCATTTAATGCAATGCACAAACACACGCAAGCTTGTTTGAAAAATCAAACCACCTATAATTTGACAAATATTAAAAACTACATAAAACGGCATTTGCAACCCATGAAATAGCTAAAATAATGAGATAAATAAGCGGCAGGACTTGACTTTTTCCATCAGGAATTGTTTGGATCTTAGCATGTATTTCATATCAGAATAGAGTCTGATAATTATGTTTCATTATCTGGTATTATTGTCGTAACCTTAATAGCATTAACCAGAATTAAGTTACTGCATTAACTAAGACTGTAAAAAGCCTACATTACCTAAAACAGTGATGAAATAGCTATTTGGTTTTTAGCTGACATTATTTTCCCTGTCCGCTATGATATCAATGCAAAAAGAGACTTTCAGATGTGGAGCAAATTATGGCTATCATGTCATTTTGATGAAGACAAGGTCAGTCCTTATAAAACTTGCAATAAGACTATAAACATGTATTTAAGGAAAGACACTACTGGGTAAACATTTAATATATATCACCATACTTCCATACTGATAAATCACTGTACATTAAAACATTTGTTTTCTGTTTCATGTTTTCTAAAATGTTATGTCTAAATATGCAAATTAGGCATTATCTAATTAAATACACACTAATTTGCATAGATAAATCTGAACATTGGATAAAGCCAGGTCCAAAATTCTTGTTTCATTTTGTTTATATATTAGAATTAAATATTTTTACAGAGGGAATTTTGGATATGTTATTTTATCACTCCATAAATCAGAAAATACTGTCAACAGCCAGAAAAAAATACATTTTCACCATGATTTAAGGATTAAAATGTAATATATATCAGGCGAATGATATACGAACAAACCCCTCAGTAAAAATCTTCAGAATATATATAGAAATAAAACTGTAAATTTTGGTGTATGTAAGTGCTGCTGAAGTGGAGAAAAAAACTTTTAAAGATTGAACTTTTAAGTATTGTAACTGAAATGTACAGACGCAAATAGATCAAGTGTAAATAAACACTTAAATGTGTATTCTGGATGCTTTCTTTCCACTAGCCCGAAATAAGCAATGGAAGCAAAACAGCCCAAAACCTCAAAATTAACCAGTGCATGAAAAATCAATGGTTTTTGCCTGTAGTGTTTACATTTTGATCTTATTTTGACTTTAAAGGAACATCTGCGCATGATTTATGTCTTTAATATCACATTAGTACCTTTTTCAAAAGGCTAGATCTGAAATTGTGGCACATTAGCATCAGTTTCAGGCTGGAGTATTTCACAGATCGCAGGCCCATTGGTCACTATCAACAGACTAATGCTAATGCTTTGCTTAAGAAAGATATATGGGCCACTTTAGCGTTTGTACAGTATGAGATAATGGATCTAGAAATCGAGGAACGGCTCAAAGAAAAGCCGCAGTGCGTAATCAGCGTTCTTCCTCAATACTCATGCATTTAATCCAAGTTCAGAGAGCCAGCAGGCTTTTGTACTGATTTCCTGAGTAATTAAAATGGGAAAAAGCTCATTTAGCTTTGCTTCTCTCTCTGCTGACAGAGTTGGTCGTGGCCTGGGATTTAAAAGAGAATTTTCTGCTCTTGACGGAGAAGCTTCATGCCCTGCACTGTATCCTGAGATTAAGCCGCTCCGCTTTTCTTTTCTTCGAGGGTTCAGAGTCACACTCTGGCAGCTGGAGATTTATTTATTCCTCAAAGTGAACAAAAACACAATTTTGCAGGAAACAAAATCAATTAATGGTTTAGATGAAGGAACTCGAATAACCAAAACCTTCTGAAGGATAAGTTTCATTATAAAGTGACGTATAAAATTGCTTCGTGAAGTTAACTAATGAACTATTCCTTTAAAATCTAAAATCTTGTGCCCTACTGTGACTAATAAATAATCGTCAACCATTAAAGTTGGTTGAATGGCTGCTGAAACTAAGTGCGACTTAAATCTTTCTAATAATGTACGCAGCGTGAAAGCAAAGGCAAGATGGTAACATATTTTGTGTCGCATAATTACTTCTTCTAAAGATAAAGCTTTAGATTTGTTGGAGTTCAGTCGGGGGGAAGTTGGAACAGAAGTTGTTTTAGCTCAAAGGGTTTTGACGTGTGGAGCGTGAAGGGAACATTCAGCATGCGTTCAGAGCGTCACGTGTGTTTAATGTACAGCACGGCTCCAATAAATGACTGCAGTTTCTTGTAGATAATAAAAGTTGCTTGTGTTGATGGATTGAACTGGTTTGCTTGATTATGTTGCATGAAACCATTATATATAGGTTATTGTGTACATTGGTTGGCTTTGCAATTGTCAAAATAGTCTTGTTGATCAGAGGTGTGCTGTTGCTTTATATGATCAGATGCAGCATTTTCACCTGCTGGATGATAAAACAGGAGAAAAAACCCACAGACGCACACTGAAGGACCCGAGATATCTGCAGACCAGAAGATCACAGATTAACACAAATGGACAGATGAATTTTCTTTCTTACCATTTCATTATGATGAATCCCATGGAAGCTTGTTTCCACCACAGAATAAAACAATTTAAAAGATAATTGCGACTTTTTATCTCACAATACTGACTTTTTTTCTTGCAATTGTGAGTATATATCCCACAATTCTGACTTTTTTCTCGCAAATGCGAGTTTATATACTGCAATTCTGATTTTTTTCTTGTAATTGCGAGTTAATAAATCACAATTCTGACTTTTTCTCGCAACTGCGAGTATATGTCCCACAATTCTGACTTTTTTCTCGTAATTGCGAGTTCATATTTCACAATTCTGACGTTATAACTTGCAATTTCAAGTTTACATCTTGCAATTCTGACTTTTTTTTTCTCAGAATTGCATGATATGCAGTAAACTTGCAATTCTGAAAAAAGTCAGAATTGTGAGATAAAAAGTCGCAATTACCTTTTTATCTTTTATTCAGAGGCGGAAACAAGCTTTCATAGAATCATGTTAGAACATCATCCTTCACTTTACAGATGAATTATAGTGAAATCCTATTTTTGAATGTGAACGCTATAACAAATGCATCTAAAGTGAACAAGTTCAGTTAACGTAATGTACAAAGAATTAGATCATTAAGCCTTAACTTAAATAGATAATGATAGATTGTGGCAAAGATTTAATCTTTTAAGAGCACTTAAACTATTTAAAACTATTTACAATTTTTTTAACTACCTATTATTATAAATTTATTTTTTTCTATGTCAAACAGTATGCTTTTAAGTAGTATAGTGTATAATATTGACCATTTATTAACCATAATATGAAATTTTATTTTTTTGCATATTTCATAGCATAATTTTCATGGTTTTATCATGCACACTGGCTTTGAATAGGAAAAAAAGTATTCATTTAGTGTCCCTACTGTATGTCTTCAGTGAACTTGGGAAGAGAGTAGAAATATGCATGTGCGCCACTTGCACGTTTTGAATTAAAAATTCCAGCGCTCTTGTTAATTATGAACATTTTTACATGGTACTTTGTTAATGTTTTTGGGAAACAAACTGTAGATATGAAGTACGACTGACATGCTGCTTGGGAAACATTTTGTATGCGGTTAAAAGTGTGCTCATACTCATACTCATACCTGTATGTTTGGTTTTGGTTAAAATTAATCCTTGAATAAAATTCAATTACACTGATTCTGTCTTTACCACAGAATATGGGGATGAACAACAGAGCAGGTTGATCAAAACCCAGAAACACCTTCAGGATTCACAGCAAAGCTGAAAAGCCCAGTTGAAATGCTGATGGATCCGTCTGCCTGCTCTTGTGTGCCGCTCTCATGCTGTGACTGATGAACACGGTATGGGCTCTTTGGCAAGGCCGTCTCTTTTATCTGCTCTCAGGAAAGGGGTCCGTTCTGCTCGGCTGAACACTCAGACACTTGTGCACTGCAAATGTACAGTGGGATTGACCCGTGCTCTCAGAGGAGCCGCGCTACGCCTTTTTTCTTCTCCGCAATGTAGCTTTCCTGAAGCAGCAGCACCATTTTTGGTCCTTTCAGAGTATTTTTGTTTGTTTTGTAGTGCGAGGGTTGGATTGGTGGTGTTTTATGTGATGTTTTTTGAAGTACATATCAAGTGCGGTTGTAATTTAAAAGGTCACATCGTGGAAAATAGTTTTTTTTTTCAGTAGACAAACTCTAACATTCACAACACAGTCTGCAAGAGCATTTACGGAAACTGAGGTCAAAGCAGAACATGACGCATGTGTTGAGAGGCGCACCGAAGCCCTGACATTATAATTGAAATATAATTAGTGCATTAATTACGTCAAGTCACCTTTATTTTATACGGCGCTTTATACAATACAAATTGTTTCAATGCAGCTTTACACTCTAAAAAATGCTTGGTTAAAAACAACCCAATTTGGGTTGAAAATGGACAAACCCAGTGATTGGGTTGTTTTAATCCAGCGGTTGGGTTAATGCTGGGTAGTTTTATTGAACTCAACTATTGTTTAAAAATTACTGTACTGCTTGCTTAAATTGAACCCAAAATTTAAATGTATTAATATGTTTCATAAATGAACATTTATTATTAAGTTTAATGAATAATAATTATACAATAAGAATTTATTAAATTGCTTATTAATAAATGTTCACCTTTTGATTATTATTGTTGCCTCTAGTAATTATGTGTCAGATTTTTGATTTCCAACCTATTTTGAGTTCATTTTAAGCCTGCCACATAGTCATTTTAAACAATAGTTGGGTTCGATAAAACTGCCCAGCAGGTTGGTCAAACATTTAACCCAACCACTGGGTTAAAACAACCCAGTCAGTGGATTTGTCTATTTTCAACCCAACTTGGGTTGTTTTTAATTCATTTGTATTTTAATAGAATTTTATGGATTAAACACCTCATAAACATGCTTTATCATTAGAAAAAACTGAAAACCCGATAAACATGAAAGAGTTATGCAATCATTTATGACATTTCTCCTGATATAGAACCTTTTAGGCATAAAGCGTTCTTTAAAATTGAGTGAAGTACTCTACGGTACCTTTTTTTCCTAAGAGTGTGATGTTTTCAAATCAGTCTCCCACTTGATTTGTTAGTCATAAAATGATGTTTCTGTGTTGATGAGTTCTTGCTGTTGGGGCCAAAGCCTTCAATTCAGCAACTACAGAAAACCAATTTAATTAAGGTGAATATATCAGCGCACTGAGTGGAAAATCAAAGCTGCATCTCGGTGAATTTAAACTGTGAATTGAATTGCGGCGCATCTTCTGAATTTGAATGGAAGTGCTGCGCAGACGAGATCTCCAGATAGCGAATCTCTTTCTTTGTGAAGTGGAGCTCCACTTATAGTGCAGATATCATGTTGTTCTGTCAGAGATTTCCCCGAGGAGAGACAGAGAGAGAGATACAGCGAGACCGGCCGTGGTTCGGTCCCTAGATCAGGCTGACAATTGAAAAGCTCCACACGGAGCCCGAAGAACTCCGACTGACACCTTCATTTAGCGTCTCTCCTCAGGACTGACCTTCATCTGGGTGAAAAGACCTCGTGAACCCCTCTGGCGGCCCTCCAAATTCAACATACGGCCCATGATCCTGTGCGGGAGCGAGCGGGTCTTTCAGACAAACACACTGAAGTATTTGTGCCCCTGTTGTTGTTGTTCCAAACCTAAATGCTTTTATTTTATGAATCATATTACTAATATAAATTAATATAAGAGATATATATTTTTGAAGACTCTTCAAAACGCTTACCAGACTCAAATACCACCTTGCTTTAGTAGGAAATACTTCTTAGCAAACTTTTAGTCATAAGGGCCATTTACATGACACTGTTTTTAACTAAAAATGGAAAACTTTTTATGCATTTTGGTCATTCATTTACATGATAATGGCGTTTTGGGGGCCTGAAAATGCAAACTTTTGAAAATGGGTTTCAAAGTGCAAGTTTTTGAAAACGATACCATTATTGTCTCCATGTAAACTACAAAAACATGAATTTGTGAAAGCGGTGACGTCATCCACATGCATATTACATGTTCAGTCTATAGGCGCTGAATATGTTTCTTTACAAACTGACATCGCCATCTACTGGCCTGACAGCAGAATACAGCATTTTTAGTTGTTTTCACAGATCCATGTGAACGGGAATCTTTTTGACAACGTTGTTGTCTGTAAGTGAAAAATGCAAAGGAAAAACTTTTCTGTTTTTAGTACATTGTTGTCATGTAAATTTACCTTTAGTCATAAGGGCTATTTACATGGCACCGGTTTCAACTAAAAAGGAAAACTTTTTTGCGTTTTGACCGTCATTTACACAACAACAGTGTTTTGGAGCCCTGAAAAAGCAAACTTTTGAAAACGATGATGTCATGTGCATGCATATTATGTGTTCAGTCTATAGGCGTGTAGTGTTTCTTTACAAACTGACATCGCCATCTACTGGCCTGGCAGCAGAATACAGTGTTTTTAGTTGTTTTTTTGCAGACAACGTTGTCGTCTGTACAAGAAAAACGCAAAGGAAAAATATTGTCTTGTAAACGTACCCATAATGTGTGCCGATGGTGCAAGAATTCAAAGGGTAAACATTTGAACCATGCTCAGCCAAACAATAAAGTCTATTCCAGAAAAGATCTGCGGCCTGGTCTTGTAAACAACATTGACCTTTAGCAGATCTGAGGGAAAGTATGTCCTGAAAATGTCCTTTTAGCCTCATGAAACTGTATTCTGCTTTGATTGGTAAAGATCGTTTCAGCGGTCTGTGTGGAAATGGTCAGATCTGCGAGCTGATGGATGTAAAACGTGATTTGTCATGACAGGCCTGTTCATTTCGGCTGACTGCAGGATGTCTTACTGTAATGCTGGGCTTTCCATTTACGGTATGTTTATTAGCGTGAGGCCGTTTTGAATTGACCAAAGTATGTTCTATTTTTATTTACAGAGGGAAGCGGAAGGCTTAAACACAGTGCTGTTTATTCACGCTGTAATCGGCCCACTCTATAACTGCTGAAGTGTCTCCCAAGGGTCTCGAAAAGCATTTTTTGTAGCTCTGTATTATTGTCCTCAGTGGAGCTGTTGTTTTAATCAGCATTGAAAAGAACCTAAAAGGGATGAATGAGGGGAAAATACAGCCAGGGCAAGAGTTTCAGGAATATATGAAGGAGAAAACTACTAAACCTGCAGGGAAAACGTTTTCTCTTTTTCTTTCTCTCTTGCTTTTTCCCAGCATGCCGTATCCAGCTAATCCCTGAGGTTGGAATCGTTGTCAGTTTAAGCCGGTGGAGTCTGAATCTGTTCTCACTACCCATTAAAAATCTGCATGATAATTCATTCATTTCCTCACTTTTACCCAATATACATATGCTGCATATTTGATAATAATTAAGTGATTTTATGCTAAAAAATAATCTGCCATTTGTGTCAGAAAAACCAATTTAATTTATGGGGAAAACAAGTTTATTTTTCTGACCCCATTGGAAGACAAAAGCCTTTATATATAATGCTTCATAAAAGTGTTTTTAATGCATTAATTATGCCTTGTTTAGATATTTGTACTGGAAAACAAGAAAAAAAAACACAGAGGAAGAAAATCTCTTTTTTTAATAGTGAAGCTTGCCTCAGCAAACATTGCTAATTGCTGGAGTTTATGTTGCTGTGGTTAAATTCACAGCAGCTCATATTCAAAATACATCAAAACAAAGCTTGAAAATCAAGGTCTTAAGCTTGCAAACACTCCTTGAAAGGACTGTGTTTATTTGAAAACAGTTTATGTAAGCAGTATTTAGTCTGGAAAGTCACCATAAACTAATTATCCAGCTCTTCAGTTGGCATGTAACCTCTGGATCTGCACGAACATCTCGCCTATTATTCTTGCTGTGGCTTATGGAAATTCATGAATTCATGTGCCGGTTTGCACAGATCAGAAATGCGCTGGCACATTCTATCATTTGACCTAGTCAGACTTGTTCTGTTTGCAGAACAAAAAGTGCAGCAGTTTTACTGTAAACGCAGACACACGAGCGTCTGCATTATTTACAGTCAGAGGACAGAAAGAATAGAGATATTAAGACAGATGCAGATATAGAGCACATGCCTTCCAGAAGTAAAGATCCCAATCATTTTCTCTATAGAGAACTGATAATGACATATCTTTGGGATGTGCTGACCTCTTACAAGATCTTGACAAAATTGATGCACCTCTTGATGGAAATAAAGGTTGAGATGTTATTTCCATCAAGAGGTGCAGCAATTTTTGGTCAAGATCTTGTATTGACAGTGCAAGAGGTGAGCACTATTTGGGTGTGAGCAAAAACACGTCGTTTTTGTGTGTGTCCCTTTAAATGCAAATGAGCTGCTGCTCCCCGCCCACTTTCCAGAAGAGGGCGGAGCTTTAACAGCTCGCGTTTCGGTCGCTCAACAACAACAAAGCTGGAGAATCTCACGCAGCCAAAATGAGGATTGTCAGTAACGGTGTTCAGCCTTACATTGTTCAAACCGGAGTCGACACTGATGGAGAGACTCAGGAAGAAGTTACAACTTTTAGAATGAAACTGGACGTTTCTGAATGGTTAGTGGATAAATTTATGTAGTTGCCAGGGTCAACTTGCAGGCTATCCAAGCTAATGAGACTCCAAATAGTGTTCTGTGCTCGTCTGTGCAGCCAACAATAGAACAGTTAACATGCTTTGCTCGAACTTTTGTGCAGATTAAGTCACGGTAACATTGTAATAAAATCCCATTCCTACATCACAAGGGGAGCGAAATCTGAGCAGCTCGTTTTTTCACATGCTTATAGAGCAAAACAAAGTTACTGGGTTGTCCTTTTTCACATTTTCTGGGTTGGTGGATGCACCGGGGACCTGATTATACCACTTAAACAACAATATTTTCATGATATGTCCCCTTTAAGTGATTTTTTCTTTATGCATACAACACCTGGATGAACTACTACTTTTGCCAAACTACAGTAGAGCTTCACAAATAAACTTTATCACACAATGAAATGTATTTGCATTAGTATGCAGTTTGTTCTGTAGGGTATTCTGTGCAGTATACAGTAAGTAGTATGCTATTATTCCATTCTGAACATGAAAGAAAGAAAGTGTAAGAGAGATACTGAGAAACAATCACAGAGAGTATCCATCTCTTTAGTAATCATCTGCTGCTGATAGACTTCCATTTTGTACGCCTCAAACTCTGAAGGGTCAGAGTTCATGGGTGGCCACATTAAAGGGGTTAAGTGCTTCCCTCAAGGGCAGAAAATTGGAGCATAATAGTTTTGATCTTCTTGCTACCATTCAGATTGTATGGCAGGGCATCTCTCCAGGCCGTGTCCCATTTCTTTGGTCACTCAGGACAGAATGTGCGTGTTAGAGATTCATCATAGGACAAGAGACAGAGATAAGAGGCTCTAAATAACTATTTCACTCTGTTTGAACTCTGTACACTTACTAATAAGCATCTCTCCACCACCGCTCACTGCTTTACGAAGGAAGGTGATCTGATTCTGGGCCGAGGGAGACTCTAGAGACATCTGCTGTCACACAGCCGCCTGCTTACTTGTTAGTCCGTTCAAAAGGACCTTCAACAATTGGTGTTTCTCACCCACAAACACTCACACAATGTGATTTAGAACTAAATTAGATTATTGTAATTGTGTCAGGGTGGAAAAAAGAGACACGGATAATAGTCGGAAACCTTAAACAGCATGGTTTGCAGCAGGATTGTTTGCCACTCAGAATTGAATAGAGAATTACTAACATAATGAAATTATTTATATTTAATTAAACAGGTCCCTTCCCATCTCATATATTGAAAGCAAAACTCAGAATTTTGCTTTTCCTTTTAAAGGCGTTCTATTATGCTTTTTTCCATTTTCATCTTTTTTTAGCGTGTAATGTTGCTGTTTGAGCATGAAAAATGTTTCCAAAGTATTCTCTATATATCAGTGTCAGTGTTTCTGAACTCCCTGAAATGCCTCCATTGTAGTCTTGAGTTTTCTTCTGGGAATGAACACGTCACAATTCCTCATTTAAATAATTAATATGCAGAATAAGGGGGCGGGGCCTGGTTGAGTTAGTTAGTGGTGTGTTGAAACTGTCGGTTATGGTAAGGGGCGGGACATTTCCCAAACACACTCAAAGCGCTTGATCATTCACAACACACTGCTCCTTGACCAATCAGAGCACATTGTGCTTTTCAGAAGGAGGGGCTTCATAGAGACAGGAACTAAACAGGGGTGCGTTTCCCGAAAGCGTCGTTACTATGGTCGTAAGTCCCATTGAACTCTATTGGTAATGACGGAACTTGCGACCATAGTTCGCTTTGGGAAACGCACCCCAGAGCGTTACTGACAGACTGGGAAGAGAGGAGCTGCAACAATGGAGAATATGAGGAACATTCAAGCATGAAAACCTGTTCTAGTAGAGCCAAAAAACAAAATTAAGACTTTGTAAAAGAAACATCGGGTGACAACAGGCTGTTAGTTCAACACTGCTATATAAGAGCAGAATGTGTTGCTTTAGTCCATGAAACCAGTGAATGTGTCAGCATCCACAGCAGAACGGTGCTGTCAGACGGTGACAGCGGTTCTTTGTGGAAAAAGAGATGTGAAACACACAGCTGCCGGCGCAACAAACTACAGGTGAGACGGTGGGAACGAGTCACTCGACGGTCAGACGCGGCTGTAGTTTATCTGCTGAGACGTTTAGTGTCAGTTCACAGAGAGTTCGGCCTATTGTCTGTGGTTTTTGTGAGTGTGTGTGTGTGTTTACTGGGTGAAATGAATGAAAAAGAGATTAATAAACATGTCCTCTTCTGTGTGGAGAACTAACAATGATTCACCACATCAAAGGGACGCTGGGGATGTGTGTGTGTGTGTGTGTGTGTGATTGGTGTGAGGACATGTTTCTGCGGTTGTTGTGCACAAGCGTTTTGTCTGCATCTATATGCACCTGGGTCACACAAACCCTCTGCAACCCTCATCAGTATGTGCGTCTCGCTGTCTTTCTCTCTCTCAATGCTAATAGGAGCCGCTTGCCGCATTGTCCTCAAATGGCTGGTCTGAACCTCCGTACGAGAGGTGAGAATCTCCAGGGATCTCACGATGAGGGAATGTCACAATAGCAAGCGTTATTGTGATCTCTCTTATGTTTTGTGATGCCTCTTTCATATGCAACTCTCACCCTTGCAGTTTGGATGTTCGAGATGCAGCTCACATACAGTATTTAAATGCCGTAGTGCTGCAAAAACCGGAGTGAATTGGATTGGATGGAGCGTGTCGATTCAGTTCAGCACACTGCAAAAAGTGATTTTCTTACTCAGTATTTTTAAGACATAAAATAGTCTTGTTTTCTGGAAAAATTTTATCAAAATTAAGTGAGTTTATGCTTAAAACAAGAGGAACTCACTTAATTTTGATATATTTTAAATATTTTTGTTATTTTAATTGTAAATTTTATAATAATTACAATGCAATTAAATACATAAATACAAATACAATAATTTAGAAAATTATAGAAAAATTTATAAATTTATTAGAAAATTTAGAAAATATCAGATATTTTTTAATTTATCGTACCATTATTTTATTTTCATTTTTAATTTATAAATAAGAATATTTATTTGTAATACAGTAGATTATAATGTTGTGATGCCTAAATTCACTTGTAAAATAACTGATTGATTTATTTTCTTTATTTAGACAAGATTATGTCGATAATATGCATGTTATTTCATCAAAATAGTATATTTTAATATTGGCCATTAATGTGGTATTGCAATAAAATTGACATTTTTCTTGACTCTTCCTTGCTTGGATTCATTTTTTTTGCACAAGGCAACTTTTTGAGTGGCCAATGCTCTGTAGTTAGTTTTGTGTTGTGTGAAATTTGTGTAAAGCGATTCCCTGGTCGCGTGGCATTACAGTGCAGTATGAGAAGTTTCTGCTTCAGAAATCAGGAGCTCTTCTGTGAAGGTCAAGCTTTGAGGTTTTCTCAGTGTTCATCTCGATCTGATCTCCTTCTTCTAATCCTGATTTCTGCCCTTTCCAGTGATGATCTGTGTCTGTGTCTCCGTTTGCCTCCTTGCTCTCTTTCATGGTGTTGCTATTGGAAATGCAGAGCTTCAGACTGTAAATGAGCGCTGCGGTCTGACAGCTGTGCCGGTTTAATCAGGTATTCTATTGGAAACGCCGTCGCTGTGACAACTCTGTCAGTGTGGCGATGCTTGTTAAAGACCCTGCGGCTCGGAGCGTCTCCGTTTGTCTCGCCCTGAGAAACACTGCACAGCCTCCCTGCACAGACTGAGCCGTGTAGTTACACATGTACCATGATACGCCGTAAGTGTTTGTCCTTTTTCACGTGTTTGTCTGACGAGATCTTTTTCACACACCCACCTTTTTTTCTCAAAGCTAAAGATAAAACTTGTTTTCACATTTACTTCCAGGAGAGAGTAGAACACATTTGCTTACTGATTAAGATGAATATGTCAGCTTAGCTTTAGCATATACTGTGAGGCAGTTTTATTATAGTTTTATTAAAAAATGGTGAAAATAAAATTTTAATGTGGTTTATATGTGGTGTTTTTAATATGCTTTAAGACAAACCCTGTGCAAATTCATCAGTCAACACCATTACTGAGTATTTTCTCAGTTAGGCCTACTGTATCTCTCAACTCATATGTTTTTCCCTAAATATTGAAAACAGAAGCAAAAGTGTTAATTGTTGACATGCCAAGTATTTTGACTGCAGGCTTTGGCTGCAGATTGAGATGTTTGTTGAGATCTTGTTGAGACTTGGGTGTTTTATTTAGGAGAAACATCTGAGAAGTAGGACAATTCTGCAAAAGAATTTGCTCTACATTTATTCTCATTGATGTCTAAGATAAACTTAGCAGCAATAACAGCACCAGCAATAACCAACAGCAGCAGCAGTAATAACAGCAGCAGCAATAACCAACAGCAGCAGCAATAACAACAGCAGCAGCAGCAATAACTAACAGCAGCAGCAATAACAGCAGCAGAAGCACTAACCAACAACAGCAGCAAAAATCAACAGTAGCAGTAATAGCAGCAGCAGCAGCAATAACAACAGCAGTAACTACCACCAGCAGCAGTACTAACCAACAGCAATAAGGACCAGCAGCAGCAATAACAGCAGCAGCAGCAATAACCAACAGCAATAACTACAAGCAGCAGCAATAACCAACAGCAGCAGCAACAACAATAACAGCAGCAGCAATAACTAACAGCAGCCGCAATAACAGCAGCAGAAGCGCTAACCAACAGCAGCAGC
Organism: Hypophthalmichthys nobilis; assembly: GCA_037950665.1. Classification (NCBI taxonomy): domain Eukaryota; kingdom Metazoa; phylum Chordata; class Actinopteri; order Cypriniformes; family Xenocyprididae; genus Hypophthalmichthys; species Hypophthalmichthys nobilis. The sequence continues at coordinate 27,085,817 of CM075485.1, read as the reverse complement.
AAAAATCAACAGCAGCAGTAATAGCAGCAGCAGCAGCAATAACCAACAACAGCAGCAGCAGCAGCAATAAAAGCAGCAGCAGCAATAACCAACAGCAATAACTACCACCAGCAGCAGCACTAACCAACAGCAATAAGTACCAGCAGCAGCAATAACCAACAGCAATAACTACGAGCAGCAGCAGTAACCAACAGCAGCAGCAATAACCAACAGCAGCAGAAACGCTAACCAACAGCAGCAGCAACAACAATAACAATAACAGCAGCAGCAATAACAGCAGCAGCAGCAGCAATAACAACAGCAATAACTACCACCAGCAGCAGCACTAACCAACTGCAAATAAGTACCAGCAGCAACAGCAGCAATAACCAACAGCAGCAGAAGCGCTGACCAACAGCAGCAGCAGCAATAAAAGCAGCAAAAACAGCAGCAGCAACAACAAAGAGCAGCAGCAGCAATAATAAGTTTAATGAGAAATTAATGATTACTTGGGTCTTTCTGTACTTTTGAAAATTCTTTCACTTTCCATTTAATATCATTGACACCAAGAAGACACTATTGAGATATTGAAGAGATCTCATTTGTGATTTCTTCATCCTACAGGGCGAGAACCATTGCCTGCTGCATGAGACGAATATGGCCACTTCTGTGTCGTATAGCACAAATTATTATGCCTCTTCCACAGACGTCAAGCATTATGTATGAATTTCTGGAAAGCAGGGCGCTAAGTAGCCATTAGCTCCTGGATGAACCCGATGCTGAGTCGCAGCGCTTCTTTCTACGACTCTAAATAAACTGAACTTCCCACTGGAATCATCACGGGTGGCTTCAAGACTGACAGACTGGAAATGGGATTTTGCTAGCGAGCAGATGAATCTCTAAACGGGGAAGGCAGGAGGGATATTTGGCCATTTACCTCATAAAGATTTCATTTGACAACCCTTCAACCTCCACCCACTGCTGCAATATCTGCGTGAGCGTGTGTGTGTGGATTACTGAGTAAATCAGATGTCAATCTAGCTTGTTAGTCTAGTTTGGTGTCTTGAGTGGGTCTTCCAGGTAGAGAACACCTACACGACAAAGTTTCATGTGTGGGCGAGTGTGAATTAGACAGCTGTAAGGTGCCACGACCAGTCACCGAATCTGTGACAGCAAAATGAATATCACTAGAAATGGTGAAAAAATATTCCCACATTTATTCCCAGAAGGTGCGATTTTCGTTCGGAGCAAAACACAGCTTGTCGCAAATAATGTGTCTCCGGACGGACAGAATATTGACAGTCTTTTGTCTTTTATGAATGTGATTTGGTGTGTTTAATAATGTGTGTTTTGACTAGTGCTGAGATTCGAAGTTTTTCATCTGCTCATGAATCTTATTCAGATGAGACTAGTTTTCTCTGAGGGCATCAGGTAAATTTGTGTTTCACAGACATACTTTGTGATTTAAATCTCATCTGAATCAAACACATCTGTTTTTTTCCACACAGTCTCTGTAAAAGAGAAAATTACCTATTTTTTGCCATCTGTGAAATCTAATCCTGTCCAGATAGGAGTGTCTGTGATTGCGGTATATTAATGACCCGGAGGCAATATCTACAGCAATTTTTAGCATCTCCTTCATGACTTGCAAAATATAGTGAGGTCATTGTAGTTAAAGCTACTAAAGCTAAAACCATTTAAAAAATATTACTTGGAATAAATGTTATATATATATATATATATATATATATACACATAAAATATTTCATAATTAAAAATGATAAAATTAAAAATAATTGTTTATTAAAGCAAAATTACTATTTATTTCTAAGATAGCTTGATGCCACTATAAAGCATATATAAAGCAGGTATTATACCATAATATGCACAGTATATAGTAACTAATAAGTCAGTGTTACATTCCAAACATAACCACACATTATTTTTAAAGACAAACTCAGCACTGTGCAGTGTATACTGTGCATTATGCGTGTATATATCCCAGGGCATTAAACTGATTATAAGATTTGTTATGCTGTACTGGCTTAAGTGAGGTAGAAACTTCTTGATTTCTAAAATAGTCCCATGGCCATGTTGTTGGTGTTTGCTGGCGAAGCTGGACTCAGCGTAGCGTGGCGCTAAAATAAGCCCCTGACCCTGTGACATCAGTTCCTTTCAGCGTTTTCTTCTGCTCATATTGCTGTTAGTGCCCGCAGAGAATGTGTTCATGAATAATTTAGCGGTCCTTCACAAGGGGGCCTCAAATTGGGTCTTTCTTAGAGACGAGACTGACGAACCTTGACTGAGAATGTTGTAGAATATTTGCATTTCTTATATTTGTTTCCTAATATACAGTAAAATGCAGTGAACATTCTGTCTGATTATGATGTGTGCTTCTATTGCCACCTCTGTGATGTCATAGTTGTGTCGCAGTGTGGGCGGGGAGAGAGATGGAAAGGGAATGAAACGGTCACAGGCAGCTGTGCGGACGCCAGTAGGAGTGAGCATGTCTGTTCGTTGGCATTGTTGTACAAGATTCAATCACTCCACAGAGTATGACACCAAATAATTAAAATACTCCAGTTAGACCCTGGTGGTAGATACTGTAACTACACCAGTATGCTGCCAAAAACATCTTTCTTCATTGATGACCATTCAAAGATACAGTAGCTGTGTTTTAATGTAATGTATATTTAAGTATCTAATTATAATTTTATTTTATTGAATTTTATGAAGCGATACAAGTGCTTTGTTTGCAAAAAAAAAAAAAAAAACATAATTTACCTCTTTATTTACAATAATATTATCCAAAGCGCTTTCATGGAACAACATCCTGTCTTTAGTCAACACAACACACAGGGGTTAGTTCACACAAAAATGAAAATTCAGTCATTTATTACTCACCCTCGTGTCGTTCCACACCCGTAAGACCTACGCTCATCTTCAGAACACAAATTAAGATATTTTTGATGAAATCCAATGGCTCAGTGAGGCCTCCATTGACAGCAAGATAATTAACACTTTCAAACGCCTAGAAAGCTACTAAAGACATATTTAAAACAGTTCATGTGACTACAGTGGTTCAACCTTAATGTTATGAAGCGACGAGAATATTTTTTGTGCACCAAAAAAACAAAATAATGACTTTATTCAACAATATCTAGTGATGGCTGATTTCAAAACACTGCTTCATGAAGCTTCAAATGTCTTTAGTAGCTTTCTGGGCATCTGAAAGTGTTAATTATTTTGCTCTCAATGGAGGCCTCACTGAGCCATCGGATTGATGAACGAAAGGTCTTACGGGTGTGGAACGACATGAGGGTGAGTACTTAATGACAGAATTTTCATTTTTGGGTGAACTAACCCTCTAATAAAAACTACGATGGTACATAACACTGGATCAGACATTATAAAAAGCGACCCTTGGGGTCAAAAGAGGATGGGATTCACAGTTCCTGGTCATGCCAAGCCATTTTCATCACTTGATTCTCATTTACACTCATATTTTCTTGTTATTTTCCCAAGCTTATCTTCAAAGGGCACCAAACACTCTCTATGAAGATGAAAAAGACGGGGCGAAGAAACGCTGTCTGGTAAATCAAATAAATTAGCTATTTATAAGAGCATTAGTTGAAGAATCAAAGCTTTCACGGGGCGTGTATCACAGAGGCTGACGGTACGTGTTTCTGAAACAGAGTCCAGCAGCATTGAATAATTTACGATATTTGTTTTTGCATAGTCATGCTTCGGATAAGAGTGTGTTTCTGCTGCTAATCTCACAAAACAAGCTCCTGTTATTTCACAAACCTTGTCTGCTTTCTTTTGGACATTGATGAATGCTTTTCCAGCGCTCTGAAACATTTTGCTTGGCTTCCGTCACTCATTCAGTTTGGGTCTTATTGTGGTGTTTTTGTTGTCCTGTCTGTCTTTTATTTTAACTTATGCGATTAGCACTTTATATTACTGTCATTGCAAACCCCTAATGTTGACTGTGATCAATAAGTTAATAAATCTGTAGAGCTCTAACCGTAAGCATTCCCATTTATGCCAAAGGCAGTGTCTGGCTAGAGAATGCAGCGCTGGAATTTAACCTGGATGCAACTGGCATTGAGATGCATGGGAATGATAACGGATTATATGGACTCATTGTCTTTGTAGACATATAACCTTTGTCTGTTGTTGTTTATTATACTGTATGAGTGTTGTTTCACAGGCCATGTTCAGAACAACATACTAGTATGCAATTTTTCTGCATACTGTATATGGAATGGCCACTACATTTCCACAGTCTTCACAATGCAGTGCATTCAACTTGACCTTCCAGTTCCGTTGTGATGGATGTACCTGAGACATGATGTTTAATGTATTTATATTTAATTGGACTGCCAAGAGTTTTAACACAAAATGTGATTCAAAATTCAAAATAAACAGTTTTATATCTGACATAACTGAAAGCCTCTTGCTGAATTAAACATGCATGTAATGAGTTCTTATGACAGCAATGTAGCTTTACTGCTGCGGCTAATGATGCATGAAATACTGCTGGTGTGCATGGATGCTTTTCTTAATCTATCTATCTATCTATCTATCTATCTATCTATCTGTCTGTCTGTCTGTCTGTCATTTCAAATCCATCCATCTGGCTTTTTAAAATCAATCCATACTTCCATCCATCTGGCATTTCAAATCCATCCATCTACCCACCCATCCATCCATCCATCCATCCATCCATCCATCCATCCATCTATCTATCTATCTATCTATCTATCTATCTATCTGTCTGTCTGTCTGTCTGTCTGTCTGTGATTTCAAATCCATCCATCCATCCTTCTATCTGGCATTTTAAATTCACCATCCATCCATCCATCCATCTGGCATTTCAAAATCAATCCATACATCCATCCATCTAGCATTTTAAATCCATCCATCCATCCGGCATTTCAAATCCATCCATCTACCCACCCATCCATCCATCCATCCATCCATCAGGCATTTTAAATCCATCCATCCATTCGGCATTTCAAATCCATCCATCCATCCTTCTATCTGGCATTTTAAATTCACCATCCATCCCTCCATCCATCTGGCATTTCAAAATCAATCCATACATCCATCCATCTAGCATTTTAAATCCATCCATCCATCCATCAATCCATCCATCCATCCATCCATCCATCTTTAATTGGATCATGTGGACAGATATATAATGTGCTCTTGCAGAACAGCCTCTGATACTGTAATCTACTCAATTATGATATTTTTAAAATGATAATTAATGCTGATTTTGTATTGGAACACTATAAACTAGCGCGGTGTGGCTTTCATTTTGAATACCGTTGTGTACAAAATACCCATCTCTGAGCAAAACGAAGTGGCTGATGAAATAAAGGTTAACACTGCTCCAGACTTTATTACATTGTTTCTTTTTTGTGACAAAAGTAATTGATCAAACTCAGGATTAAAATCATCATATTCACAGACAGGGAGGTCTCCATTCCCTTTTATTAGATTTGAGTGAGTGGTTCATACTTGGTTTGTTTATTGAATCTGCTGCTGAATTCATTCGGTTCAGACCTTGGAGCAATAAAACCCAAATTATATTCCTGAGGGAAATGTTTTAAGGATATTTAATCAGAATTAATTTTCGCTGACTCCCAGGAAGCTTTGCCTGAACTCAATTTGAGTGCTTCTCAGACCTTGAAATGATTGTCAATGAAGAATCATTATTAGGCAAACATTTAGTCCAGAACATTGTTAAATCCTGTTTAGTCTGGGAAGGTTTAACTTAGACTGAATCTTGAGTTTTTTATTAACAGTGTTTGTGACCCTAATTATTTGTGTTATGGATCATGTGACTTGTTGAGGAGAACAACTATTACTTTTCTAAGCACAGACGTGTTAACAAAAAACACAGTGCTTTGCTTTTGTGTCAATGAAACATCACACAATGCAAACACTAAGCGTTTAGTCAATCATTAGTCTCCTGATTGTGGTATTATATTCTGGCTAATTATCTGTGAAGATTAATTTCATCCTCTTGAGCTGCTTAAAAACTGAATGTGTTCATTTCACAGGAATATGAAGGTTCTGATTTGAATGTCTAACTGAGCTACCATCTGCTTCCAGAATGACACAAACCGCTGTGAGGATTTTGCCGTATGTAAGGAGCGCTCCGGACTGTCCGTCCAGTCTCACGCAATGCTGAGCATGTAAAGAACCCGACCGAGGTAAGGACACCTTTATTAAAATGGTTCTCAACTGGTTTCTGCTAAAGGGCTCAGATTTGACAGTTACTATAGTAATGAATGAACACACACCCAAAAAAAAGTTGGTGATTCGCTTTCATAAATTTAAACATATTTTCATTTTTATAACATTTTAAGTATTCGTGACTTTAGTGTCATTTGCACTTTGAATTTTGCATTATTCCTTCCTATCCGAACACACCTGCAGGCCATGTTTGGTTTTACGACACACCAGTTGAGAACCGCTGTTTTCTAGCATGCTGTATTGGAGACTGTGTGTGCTGAGAAGCCCTTGAACACAAGCATTGTGCCATTGCTGTTTTTTTATTGTTCACTTTCCCAGCGCAGTGGCCTTGGCTATGCTGATTTGCTGCATGTGTAATGTTCTTCAGAATGGGAAGATCAAGTTTGTGCTCTCGCAGTCTTGTTCAATCAATAATGAAACGAGGTCTTGTCAGAATTGTCTAGCACCCTGTCACACTTGTCTTTTTGCTCAAATCTTGACTGGAAATGGCGAATCAGCGATGGTTTATGCATGCATGAGATTTTGAGGCTCCGAACTCTCCTAGAGGAAAGGCAGACTCTGTTGTCGAAAAGATAAATGACTCTCTATCGGAGCGCTGGTGGACTATAAACGAATTCATCTATACAGTGTCCCCTAACCGCAACAACATGCACGTAGTGAACAAAAGCCAGTTTGATTTAACCTTCATGACATGCTCATTTTTTCTAGGTGATCTTGTAGTGTTCTTCAGATTGAATGAGTGGCCCCTGGGGGCCGGTCTTGTATATGAAGAGTCAAACATGGAGATTTGTGTGCAGATTGATGGGCTGCCTGCCAATAGTTCATCAGCCGGCTGTACGCGCCACTTGCTCTAGCACAGATTTATGATGTCATAATGCCGATGAGTGACCTCCACTGAGGCAAAACCACTGCTGCGTTTTCATCACTTTGATGGGAGTTGCATCTTTAACTTTGCCAATAACTTTCAGACGGACGATCCATCCAAAACTAGAACTTCACAGGATATGTGCTGAATTGTGTGGTCGTATTTTGAGACAACTATAAGTAAGCTATTCTTAGGTTGACTACCTTACTCATTCTTTGTAGTGCTTTCTGTTTGAGTGAGCTGACATGTAAGGTCAAAGTTGTTTAACGGTTTTGGGGTGAGGTTACTTATTGAAAATAACATAGACACACAAACACACACTACTGTTTAACAATTTACTAGTTACTGGCCAAGCACTGAAGGTGCGTAGACACCTATTGTAATCGTTGGTGTTCTTATTCTTCTTCTTCCGTTTCTGCTCTGGAAGTCTATGGCAGCCCATAGAACCGCTGGCAGGAAAGTTATGAAATTTGGCACACTGACAGAGGACATTCTGATCTGTCACTAGAGCAAATTTGGGGTCTCTAACTCAATCCCTCTAGCGCCACCAGCTGTCCAAATTTGAACTCACGTTTATGCTAATAACTCTTGAACCATATAGGCTAGAAACAAAACTCTTTTTTCCTCTGATTCTTTGGCTCACAACAATTCAAATGTCATTTTCTGTCATGAATAATTTTCCGCCATTTTGAATTTTCCTATGACGTCATTTTCTGTCGTCAAATTTTTTCTGCCATTTTGAATTTTCCAAAAAACCCACTTTTTCGAACTCCTCCTAGGCCGTTGCTCTGATTTTCATGAAAATTGAACCAGATCATCTTCAGACCATGCCGACAAAAAGTTCAAGTCGATTTGTCAAACTTTTCAAAAAACACATAAACGAATTTTACATAGCACTTGTGAAAATTGACGCAAGGCTATATCTCCTCAACGCTTTATCGTATTCAAACCAAACTTGGTCCATGTCATCACAAGCATGACCTGAAGTTACATGCTGCATTTTGACGCAGTGCCACCTAATGGTCCGGAGATACAAAAAATTGAATGGTTTGTCCAAAAATCATTAATGTCATGCTGAGTCGAATGACATCCAGTTTTCCCATATCAGCAATTTTTTGGCATCGACCATTTTGAATTTTGTCGCAAAATGCTATATTTTACGAACGCATTGGCGTATCATTATGAAACTCAATTAATGTCTTCGGCACCATGCCCTGAAAGTTTCGGGGCAGTGCCATCTTGTGGACGAAAGTTATAATGAAATTTACAAAAATGTGAATAACTTTTGATTAAATTAGTCTATTGTAATGAAACTGGTCTTAATAGATTCCTTGGGTCATGCCGAGAACAAAGATTTCAATTTTGCCATATTCGGCCAAACTTCCTGTCTGCCATTTTGTTTTTCTTTAAAAACCTACTTTTTCAAACTCCCTTCACCGTTGCTCTGATTTTCACCAAAATCGAATCTTCAGACCATCCTGACAAAAAGTTATGGAATTCAAGTCAATTCGTCAAACCATTTTCGTTTACCGCAGCAACAAATTTGAGGCATGATGCAAAAATGACCCTTGAAGCTGTATCTCTGCTAAGCTTTGGCATATTGACACCAAACTTTGCATGGTCACAGCGCCACCTATCGGTCAACTGTAATAAATCTTTCAATCATATATCTAATGACTGTATTTATGATTTTTCAGCCAATTTGCCTAAAATCATCTTAAAATGTTGTTACTTGCTTGTGTTGCAGCTGGTCTGATGCTCCCAGCCATGTTGGCATGGCTTATCGTGCTCTTTGTGCTTGGCCCCGATAATTGCTGCTTGCAGCTATATTTTATTCCTGTGATGGTAAATCTGAATATTTAAACTCTTCAAGCCCATGTGAGAATGGCTTGTTGTAGTTTATACATAACAATACCATGATATATGGCTCCAAAATAGGCAAATTTTACATAAGAACCTTCCTCATGAATTGAAAGACAAATAGCCATGATTGCATTGCATCACAGGATTAAGAACAGGGTTTTCTTTCCTTAAAAGCTAAAGGCCATCCACAATGAGATCTGACATACTGCTCCGAAGTGAAGGAGTCAATGAAATGATAAACTGGCTGTTGGTGAGTGACAGGCAATTGGATTAATGAAAGCCTTTAGGTTCAGCGGCCAGAGGAAGACGTGATGACCTGAACTGAAGATGCTTCATCTGATGAGTCATTTCGCACAATAGCGTCACACTCTCTTCTGCAGTTCTGTAGGAGGAGCTTCTGTCTGCTGTCAGATATTTACCCCATTCGTGTAACCAAACTCAGAATGTGTTTGTTCTCTTCATTATTGATAAGATGATGAAAATGATATAGCATTTCTTAGTTAGCATGTAAGCATCCCTAATGGAAAATGGGTATTAAGGTCCAAACACAGCTGCCCAGCTAACAGGGAACGTTCTCAGAACTTTGGTACGTTCTAGCAAGGTTCTCTGAAAGTTATGAACAACCGTTCTTCCAGTAACATTAACAGAATTTTCTTTCAAAGTTCTCTAGTATTAACTCTTTCCCGCCATTGATGAAATTTTCTTGCTTTCAGTCTTTTCACTGTTATACGGTAGGGGGCGCTATTACACATCTTCTGAAAGAGTTCAGAATCTCCGGATCCAAACACAGGCAAAAAAGGAGCAGAAACAAGGGATAAAAGCATTTGCACGTTGTAGTCTTTGAAGAAAAAAAAAAAGTGATTTTCTCAGCTTTTTATACAAATTGTTGCTTTTTTTATTAAACTTACCCACATTCCCCGTACCCAATGTTCTCAAAACATTAGTACAAAAACCATTTATACATTTTTTTTTCTTGAAACGTTTTAGTTAGACGTTCATCTAACGTTTTTTAAATGTTATATTTGTTACTTTTGAATGTTCTCTGAACATTCTGAAATGTTTGCAAAATGATCAAATGGAATGTTCCCTTAACATTCACATAACCAAGAATAAAGCATTTTTAAAACATTTTAAAATGTGGATCTTTTAAACGTTCAGAGAACATTCAAAAATAGGGTTTTTATAACTTAATTGGAATGTTAGCAAAACATATTTAGAAGATATTTTGTTATCTGGGTGTTAGCTTAAGCTGGGTTTTCCAGTGTGTTTTTCTTTTTAAAATGTATACGTTAAATCAACTAAAATCAGCAAGGTTATTTTGTCATCATTTATTTATTTTATGGATGCATTTTATTGACGTTCGGGAGCTTTGAAGGATAAGCAGTAGAATCAGTTCAGAAATGTTTATCTGCATGAAGCATTAAACAGTTTAATAACTCAGTGCTTCTCTCTGATCTTCATGAGATTCCATCATACCTGAACACACTCACAGCAGAGACGCATTAACGTCAGTGACACGCAGAAAGCAAGGAAAAGGTGCAGTAGATCACAGCAGTCGTGCACTAAATTAACCGATTTTTAATCAGAAACTTTTGTAGTGTAAAACTCAGCGATTGTCATTGTTTTAGTGTTTGAAGTGATTTTTTGCTTGTTTCTATTCAGTTGCTAGGGTGTTCTGGTGTTTTTTAGTGTTGCTATGCAGTTGCCAGGGTGTCGTGAATGTTTATGCACATTTTTATGTGGTTGCTAAGATGTTCATTTCTATACAGTTGAATATCATTTCTATATAGTTGTTAGGGTGTTCTGGGTGTTCTTTTAGTGTTGCTATGCAGTTGCTAGGGTGTCGTATGCACATTTTTATGTGGTTTCTAAAATGTTCATTTCTATACAGTTGCTAGGGTGTTCTTTTTCAGTGTTGCTATGCAGTTGCTAGGGTGTCGTGAGTGTTTATGCACATTTTTATGCTGTTGCTAAGATGTTCATTTCTATACAGTTGCTAGGATGTTCTTTTTTAGTTTTGCTATGCAGTTACTATGGTGTTATGAGTGTTTATGCACATTTTTATGTGGTTGCTAAGATGTTTATTTCTATGCAGTTGCTAGGGTGTCGTGAGAGTTTATGCACATTTGTATGTGGTTGCTAAGATGTCAATTTCTATGCAGTTGCTAGGGTGTCATGAGTGTTTATGCACATTTTTATGCGGTTGCTAAGATGTTCATTTCTATACAGTTGCTAGGGTGTTCTTTGTGTTTTTTAATGTTAATATGCAGTTGCTAGGGTGTTATGATTGTTTATGCACATTTGTATGTGGTTGCTAAGATGTCAATTTCTATGCAGTTGCTAGGGTGTCGTGAGTGTTTATGCACATTTTTATGCGGTTGCTAAGATGTTAATTTCTATACAGTTGCTAGGGTGTTCTTGTTTTTTTAGTGATGCTATGCAGTTACTTTGCCGTTATGAGTGTTCATGCACATTTTTATGTGGTTTCTAAAATGTTCATTTCTATACAGTTGCTAGGGCGTTCTTTGTGTTTTTGAATGTTGATATGCAGTTGTTAGGGTGTTCTGGGTGTTTTATAGTGTTGCTATCAGTTGCTAGGGTGTTATGAGTGTATATGCACATTTTTATGCGGTTGCTAAGATGTTCATTTCTATACAGTTGCTAGGGTGTTCTTTTTTAGTGTTGCTATGCAGTTACTTCGGCATTATGAGTGTTCATGCACATTTTTATGTGGTTTCTAAAATGTTAATTTCTATACAGTTGCTAGGGCGTTCTTTGTGTTTTTTAATGTTGATAAGCAGTTGTTAGGGTGTTCTGGGTGTTTTTTAGTGTTGCTATCAGTTGCTAGGGTGTTATGAGTGTATATGCACATTTTTATGTGGTTGCTAAGATGTTCATTTCTATACAGTTGCTAGGGTGTTCTTTTTTAGTGTTGCTATGCAGTTACTTCGGCATTATGAGTGTTCATGCACATTTTTATGTGGTTTCTAAAATGTTCATTTCTATACAGTTGCTAGGGCGTTCTTTGTGTTTTTTAATGTTGATATGCAGTTGTTAGGGTGTTCTAGGTGTTTTTTCGTGTTGCTATGCAGTTGCTAGGATGTTGTGAGTGTTTATTCACATTTTTATGCGGTTGCTAAGATGTTCATTTCTATACAGTTGCTAGGGTGTTCTGGGTTTTTTTAATTGTTGCTATGTAGTTGCTAGGGTGTCATGAGTGTTTATGCACTTTTTTACGCGGTTGCTAAGATGTTCATTTCTATACCGTATCTAGGGTGTGCTGGTGTTTTTTAGTGTTGCTATGCAGTTGAAAATGGTGCGTCTGATCACTCAGTAAAATAACAGCACATCTCTGCTCAACAAAACACATGATTTGAAGAATCATTCGTGTCTGTAGTGCCAGTGGTGCGGGCGAGTTCAGTGGTGCGGGATGGGTTATGCCTTAGCAAATACCACTTATCTCTGTATCCAGCCATGTCTCTGTGTTGGACAGAAACAGTGTGACTGGCATTATAGGATGTCATTGTGAGTGTGGATGTCCTCTGTACTTTGTCCTCAGGCTACATGATTCAGCAGCTTCACATGAGAATGACAAAGTTAACACCGCATGCTTGCGTTCAGCAGAATCACGACATAAACACACACATTAGCGCTTGACTGTGTTTGAATAGCTCAGTGTCAGAGGACGTGACTGAGAGTCATATGGTGTTCAGAGAAGATGCTCTTTAACTTTTGTTTAGACACGGTCAGTCAATACTGGATCGATCTAACTCCCATGCACTGCACAGGATTGCAGATTAATTCCAGCAGTTCTTTGTCTGTGATTATTTCAGAGGAGTATTGCTTCCACACCTCTCTTTCTTTCTCATTCTGCACAGCATGTGATGGTTTCTAGAGTTATACAGTAAAATGCAGATATAGACTGAGGTCTCGCCATGTCACAAAACAGTCAAAATTTCCTCTCTGAGTCACTCTCATTTTGCTCGTGTTTGTGTCAGAGGACAAACAAACTGAGAGGGATGCTGGGAGGTTTGAATGCTGGTATGAATTTATCAATTGTTTTTAAAGATTTTTATACTTTATGAAGAAATTATGAGCCTTGTCAGTGCTAAACACAATGCAAGAGGCTAAGGGTGGTAAATTGTTGCTATGCAGTTGCTGATTGTTGTTGTTAGGGCGTTTCTAGGAGGTTGGTATTGACATTTAACATTGACAGTTATGCCATTAAGAATTGAATTGAGAATGCTTTAATTCAGATGCTGAATTTGAAGTGAGGTAGCAAACAGGCTGTAATTTAGAAACCCAATTTAACGAAGAAGAATTCAAATGAATAGAAATGTAAGGAAATTCACATAACTCATTTTTAACCAGATATATAGATGGATGGATGGATGGATGGATGGATGGAAAGAACGATGGATGGATGGATGGATGGATGGAACGATGGATTATGATAGATAGAAAGAAATATGGAAGGATGGATGGATGGATGGATGGATGGATAGAAAGAACGATGGATGGGTGGGTGGATAGAAAGAACTATGGATGGATGGATGGATGGATGGAAAGAAGGATGGATGGATGGATGGATGGATGGAAGAAGGATGGATGGATGGATAGAAAGAAGGAAAGAATGATGGATGGATTAATGGATGGATGGATAGAAAGAACGATGGATGGATGATAGATGGATGGATGGATGGAACGATGGATTATGATAGATAGAAAGAATTATGGATGGATGGATGGATAGATGGATTGTTGGATAGATAGAAAGAACTATGGATGGATAGATGGATGGATGGAAAGAACTATGGATGGATGGATGGAAAGAAGGATGGATGGATGGATGATGGATAGATAGAAAGAAAGAAGGAAAGAATGATGGATGGATGGATGGATGGATGAATGGATGATAGAAAGAAAGAAGGATGGATGATGGATGGAGAGAACGATGGATGGATGCATGGATGGATGGAAAGAAAGAAAGAATGATGGATGGATGGATGGATGGATAGAAAGAACTATGGATGGATGGATGGATGGATAGATAGAAAGAAAGAAAGAAAGAATGATGGATGGATGGATGGATAGAAAGAACGATGGATGGATGATAGATGGATGGATGGATGGATGGATGGATGGAACGATGGATTATGATAGAAAGAACTATGGATGGATGGATGGATTGTTGGATGGATAGAAAGGACTATGGATGGATGATGGATGGATAGAAAGAACGATGGATGGATGGATGGAAAGAACTATGGATGGATGGATGGAAAGAAGGATGGATGGATGATGGATGGATGGATAGAAAGAAAGAAAGAATGATGGATGGATGGATGGATTGATGTGTAGAAAGAAAGAAGGAAAGAATGATGGATGGATGGATGGAAAGAAAGATGGATGGATGGATGGATAGATAGAAATAACTATGGATGGATGGATGGATGGATGGATAGAAAGAACGATGGCTGGATGGATGGATAGATAGAAAGGACTATGGATGGATGGATAGATAGAAAGAACTATGGATGGATAGATGGATGGATGGATAGAAACAACTGTGGATGGATGGATGGATGGATGGATGGATAGAAAGAACGATGGATGGATGGATGGATGGATGGATGGATGGATGGATGGAAATAACTATGGGTGGATGCATGGATAGAAAGAATGATGGATGGATGGATGGTTGGATGGATGGTTGGATGGATGATGGCTAGAAAGAACAATGGATTATGGATGGATGGATGGATGGATAGAACATAAAATAATATAACAATATGACAAAATGTCATTAAAAAAATAATTCAAAAAATCTTAAAATGTATAATAATATTTCAGTATTTTGTCGCTATACTTGGAAGTATTTGAAGGGAGTTCTGTTAAAAAAATAGGGGTATAAAATTTTTTTATTTCCATTCAAATGCTGTGTGAATGTGTTCAAAATAATCTTTATTAAAGACTGGACATCTGTCAATAACATAAATGCGTACATAAATGTGAGCTTGAGTGTGAGGGAGAGATAGTGTGTGCACATGCTCCTAAATCTCCAACATTCACACTCCAACTTTGGTGTCGTTCTCCTGCTTTTGTTGCAGTAAGTGTGGAGCCAAGAACCCACTCCATAAGAAACATCCCGTATCAGAGCGCCACAGAACCTCTCTCACACACTCCAGCATCTGAGCGACCGAGACACGGCAGCTTCAAAAAGAAGCAGTGACATTCAAACACGCTTGTGAATTTCTGAACCGTCCCGTGCATGAATATGGATGCGGGCGTCCTTTGATTGGCTCAGCTGTGGTTGAATGACAGCCTCTGACAGACCCCCGCTTCATGTTTTATTAAAGATCACTGGAGACCCCGGATTCATTATTCACACTCGGATTTAAGACGTGACTGCCATTAGATATGAAGAGCGCAGTGGGGGTTAAATTGCCCCCCCCAATATTTGATTTTATTGATGCTGCTCTGTTGTACTCCATTATGCACCACTCTGTTTGTTGTTAGGATGACAAAAAAAGTTACATTTTTAGGCTGGTCTGCCTCAGCGGTCTAACAGCGCTCATCACTGTCAGAATGAATGAGCTGGCCAATCAAATCAAAGAAGGCGGGGCTTACTGTTTACAGAAATAGACATGTTAACAAATGAAACCTGTTCTCGTGTGAATTAAAATGGAAAAAAGAACTGGAGATGCAATTCCGTACAGTCTTTAGGAGTCATCAGATGTGACTAACAAGCTCTCTCCTTTGGCTTTTCTTCCTCGTCTAACTGACTTTCTAAGCTGCCAGTGCTTAACATCGGGGAATCAATATTAAACAAATCTCTCCCTTCAGACTGCGTTTGTGCTGAAATGGCATTGACAAGCTAGCGGTACAAATGAATGCTTGTCAAAGAAGTCTATGTATTATAGGTTTGCATTAATTTGTTTTGCACAAAAGATTAACATGACGGCACATGCTAGTCGATGAGTTGAATCAACTCCACAGCAACTACATAAATTTATCCACTAACCATTCAGAAACGTCCAGTTTCGTTCTAAAAGTTGTAACTTCTTCCTGAGTCTCTCCATCAGTGTCGACTCCGGTTTGAACAATGTAAGGCTGAACACCGTTACTGACAATCCTCATTTTGGCTGCGTGAGATTCTCCAGCTTTGTTGTTGTTGAGCGACCGAAGTGCGAGCCGTTAAAGCTCCGCCCTCTTCTGGAAAGGGGGCCGGGAGCAGCAGCTCATTTGCATTTAAAGGGACACACACAAAAACGGCGTGTTTTTGCTCACACCCAAATAGGGGCAAATTTGACAAGCTGTAATAAATGATCTGTGGAGTATTTTGAGCTGAAACTTCACAGACACATTCTGGGGACACCAGAGACTTATATTACATCTTGTGAAAGGGGCATTATAGGTCCCCTTTAAATATGTTGTCTATTCTGCCTTAATCTCTAGTAGTGGCAAGGTGCATTCATGCCACCTCGAAATTGCCATAATTACGAGATTCTAGCTTGAAAAAGTGTTCACATCCTCGTAGAGCTCGTAATTACAGCTTGTAGGATGGGAGTTTTCTGAAAGCTCCCACATGGCCGCTGTACCACCTGACCACTGTAGATTCATTTAGGTGTTGATAGTGGTGCCATAGAAATGCATAATTCCCAGTCCAAGGACGTGAACAGCGTCACATGCTGTCATGTCAAGATTCCAGTAAAATCGAGGTGGCGTCAATGCAGCAGCAGTATGGAGATGCAAATGAGGATTGTGATTGGAGGAGATGGGTCACATGACCTCAATCTCAGTCAGAGCAGGTAGCTCAGTTCTTTTGCTTCTTTGATGAACGTTATGTGATTGTTCCATCATTTTAAGTAAGCTTGTTTTCAGGCATTTTATGAGAGATCACAGCAGCACAGCTCTGTGTGTGTGCAGATATTGAGGACTGAGGCAGAGAGTCAATATCCAGCTGTGATGTAGCGCATGTGTTTACTGGCTGCTAATGTTGAGAACCAGCTGTCCACTTGAAAAACCAGTGTGAACACTTCCCTTTCCTGTAACACTGATATCATCCTCCTTAGATATGTATACTAACGTGTGTGTGTGTGTGTACTATCCAGCTCTCGTCACATTGATTTATTGTGCAGCTTTGTGCAGGTGGAGATGGATGTGCTCACTGATATGTAACCAAGACATGAACAATATTCATGCATGATGTAAACTCATTGCCATCGCTTGGCTGTAGTTGCATGTTGTCTAGTCAGCTGTCCGCTGCCAAATAGAGTACCTGAGGGAAACCTTCACTTCCTGTAACCTTGCCTGCTCAGTTCTGATTGGATAAGAGCATTGTTATTATTTTAATTTAACATTTCAAGCATTGTTATGCCTTAAGCACAGGCATCTAAGAGAATGTATTTAATAAGAATGTATTTAATGCCACAAGATTTGACCACAATAATCATGCATTGCATGCAAACTAGATGCATGTTACATTTCCCATTAAATTAACAAAAATATTTTAGATTTTTCTTATAATAACTTTGGTGACAGGATAGGTTAGTTGACTTTGACAAATGCAGTCAAGTAAATAAATGCGTCATGTCAGTTGATCGAGTTTTTTGGCTGTATTTGCGTGTTCAA
Organism: Hypophthalmichthys nobilis; assembly: GCA_037950665.1. Taxonomy (NCBI): domain Eukaryota; kingdom Metazoa; phylum Chordata; class Actinopteri; order Cypriniformes; family Xenocyprididae; genus Hypophthalmichthys; species Hypophthalmichthys nobilis. Next base: position 27,068,206 of record CM075485.1, on the reverse strand, counting down.
GCGTGTTGTATGTTGGTTTGTCGGCTGTTGTTCCTTGTAGCTGAACCCAGCTGTCTCTCTGAGACAAAGCGCTCGTAAACCTGGCATCCTGCATGGCCTCATGAATAATTCATGACATGCTAAAGAACTCTTTAAATCTTGACTTTCATTGCGGCCCTTCTCGCTGCGTCATCAGCACATTGGTGACCCGCCGCTGTGTGTCTCTCTGTGTGTTTGTGTAGGTGTGTGTTTTCCTCGTCCACGTTTTCTCTGCACTGTTACGGCCCTCGTGTGGATAGAATTCAAATGAGTGCTCCTTCGCTCACAACATATTTCTTCAACTCCATCAGCGAATGAATCTTCAGCTCTCATCCATCATTCGCTATGGTCATGCTGTCATCCTCTTTAAACCTTTCATTTGGCCACTGGTCACAGACATATAACAATTTCATTTATTACTTATCATTTATTACTTATCATTTATAACGAGCAATTTCACTTTGTTGCTCCATGAGATTCAGTACATAATGAATCACGCAAACAAGCCAGAAGTGACCTCAGATGTCTTCCCTCCGGCACAGCGTTAGTTAAAATGGCTGTAATGAGGCTGTTTAATATTAATAGGATCCTAATAATTAATAAGATATTGTCAAGCTAAGTGATAGTCAAATTGGCATAAAAATACATAGCACACACAAATAAAAATGTTATATATTTGAAGATTAACTGCATTTGTGTGATATTCACAGTACAGTAAGTTGGTGATTTAGTTCCCAGAATGGGTCTGGTCTGATTAAATTATTTATTATTTCTATTATTATTGTTTATATATATATATAATAGAAGCTTGTTTCCACCATGAAATAAAAAATTTAAAAAAGGTAATTGCAACTTTTTATCTCACAATTCTGACTTATTTTCTCATTTCTCATATTTTTGGGTCTTTTGTTTTGTCTTGTTAAAGGACTTTTAAGTTGAAATGCATTTTGAGTTTCCATTGTGTCTGTGTTCATTTCCTGTTTGGTTTCCATTTCTCTGTGTTGTCATATTAGTCACCATGGTCACCTTCATTAGTTACAGCTGTTGTTCATTATCTACTCATTGCATTGTGTATTTAAGCTCTTGCTTTTCAGTTAGGTTTTATGGGTCATTGTTGGTGTTCCTGTGTTTGATTGGAGGGTGCTTGGATGTTCTTGTTTTCTTCTGGTGTTTTTGGATTACTTTCCCGTGTCACTCTTTTCTGGACTATTGCCTGCTCAAGGTTTGGAATAAATAATATGTGACTTTGCCTTCTGTTTATAAACTGTGTGTGCATTTGGATTCGCCCTCGTCTCATCTCTATACATCCATTACAATATAAAGTCAGAATTGCGTGATATAAATTGCGTGACTTATAAAGTCAGGATTGCGTGACTTATAAAGTCAGGATTGCGTGACTTATAAAGTCAGGATTGCGTGACTTATAAAGTCAGGATTGCGTGACTTATAAAGTCAGGATTGCGTGACTTATAAAGTCAGGATTGCGTGACTTATAAAGTCAGGATTGCGTGACTTATAAAGTCAGGATTGCGTGACTTATAAAGTCAGGATTGCGTGACTTATAAAGTCAGGATTGCGTGACTTATAAAGTCAGGATTGCGTGACTTATAAAGTCAGGATTGCGTGACTTATAAAGTCAGGATTGCGTGACTTATAAAGTCAGGATTGCGTGACTTATAAAGTCAGGATTGCGTGACTTATAAAGTCAGGATTGCGAGAGATATATATATATATCTATCGTCTGGGGAAAAAATTGAAGCATAAAATATTTATCCTGTGGTCCCTTTAATAGTAAGTGTGCCTTTATTCAGGCTTATGTACAGTAATTGAATTACACGTGGTTAGTGTGATACATTAATTATTTTTAATGAATGTAGCACACGTTATTTACGTCACACATGTGAAATGGCATCAGACTTTTGCCTTTGGCTCTTTTTCTCTTTGTGCATTGCTGGTGCTCAGCTGTTTAATTACCCAGAATGCACTGTTCTGCATCAGGCTGCAGGGTGAAGGAGCCCATTTCAAAAGATTTGTTTCCTTCTCTTGCATAAATATGGACAAAAATTAATGCAATGTTCTGCACTGACCTGAAAATATTTGCCCGAGACTGTGTACGCAGACGAATTTGACATGCTACAGTAACTGCGCTGCACTGAAGATCTCTGAAATATTGATGTTTTTTTCTATGATGCAGGATATTAATCTCACATCATTTGCATTATTAATCGAACTTAATCCTTCTCACTTTCATCTGTAGTTTTTAAATGATTCCAGTTAATCAGCGAAAGGCAGCAGATGTGTTGTAATCTAAACTCTTTGCGTTCCCTTCTGTGTTCCTGATGTGCTGTAAATGCTTTGGGCCGTTGTTTCATGTCTTATTTTCTGAGAGTATATGAAGTGTCTGAAGAGCTTATTTTCTGCTTTCTAGACTATTGAGAGGCAGAAACATCAAAGAACTTTAGATAAACTCAAATTTATTCATAAATAAGCTTTTTTTCATCTGGATCATGTTTGTATTTCTTTCTGTCACTGGCCATAATTCTTACCTTGAAATCATAAAATAACATGAAAAACAGACAGTTGTGAAGCATTGGATTTCATTCAGTAAAAATAATGCAGGGTGGTGTAATGACAGAATTGTCATTTTTAGGTGAACTATCCCTGTAAGGATTGTAAATGCCAAGCAGAGCTTTGATGCTCCGCTGGGCTGTGTTCAGTTCCAGCGCTGAGTGGAGTCCAGATCTTGGACATGTGATCAGGCACGCCTGAGGTGTCGAGATGTGCCAGACATCATTGATCTCCAGCGCTTTCCTTGCACAACCTGAGGGCCTGTTCGCCTTCAGCGTTTGGAGCTGGACTGTTGATGGGTTTTCTGTCATGCACACATCCAGAACGAGCGCGCAGAAAGCCGCCTCTTATACTGAATAGTGCGCGATACCGAACTGAGTTCTCTTCCACGTCTTTTTGCATTTGAACGGACAAATACACACAAAAATATGTCAAAATATTCTCGTAAACACAGTCGGTTATGTCTTAAGTGAACATAAACAATTGACAAAGAAAACGCATGACGGTGTATTGGATCCGTGCAGCTCTTAAAGTGACAGCAGCCTAAAATTCCTGCTGCCGTCTCTATAATAACGTTAATCAAACAATAAAAAACAAAGAGAAAATTAATTCGCTGATTTGGCTGAATAACTTTTGTTACTATATTTGTAATATATATTTTATTTATAAAGTGCATTATTTTATATTTGATTAAAGTTTCTGTACCTGAAAATCTTAAAACATTTTAAAATATTTCAGTCGTATCTTTGTTCAGTTGTATTTATTTGTGCGATTGCTAATTTCTTTATATGTTTTTTTTTTAATTACTGAACATTTACTTGTCTTTAATATTGCTTGAAGTTTATATTAGTTAGGCTAGTTGTTTTTGCTATGGTATTTTTAAATCATAGACAAAAATTCATTGTGTAAGTGTTCTTTTAGCCTGTTGATTTTTGTTCATGATATTCAGCTACAATGAAATGTTTTGCAATAAGACTTGTGAATGATATCTAATTTTTTTTTTTTTTAACTTATTGGAATCAAAATTAGGAATCAATAAAAACTGGAATCAATATGTAGAATCAGAATTGGAATTGCTAAAATTCCAATGATACCCAACTCTACCTATGACGTAATTTTCCATCATGGAAAATGTTTCCGTCGTTTTGAATTTTCTGAAAAAACATACTTTTTCAAACTCTTTCTAGATGGTCCATCCGGTTTTCACCAAAATTGGCTCACATCATATTCAGACCATGCTGGCAAAAAGTTATGAAAAGATTTTTGATAAACCCAATCGTTCTTGAATAACACACGGACAAATTTAGATGAAGAGCACGCCAAAAGGCTCTTTCTCCGCAACGCTTTAGCATATTGAGACCAATCTTGGTACATGCCATCACAAGCATGACCTCAGGCTACAAGCAGCGTTTCGGCACATCGCCACCTACTGGTCAGGCGAAATAGAGAAAAAAAAGCCTCTATATAATGCATCAACAATATTATGGTTATTATTATTTAAATAAGACTAAATTAAAGGCAGTTCAACAAATTCTACTGTTTAAATATAGTTAAAATGTATTACAATAATGGAGGGAAAATGTGCTTAATTGCCATTAAAATAATGTCACAATGCAAAAACAAGGCCCTCAAAATAGGTTTCATTTTTAAGCAAAATTTTATTTATTTATTAGAGGTTCAAGCACGTAGCGCTGAAACCCTATTGTAATTGTTAAAATTTCCAAGAATCAGCATTCTCCCCTAAAAGTGATCAGGTAAGTTGTAGAGACTTGAAACTTTGAATTCTGGTAGTACTCACACCGTCTACAATGTCACTAAGGCTGACAGGGGGCGCTACAGCGGTCAAAAGTATGAAATGGAAGATTCTCTAGAGTCTGATTGTCAATAATTATCAAAAGTTGAAATTTCACAGTCCCTAAACATTCGAAGTAGGAGCCATTTTTACGAAAATGGCTTTAACTCATGAACGGAATGAGATATTTTCACCAAACTTGGCACACCTATGTAAGAGCTCATTCTGTGGTCGTGTGAAAAAGGACGCAGCAACTGGCCACAGGGAAAAAAAAAAACATGAAAATGTCTATAACTACTTCACCGTTAGTCCGATCGACATGAAAATTGGCATACAGTGTCTTTGTCCGAGGTGCCATGATTGTCTATGAGGACATTGACGCATCGGGAAAAATATGTCTGCCATCGGCCAACGAAGCTATCAGACAAAGTTAATGGAGGCCGATTGGAAAACAAAACTCACTGGGCCTGTTTGACTCACAGACCTAGAGGACTGTGAGAAATTCGAAACAAATCGACCACTGGGGGGGCGCCTTCGTGTTTTTCACATGCATAAAAAATCGCGCAATACACGATCCTTCGCGTACGCCCACGACATTCATACCACATGGTATAACTCCTCATTCTGAGCATCTTTGCCTCTAGGACTGCTAATCATTCATTAAATATTGGAGGTCATTTCACAAAACAACTTTGGTGAACTAGTCCTAGGTTTTTGGCTCAACCTTGATAACTGTTAAAAAGCTTTAAAAACCATATATTTTTAAGGTAAATTTCCTGTATTGGCTGTAAATGTCTTTTATCCATCTATGATCTAGATTGTTACAGGCTTGCTAAATAAAACATAATACTGTTTTATGCATGTGCTTAATTGCCTTAAAACACTTGAACCCCGATAATTGCTGCTCGCAGCTATATTTATTTATTTATTTATTTATTTATTTTTTGAGGTTTGCACGTGCACATTGTCTTCAGAGTATTTAAAAATCTATTTTTCTTACACTGTCCTGAGTACCTTATTTTACACAGAACATGAAGTTTTCTGTAAATTTTCTACTGTTGTAATCACAGACCAGGACATCTCATTATTTGAGCTGGATGGTATTTGGCAGTGAAATACCAAGTGAATATTACATTGGTCTCTTAGGCTGATGAAACCTGATGTAACGTGATTTGAAACATGTTGCACATCTGCTTCGGCCTGCAGCTTGACCACTACAGCAGGGAAACTGCACTGAAAAGCAAATAAAATAGAAAGACACAAGGAGCGAAACATTCTGGCATCATAAAACTGATTCATATGTGTAGGCTAACATGCATGACGTGTCTCCTCCTCATGGGACTAAGTCTCTTTTTAGAAATATTAAAATGTTTTGCATTGTAATAAATAAAGTCTGTCATGTTCCTGAAAGACTTTGTGAGATTTTTGCCATGCAATGTATTTTATACACTGCTTCATTAATTCCTTTTAAATGGAGTTTTGTAATGATTTCGAAGTGGTGTGTTTGTTAATCGGATGAAGCACTTCCAGTTTTAATCTAGAACATCATGAGATATGACCTGTGATGCATGAAGCACAAAACAACTTTGTGACACAAACAGTCTTGTTGTTTTGCTCTAGAAAACATCCTCAGAGCAATTTACCGCGCACTGTGTGCACCTGGCGTGTTGCGATTCTCTCTGTTATTGCTTTTTTCCTCCTGTTTTTCCTGGGAGGTGGAAGATGAGGAGGAAATAGGTTGAGCAGCAGCTGGAATTCACCCAGACAGGCTGCTTTGTTTGCTCTCGCCGAAAATGAGCAAACGAACAGCTTTAAGTGCTTTTTTTAAGGTTAACAAGATCCTCAGACCAGGCAAGGTTGACTGACCGCAGGACTGATTGCTTTTAAGAGTTTCACTGTCGACCCAAACGAGAGTTTTGTGGCTTACAAAACTATTAATGGTCTCATTTTGCCTTAAAAATGTAGTTTGTGTCATTTAAATGATAAAATATACAGTACCATCTTAAAATGCAGAGGCAACTAGACATTATATAGTAGGTTGATTCCCACTATTGTTCTATATCTTTATTACATTCCTAAAGTAGTACAATTTTAAAGCTATTTAAAAGATTTTTGCTAAATGCTAAATTGACCAAAATCACTTTTTTACAGAGAAATAGTGATTATGTCTCTAATGTTCACAAATAAATGTGAAACGTATTAAAAAAAAATATGGGGGAAAATATGTGTGATTCCAATTATATATTTGCCAATATTTTATTTCTTAGCAAATTTATTTTTATGATGTTTTTTTCTTCCATTTATTTCTGAGTTTTGAGGTTTTCTGCAGGATCTGGTTTTATTTATCATGCAAAAGTAAACAAATTATCATGAATTGCAAATCTCCTCAATAATTTTTGTGCACATATGAAGCTGTGTGTGTGTGTGTGTGTGTGTGTGTGTTTATTTATATATATATATATATATATATAATTTGTGAACATGAAACATTATTCATTTTTCTTCTGTATGAACATGTAAGACTGTACATGTAGTTACTTCATGTTTGTGTAGTGATCATTTCCTCTGCATCAGATCTCATTTGACTCTCAGAGGAAATACTGATATGAAATAGATTAGCTAGTGGAAAATATAATTTATCGGGGGATTGAGTTCATTGCTTTGTGCAAATAAAAGGAAAGGCTTTACATTCCTGTACAGCTGATAGTTGAAGTGTTTAGGGGTTGAAGTGTGTTTCTGACTCTAATACATCGCTATGGATTTAAATATTTCATTTCTGCATTACAGAAGACGCCTATATCAATTTGCATAATTCCTTTGTTTGTCATGCATAATTAATATGCGTCAGATTTCTGCCCGCGAGACAGTGAAGGACCCTCTGTTTAGTCACTCCAACAGAGCCCAGGTGTACTGGACAAATGTTCATGAAAATGGCCTGATGAAATCATGAAGGTTTGAGGATGGTGATCTTTATTTAGCATCATTACTACCAGAATCTGGTAAATTACATCCTTGCTGACAAAAATGTTCTCAGAATGTTTCACTAACATTCCCATTTAGTTATGAAAATGTTATTTCTGAATGTTGTCTGAATGTTCAAAGCATCTATTTTTTTTTTTTTTTTTTTTTTTTTTAAATAGTTCTAAAACGTTTCTTTCTTGGTTATGTGAACGTTAAGGAAACATTCCATTTCATCACTCTTCAAATATTATGGGAATGTTACTTTTGAATGTTCTCTGAACATGACTATGACTTAGTATATCATAATTATGACTTTTTATGTCATCATTTAGACTTATGTCAAAGTCTTAAAAAGCAACATGAAAAAGAATTTTGAAAAGATTATGGATTGTGATCCTGCCTGAAAAAAAAAAATCATGATATGATATTCTTGCCATTTTGCCCACCACGAGTGTGTATTTGTCATATAAATATATGTGTCTGATAAACTATCTGGTATTTAAATAACCTATAAAATCATGTTGTATATATTTTTATATAACTATAATAATACTGTAACCTGCACACATTTCCAACAGGAAAGATTTATTTTTGTTTTATCTGCTTTAGGCTTCAGCTCAAGGTCACATGCTATAATAATCAGTAAAGTATGTAATAAGCATGGGATACTCCTGACATGCTGTTGATCTTGTACATCATACTCTGTGAAATAACAGTTTTATCTCTGTAGTAGATACGGGTCAGGATAGGCAACTAGTGATCCACCAATAGCTGTTCAAATTTGTGTTAGCTGTCATATTTTTAGCAGTGGTAATCTAAAGTGATTAAATTAAGAGATGCAACTTCTCAGAGAAGATTTTAGCATGCTGTGAGACTGTCAGGACTCTCTCCCAGAAGTTAAATTCATCCACTTTGAAGCATTTAAAGCCATTAAAGCACTCGCTGCGTCCAAATATACCTACTCCCTACTATATAGTAGGCGAAAAACAGTATGTGAGCTGAGTATTATGTCTAAATTCACAATACTCATAAAAGAGTAGGCTAAAAGTACCAGGATGACCTAAATCTTCCGGCAAGAGTCTGAAGTGTGCATATGATAGACACTTTACTATCTCATGAGGCCAGGGGAGATATTTTGTGAATGGCAGTAAAGCAACGCAACTGAATCTGGTAGATCACATGATAATGACAACATGGCAGATGTAGTACATTCAGATTACATTCATACTATATAGAATCAATGTACTTTTTTAACGGTCGCAAAGTATGTTTCAAACCAAATGTGCTTACTATACAGTATGCGATTTCAGCCAAATATGTGACATGATAACTGGATGTAATTCTCTGAATTCAGCATTAGAGACATGCAAGTTCACAAACAGTGCAGGAGTTTATTACAGTTCCCAGTGCAGACGGACAATTTGATGAATTAGTGTAGAACAGAGTAATATATGGAGTGCAGGTGTAGAATATTTGCTTAAATAGATTATATTGTAACACTATAGATCATATTGCAATTCTAGTCATCAGCTTTGGGACTGAAATATGAAACAAAATTCAATTTAGTTGAATTTAAGATACAGTTCTCCTGCATGTATTTATAAGACTTAGTGGTTTTTTGTTTTTTTTTATAGAGCCCAGATATGATTATCTAACTGGGGCGAGGAAGGAACGATCTCTCTCTGAGACAGAAATCAATGCTAGCGCTCCGCCGAGGAGGGATTGCTCAGTGCCGGTGGGTCGATTCAGATTCTGCGAAGCTTTTCAAGCAGAATTAATGCTACTAGACCTCACAGTGATAGATCAGCGCTGGTCTCTGCTCAGTGTCTTCAGGTCATCTCAACATGTATGTTTGCTGGAGCAAAGATGAAGCTCAGATATGAAGAGAGCCATTCAAACAGTCTGCTAAATAAACATAAATCAATGAGCCACCAGAGGCTTATTCAGGGCTCAATGCGAAGGATTTTTTCAACAGTAGTTAAAATTTTGCCCTGCCACAAAAAAATTATAATAAATAGGCCTGAATAATATAAAATAGTTGTTTTCATTGTTTTTGACCCATGTAACCTTGAATTCAACACTGTAAAAAATATTTTTCGAAGTTATAAATAAAACAATAGCTGTTTTTCCACCGTCACAGCAAGGAACAGTTCCAGTTATATTTCCATTTGAGTCTGGTTCAGCACGGTTACAAACCGCTCTCAGCCCGGAGATCTCAGCACGGATCGGCACGGGATGGAACGGTTAAGCAATGAGATCAGTTTGGCCCAACAGTGGAAAAGCGGCTAAAGACTTACAAGAAAATATTATTTCAGTCTTTCTACTTCAAACTTTCACGTTTAATTCAATGTGTTACTTACCGATTCTTTGTATTTATTTGTGAAGTTTATTAGCAATTTTTGAGTGAAAATTGTCTTTACACCAATTATTTTTTGTTTTGACATCAAAATTTTAGATACCAATGAAATTTCACAATTTTCAAAAAAAATACTCGCCTTATTAATATTAAGGGCCCTATCATACACCCAGCGCAATGCGACGCCAGGCACGATGCAAGTGTTTTTTGCTAGTTTCAGCCCGACGCAGTTATCATTCACGTCTTGTGCCACGTTGTTTAAATACCAAATGCATTTGCGCTCATTTGTTTGTCCATGGGCGTGCTGGTCTGAAAACGAGGTGTGTTCAGAGTTGGCGTGTTGCTATTTTGAGGCAACTGAAAACGACTGCGCCATTGACCAACAAAAACCCGCTCTAAAGTCAATGGCGCAATATTTATTTTGTTATTTAAAGGATGCGTTAGTAATATGCGTCTATAGGTGGGTGCACAATGCGCGTACACTCTTGTGCACAGGGACGTGCAGCAGCACACAAAAACATGCCAAATATTAAAAATACAATGTAAAAGATTATTATTGTGTGCATAAAGATAAAAATGCTTTTGTGGAATCTGGCTTGTCCCGTAGATGGTCTGCTCGTGCACGAGGTTAAAGCGCATAAGCAGACCATCTACGGGACAAGCCGAATTCCACAAAAGCATTTTCTCACTGGAGAAGCGTTCAGTTTTTCCGCTTGCAAATTCCACCATGTAAATGGCGAATCCGCCATGGTGCGAGTGCAACTGGCTTTTAAAGGGAATCAGAGATGAGACTCTGGTTTATTGCACATTACACCCAAAACACACCCATTACTCATTAAGACAACCCTTTTAGGGTGTACTCACACTAGGCATGGTTGCCACCTCTTCCAAGCGGGCCAGGGACAGCTAAATGAACCATGCCTGGGCATTGAACGGAGCGATCACACTTGTCAAACGAACCGGGCTTTGGGGGTCAAACGCGCTCAGGCATGGTTCAGAGCGCCTAGTGTGAGTACACCCTTAGACCATGCGCTGGGCACGCTGGCCATTTTTCCTGTCGTTAAACTAGCAAAAGTGCACCTGCGCTGTGCACTTTAGACCATGCACTTAGATCGTTAAAATAGGGTCCTAAAGGTGCAGTGTGTAACTTTTAGCGGCATCTAGCGGTGAGGTTGTGAATTGCAATCAACGGCTCAGTCCACCTCTCACCCCTCCCTTATGAAGTACATAGAGAAGCTACGATGGCCGACAAAGGACAAAGATGTCGTTGTCTGAGACAGCAGAGAGTAGCCAGTCAAGCAAACGCGCTCTGTGCAGTTTGTCTGTTTAGGGCTACTGTAGAAACATGGCGGCGCAAAATGGCGACTTCGATGTAAGGGGATCCGCGGTGTATGTAGATAGAAATGGCTTATTCTAAGATAATAAAAACATAACGGTTCATTATGTAAGGTCTTTATACACCACTGAAAAAATAGTTATGCATATTAAATTGCATTTCTGTCAATAGATCCTCCTAAATAAATAAACAGTTAGTAATAAAATAAACAAATTATTATATAAACATAGATATAAATTAAATATAGATGAATCCTTATTAAAGTTACAGAAAAGATTCAGTGATTTTTCTCTTTGCCTTTTGTTGTTTGACTAATTTTTAATGACAGACAGCAGCAGGTTTATTATGCTGCTGTCACTTTAAGACAGATCTGATGATACACATGCGTTTTCTCTCAGCTGTGTGTTTTCTGTGTATTTGTCTGTTCAGGGTCGTCGTTAGACATTTTGTGCATTCACTTGCAAAACTTTTGCATTCCCCCGAGAAACTTTGCATTTGCTGGCAAACAACTCAAAAGATTTGCAAGAGAACGCAAAGTTTCTTGTGGGAAAGCAAAAGCATTGACATACTTTTCCTCCCATCTCTTATTTTTTTCCTTCTCCATGTCCCTTTAGGGGCTCTGTACTTGTCAATTACAAAGCAGCTCTTTATTGTGTGTGTAGCTTGTGAACGAGACTATACTGCAGGTATATCCATTTACATCCAAAACAGAATTTAAAAAAAAAAAAAGTATCAAAATAAGGGCAAACTTTTTTGATGGGGCTTGTTCCCCAGTACAGATGAAAGGCTAGAAATGCCTCTGTGAAGCACAGGAAGATGCGAAAGAGACCTCAATTCGCTATTCGGCCACTGTCTAACTTCTTTTGCTGCTTATTCTGGCCAATAACCGCCCAATTTGACAGGTTTGATTGACAAGGAAAGTGGCCAACCGGAGTTCATTTTGTTTTTATGCACTGTTTAGGTGCAGGTAAATCTTAAATCTTGAGACTTCAATTCATTTGATGTACAGTTAGTTAGGGTTAGTTTAGTTAGTGCATTAACTAATACTATAATCCATGCTTTTATAATAATAAATAACAAACCATGCTTTTTATAATAATAAATAACATATTACTCTGCAATTGAATGCTTCCTGTTATTATTTGGTCCTTTCAGTCATCATTGAACACACTCGTCACACTACTTTACTCTAATGTGCTCTTGCTGCTGGAAATTGTTCTCATTTCACAGTGAGATTAGATTTGTGTCGCAACAAACAGGGTCTGTGTTACTCCGAGACTAAGACACCACCTCCTTCATTTATCATTTGCAGCGTTGCGTTATATATTTATTATATAATATATTCTTGTCTGAAAGCAGACGAATAATGATCACAGAGGGGAAGCTGATTATTAATGTGCTGTTATTTATGTTTTCTGTGCTGTCACACTATTTGTCCACTGAAAAGTGTCTAATCTTGAAGTGTTGTTCATGACTAGCTGGGTGATACAGCTAAAAGAAAAAAAAAAGGTTCTTATTATTATCAATGTTGAAAACAATTTTTCCACAAAAATTGGAAACTGTTTTCAGCATTGATAATAATCAGAAATGTTTCCTGAGCATCAAATCATCATATTAGAATGATTTCTGAAGGATCATGTGACACTGAAGACTGAAGTAATGATGCTGAAAATTCAGCTTTGATCACAGGAATAAATTATATTTTATAATATATTCATATATACAACAGTTATTTTAAATTGTAATAATATTTCACAATTTTACTGTTTTTATTGTATTTATGTTCAAATAAATGCAGCCTTGGTGAGCAGAAGAGGCTTCTTTCATAAACCTGAATTATTCCAAAAACTGTACATGTATTTTTACTATAGTTATGATATATGAAAAATGCCATGTTGAGATGTCCATGAACATTTTTGAATAGTGACACAGTGTTGAATTATTTCATTGAAATGGACACTTTCTCATTCACATAAATGATTCAACCTTTAATGACATGTTTGCTATTTTGCCACTACAAAATCTCAGTAAATGAAACTAAATGATATTTAAATGAATGAATCATTTGATCAGCAGAGAAGAAAAGAAGAGGTTAACGTTTGTTCAATAAAGGCTGTTGTGTCTGTTGTGCATCTCTGACATTAATGTGTCCTGCTCTTACTAAAGGTTGAACACACGGTCACAAGTTTCATGAGGAAAAGCAAACCAGCCTGCATGACAGAGATTCTGCTGAAACTTTCCTCTTTACGGCAGGGACAGATGGTGCGGGTTTGTTCTGATGCTCAGCCTCCGTGTGCTGAATGGATAACACTGATCAACCTCCAAATACAAGCAAAACAACAGCCAAAGTATCCCAAAACTTTCTGATGAAACAGTGTCATTTGGCACATACAACCTTAGAAGCATGTGACCTGCATGCTGCCATATTTGGCAATACTCATGCATGTTAAGTGACTTAAATGTTCAGATAATTTTGGGGCCTGCAGATGCAGATGAACTTAAATATAACGTGTGTCTAATATCAGAGATCAGTGACACATAGCTTAGATTAGCCGGCCCGTTTGAGTCTGAAGGTGTGGAAGCAGAGGGCAGCTGGTCTCATGTCGTACAGGATGATGGTTTGTTGCCTGCTGGGAGATTGTGTCTGTCAGTACGGATGTGATCAGTCAGAGATGCGAGGACAGATGTACCATGATCCTCACCCCTGCTGCTCCTCATGGGACTGACAGGAACAGCTGTGTCAGCGCCCCCCATTGACTGTCTTCAGAAGTAATCCAGCTCTCCTCCAGAGCACAGATGTCATGTGCAGGTGTGTTCAAAGAGACCATGTTCTACTGCACCTGTCCTTGATATTAAGCAAGGCTTCCTGTACCAAAAACAACACAACAATTTACATTAACATTTTTTGACACTGTGTGTGTGTGTGTTGAAAGAAGACTTTTATGCTCACCAAGGCTGCATTTATTTACCTCAGATATACTGTAAAAACAGTAATATTGTGAAATATTATTAGAATTTATTAAATACATTGTAAAATGTAATTTATTCCTGTGATCAAAGCTGAATTTTCAGCATCATTACTCCAGTCTTCAGTGTCACATGATCCTTCAGAAATCATTCTAATATGCTGATTTGCTGCTCAAGAAACATTTCTGATTATTATCAATGTTGAAAACAGTTTTTTGTGCAATTTTTGTGGAAACCATGATGCAAAAGTTTATTGAAATTGATTTTTTTTTTTTAAAGAAATTAACACTTTTATTCAGCATTGATGTATTAAAATGACAGTAAAGACATTTATAATGTTACAAAAGACTTCTATTTCAAATAAATCTGATTCTTTTGAATGTTGTAAAAATCCTGAAAAAAATATGTATCCAAAAATGTAATCAGAAGTGTTTCTTGAGCAGTAAATCAGCATATTAGAATGATTTCTGAAGGATCATGTGACACTGAAGACTGGAGTAATGATGCTGAAAATTCAGCTTTGATCACACATATATTCACTTAGAAATCTGTTATTTTAAATTGTAATAATATTTAAAATTTTAACTTTTTTACTGTATTTTTTTAATTAAATAAATGCAGCCTTGCTGTACATAAAACGCTTTCAAAAATCTCAATTATGTATTTACATATTTTATCTGTAACTTTTTTTTTTGCATGTTACATCGTTACACCAGCAGGGGGTGACAAGTGACTTTCATTTTGAATTAATCATTTACTCCTTCAAAATTTGTTTAAAACAACTAGTTAGTTCAGGATTGTTCAGATAAATGATTCATTGAATCATTTACTCAACCAACTCTTTCAAAAACACCGCATTCAGATACGAAACAAGTCAGTCATTGAGCCTGCGTCTCAATGTGCATACTATTCATCCTAAATAGTATGTGATATTAGTAATATTCAATACTATTTAGGATGGATAGTAAGCACATTGGGATGCAGGGTGAATCTTTTTCACGCAACCGATTAATTTAGGAAAGAAACACGTGACTGAGTTTATGATTCTATGAATCATTCATGTAAACGATTCGCTGAAGAAACAAGTTATGAGTCATTGATCCGTTCACTCAATTGATTTGTTCAAAACGATGATTCGTTCAATAACGTCACTAGTGTTGCGTCTCTCTGGCCTCCCGCCTTGCCTTTGGAAATATTTAAGTCGACTGAGCAAAAATAGAGAAGGTATGGGTTGTCAATATTGTCTCTTAAATGTCTTAGTTACTCAATATTATCTTCTTTTTTATTGAGCTGTTGTAAAAAAAAATATCGCACTGGAAGTCGTGTGTTGGTCTGAAATATCAGATATTATTTCAAAGACAGTTGTGACACCCAGAGATGTCAGCAATAATGTAATTTTAAGGCTTTAGTGGTGGTTTGAGTGTAACTATTGATTTTAAGATTTTTAGCCCTGCTAGCTAGTGCTAATGAACACAGGAATCGGATCCTTTTATTGATTTACCTTGGACAGCTACACAGGAAGTTGCTTATCTTTGGTTATCTTTATCAATTTGACAATGGTTATACATAAATAATGCAACATACAGTATGTTTTTTTTTTTTTATTCTGAGTAAAAAAAAAAAAAATAATGATGCAGTAAAAAGCATACTGGGTGAAATGTAGATACAGTAGGTGCGGTCACAGAAAATTGTTAGGCGAAATGTTATTTATGTTGATTTTATCACATAACTGATCGTACTGTCGTTGTCAGGATGCCTTTGGTCGATACTCCAAATGGGTCGTTTTTTACCTTTGTTGTGTTTCTTGTAGTGTTGAGGTCTGCGTTTGGCATTTTAATGCGTTTCATGAGAGTTTTGTTTCATGCGATTAGTTTAATACAACAAGCGCTGTGTTCTCCATGACATTGACATTTTTCATAGAAAATATAAACATGAAATGACGAAAATGAAGGGAACTTTTTGCATAGAGCTTTTTTTTTTTAGGTTGTTTAGGTAGATTTTGTTGCAATGATATATTTTAAGTGCTTCCAAATGATTAAGTAAATGAATCAAAGCCGTGAACCATTGCCTTCTCTTTGTGTATTTCCATAAATGCCTTTTTATTTTGTTTTTTACTGTGTAATATTAGCCTGGAATAACAAGAACTTTGTTTTGGAATTGAATGTGAAAATCAGAAATCTTATATGAATACAAAGGAAAAGAGCTCTCAAATTTTCTGGATAATATTTTTATGCCAGAATGCCAGTCCCATAGGACAGTAAAATCACAAATGAGATCTCTTTGAAGATGATGTAATATTTTGGACGTTAAAACCCTTTCTCATATCCCAGCTTAATGTTCAGAGACAGCTACAAATAAGCCGTTCGTAGGTTGATTTCCCTAAGAAATATAATAATACATTGCGACTCAAACCATACATTGTTTGCACATCCACCTTGAAGCAGCAACATTTCCCCAACTAATGGCGTGAGTTTGGGGTGGGACTATCTATTTTTCCAACCAGTATTTTTGGTATTGAATGAAGTATTTCTCCCATTTTGCATACATTGTTCTTTGACATCATCTCCATTCTAGGATTGCTTTCTCTTTGATGATAAAATGAAGTATCTTGAAGACACTTGAATTTTCTCTCTTGAACACAAAAGAAGTTTATTATAATGTTCAAGCTTTTCTTTTCCATACATTATTGGCTTAAAGACAAAACCAATGAAAGTAGCAGTAGTCTACATGTGCTATATTCCACACCGTAAATGTTTTGTGTGTAATTAATATAAATTTAGTGTATTTTACTACCTGATTATTTCCAAAACCTAGTGAGCTGCCTATTGAGGCAGCAACCCTGTTGAAAAAACCAGCATATGCTGGTTAGGTATGTTTTGAAGCATGGCAGCTGTTTTGAGCTGGTTTAAGATGGTCCTTAGTTGGTTCTTAGCTGGTCATGAGCTGGTTTAAACTGGTCCTAAGCAACTAGCTCCAGCTCAGAACTGGCTTAAACCAGTTTATGACCAACTAAGGACCAGCTTAAATCAGCTCAAACCAGCTGCCATGCTTCAAAACATACCTAAACAGTATGCTGTTTTTTCAACAGGGATGTAAGGCATTATATACATACTCCTGATGCAGAATCAAGATGGCAAACGAAACAAATGTTGATGAATATAATTAATTCAGTACTGAAAAGTATAAATACTATTGTACATGCTATTTGTGTGTGCTGTGTATTTTATGCCCATTTGTGTATTGCACTATTAGTTTAGCAACACAATTCTTTCCTCTTCCAGGCTAAAACAAATGTCTTTTAAGTTTCATATTGTGTGTGTTTAGGTGACAGATGCTAAAAGTGAGGGTTTTGATGTCATTACAATCTAGCAGAAAGACTATGATGGCTCTGATAGATAACATGAAAATGAAGTGCTTTCAATTATGAATTTTGAATGGAATAATCACTGACTCATTATTTAGAAATTACATCATTATACACTCAGATACTGGACATTAGAATGTCTTTGATTGCACTTTAAATCTGTCAGAGAGAAGAATAATGTGTTGAATAGTAAATCTGCGGAGTCTTAACAATTCAACTGCATAGAGGAACGTGAGTGAATTAAAAAAAAAAATTGTAGTGGTAAAAGGCCTAAAGCCTTTGAAGAAAGTGTTTGAAGAAAGCAGGATATAGTATGCAAATGTGGTGAGAGATTTCAAATGACAGCACTGTATGAATTGCATTAGCTTGTTTGCTGTTTACTCTGCACTCTTACATTTACATTTATTATTTAGCAGATACTTTAATATAAAGTTACAAATGAGGAAGCTATTCATCCTATAGGGAGAACATGAGAAGTGCTATGATACAAAGTTTTAGTATTACATAAGATAAGATGTAGATCCTAATAATTTAGTATATTTTATGTATTTATTCATTAAAGCAGGGAGATGAATATGCATTTGGTGGTTTTGAGTAACCTCTGTTTTAATGCAGACATCTCCAGGGTACATTTTGAAGTGAAGGGTAAGTCAGAGCTCTAGGGGACAGATGGGATTTTACTGCTCTGTTTAACTACACAATAGTGGCAAAGAGTCACCTTTGCAATGCAAAGTATAAAGGCAAAGTCACAAACTCTGAGCTACATCACGACTGCTTTTGTGAGCAGTACTTCAAAACCGTTTTTCATGTATTTAGAACAACCTAAAGTTCATTATAAGTTCCCCTACGTTGTTTTGCCAAGCTTGACAGCTATTGATGACAAATGCAAAATGTTCAAAGATTTTGCCCCTAAGTGCACTGGAAGTTTCATCAAGCCATTTTTGAAAAATGTTAACAAAACGGCAGCTTTCCAACTCTTTTAAGATAGACAAAAGGCTGCCCAAACCCTAACATGACGCTCAAGCACAAGGAAATGGACCAGGACAGAAGAAACTTCTCTTGATCTATGTAATAATAAAGCACAAGAGAGACAATGTTAGGGCCGTACATAAATACCGAACACACCAGCACCATCCGAATGATCCGAAATGCCTTGATTTTATCCTTGTGTACTCCATCTTTCTGCTTGACGTCATCACCGGGTCCAGGGCGCACTAGAGCCTTCGGGACCATCAAACAGCAGAAGAGTTTTACACTGAAAATCATGAATTCAAGCAGAAGTAAGTTAAACAGCGTAATCGCTTCCAGAGTGTATATTATGCATGAGATAATTATCAGAATCCACCCGACGGCCGAACAGGCAATCCGGTATTTCATGGGTTTGAACTTCAGGAAGGTCACAGGATGGACAACCCCTACGTAACGCTCCACACAGATGCAGCTCTGAAACAGAGGACAACTGACCCAAAGTACCAGTCCAAGAAAGAGCAACCAAAACTCACAGTCACTACAGCTAAAGAAAAACCGTCGGATGAGAAAAACGTAGGAGACGCAGAAGACCACCTCAACAAGTGCCACGTTGAAGACGAAGATTTCGGTGGATTGTCCTTGAATCATCTCCTTCACACTTAGCCATAGGATGTAACAGTTTGCTGGAAGACTAAAAACCAGATTGATGGCGAGAGAGACGGCAATGACATGTATGTGTCAGTGGTACCGTGCCCTGAGGATACCTGAGTGCATACAAATGCTAAAAACTTATGATTAATATGGCCTATTTTCATGATTTTCATGATTTTCATTATCATGCTGAATTATAGGCCATAAATTGGAAAATATAGTGTTGTAACTTATTTGACATCACTTGAATGCATTTTGCTACACAACTAAACTCAATTTTAAAAATGTTTTCCCATTTTTTTTATTAGTTTTTTTTTTTTTTTAAATGTCTTTAGTTTTTAATTATTTTATTTCAGTTATTTCAAAGTTAATCTAAATAAAAATGAGAAGTTTTTATTTTATTTCAAGCCATGCGAAAATTCTAAATCTGATTATCGTTTTAGGCATTGTCTGTAATGGGTGAAGTATGATTGGTCTAAATTATTCTAATTTAATTTTTCACTGTAAATGATTGTCTTAGGCTGGACCACAATTTGGTGGATGAGGAACTGTTCAGTAACTACAGTAAGACACACCACTAAGATTAGACAAAGTACTAAGATTTGAATTCTCCAATGTGTCTTTGGAGATTATATTTACCGCCCAGTGGTTTAGATAATGAACAGTGGTATTCAAAAAGTGCCAATTTCTAGTCACTTTTGCAATTCAGAGTAGAGCAGCAGATCTGCAAAATCTCTCCGATACACAGCAGACAGGCAACAATGACGAGACCAAGTGCACATTTGATTGGATTTTAAAGTGTATTTTTTATATAAAGAGATTTAGAATAATTAGAAGCATATTGACCCTACTGTAGGTTGGTTTGTTGAATGAGTTCATAGTAATGAAGGAAAGGGTAAAAGTTTGGTTTTGTCCTCTGCTGGACATGAAGTTTCATTAAAATGCTTTTTTAAATGTTAACAAAAGGGCAGTTTTCCAATTCTTTTGAGATGGAGGACAGGATACATAGTCCCTAACGTGACCCCAAAACCCAAGGAAATGGACCAGGACAGGAGAAACTTCTCTAAATCTAAAGTATGATAAAGAACAAGAGAGACAAAGATAGGATCATATGCAAGTGATGAAAAGACCAGCAGGAACAGAATGATTTGAAAAGCCTTGATTTTGTCCAGGTTTACTCCATTTCTCTGCTTGCCGTCATCACCAGGTCCAGGACGCATCAAAGCCTTCAGGATCATCAAGCAGCTGTACAGTTTTACAAAGAAAAAGAAGAGGAATTGTGGTAGAAGAAGGATGTAATGTTTAATCACACCCGTTGCACTGATCACACATGAGGTAATAATAATAATCCAGCCGACAGCAGATATAGCGATCCTGTATTTCATGGGTTTGAGCTTCAGGAAGATCAGAGGATGGAGAACCCCTATGTAACGCTCCACACAGATAAAGCTCAAAAACAAAGGATGACCGACCAACAGCACCAATTCAAAAAAGACCACTGGAAACCTACAATCAATGCAGTCAAAGAAATATTCTGCTATGGCAAAAAAAAGAGCAAAACAGAAGATGATTTCAGTGAGTGCCCCGTTGAAGACGAAGATTTTAGTGGACTGTCCTTGAATAATCTCCTTCACGCTCGGCCACAGTACGTAACAGTTTGCTGGAAGACCAAGAACCAGGTTGATGCCAAATACGGTGGTGATAAAGTAATAGTGTAAAACATTGAAAGTGGTGTTCACAGGGAAAAACGATGCCGTAGATGTTGAGATGTTTGTCATCTCCAACATATCCATTTTTTTGATCTGTTATAAAAGAAAAATAAGTACGTTGAAGGACAAAATATGAATTAGTTAAGTAAAAAAAAGTTACAAAGCAAGTTTTTAAAAGGTAATAAAATGTTTGTATAGAATGTCTACTTACAACAAGCTGATTTAAATTTATTTTCAGTTGTTCCCCAAGAGCATGTTAGCTATAACTGCTGAACGTCTTGAATGTGAGCTGTAAAGATCATGTTTTGACTTAATGAGGTGTCTTTGACATATTCAGCAGCTTTGCATTGATGCAACATTCAAATTCTCATTTTCAAGGGCAAAAATTCCATTCCAGGCATGAAAATGAAATTTATAATGTATAAATAACACACTACAAACTGTGGACACACACACCGGAGCAGTGGGCAGCCATTTTTGCTGTGGCGTCCGGGGAGCGATTGGGGGTTAGGTGTCTTGCTCAAGTGCACCTCAGTCATTCCTGCCGGTATTAAGACTTGAACTCGCAACCTTTGGATTACCAGTCTGACTCTCTAACCATTAGGCCACGACTGCCCCTCCAAAAAAAAGTCCTAAGATTTGTATACAGTCCAATGGAGCATTCAGAAATCTTTGGAGGAAGGCAAGTCTATGTTTATTGTGCAATGTTTTTGCTACATAACAGTGGTATTCAAATAGTGACAATTTCTATACAGTTTTGCAATTTAAAGTAGAGCAGCAGATGTCTCCAGTACACAGCTATACTAGACAGGCAACAATGACGACACCGAGTTCCCATTTGACTGGATTTTTTCTATAAAGAGATTTAAAATAATTAGAAGCATATTAACTCTAGGTTGTTTTGTTGAATGAGTTCAATGAAGGAAAGGGTAAATGTTTGGTGTTGTCCTCTGCTGGACATGAAATTTTATTAAAACTTTAATGTTAACAAAAGTGCAGTTGTCCAATTCTTTTGAGATGGAGGACAGGAAATATTATCCCTAATATGGTCCCAAAGGCCAAGGAAATGGACCAGGATAGGAGAAACTTCTCTAAATCTAAAATATGATAAAGAACAAGAGAGACAAAGATAGGACCATATGTTAGTGATGCAGAGACCAGCAGGACCAGAATCATCCTAAAAGCCTTGATTTTGTCCAGGTTTACTCCATTTCTCTGCTTGCCGTCATCACCAGGTCCAGGACGCAGCAGAGCCTTCAGGACCATCAAGCAGCTGTAGAGTTTTACAAGGAAAAAGAAGAGGAATTGTGGTAGAAGAAAGTTGTAATATTGAATCACACCCGTTGCACTGATCACACATGAGGTAATAATAATAATCCATCCAACAGCAGATATGGCGATCCTGTATTTCATGGGTTTGAGCTTCAGGAAGATCAGAGGATGGAGAACCCCTATGTAACGCTCCACACAGATAAAGCTCAAAAACAAAGGACGACCGATCAACAAGACCAATCCAAAATAAAACACTGGAAACCTACAATCAATGCAGTCAAAGAAATATTCTGCTATGGCAAAAAAATGAGCAAAACAGAAGATGATTTCAGTGAGTGCCCCGTTGAAGACGAAGATTTTAGTGGACCGTCCTTGAATCATCTCCTTCACGCTCAGCCACAGGACGTAACAGTTTGCTGGAAGACCAAGAACCAGGTTGATGCCAAATACGGTGGTGATAAAGTAGGAGTAGGAGTGTAAAACATTGAAAATGGTGGAGTTCACAGGGAGAAATGATGAGATGTTTGTCATCTCCAACAAATCCATTTTTTGATCTGTTAAAAAAAGAAAAATAAGTGCATTTAAGGACAAAATATGAATTAGTAAAGTAAAAAAAGTTACAAAGCATGTTTAAAAAAGGTAATAAAACTTTTGTATAGAATATGTCTACTCACAACAAGCTGATTTTGAATTTCTTTTCAGGCTTTCCTTAAAAGCATGGTAGCTATAACTGCTAGTATGACTGCCGAACGTGTTGAATGTGAGCTGTAAAGATCTCGTTTTGACTTAATGAGGTGTCTTTGACATATTGAGCAGCTTTGCATTGATGCAACATTCAAATTCTCATTTTCAAGCCCAAAAATTCCATATCAGGCATGCAAATGAAATTTATTTTTAAACTGTTTAAATAACATCAGACTGTTCACATAAGACATAATGAACAAATCTATAAAATGACCCATACTTCCCATGTGTATATTCTATGTATATATACTTTATTTATTTATTATTTTTAATTTTTATAATGCTGACTAGTTTTACGCCATCATTAGGAGTAGTTCATCCAAAAATAAAAATTCTATAAAAATGTATAATTACTTGCTTCAGGGACATGAGGCTGAATTAATGATAACAGAATTTTCATGTTTGGGGGAAACTATCCCTTTAAGAACTTTTATATTATTATTTCAATCATGACAACTCTCAAAATAGTTTTAGCATGTTGATGAATAAGGCAGTATTGATGTATTTGGTTTTGGCGGACTAGATCTGCTACGCTGCTGCTGCAGAGCAAGTATGAACTTGCTACTGCTAATAGATACTAGTGTTGTCATGATACTGGAATTTACAACTTTGATATGATACTTGAAAAATATTTCGATATTCTATACCATTTTCGATACCATGGGGAAAACGCCTCAGTCATGACTATAGCCTCGGTTCCCTGAAGAGGGAACGAGATGCTGCTTTGAGAATTCACGCTAGGGGAACATACTGTGCGATTGCGTTGTGAAGCACTTGCGAAATAATTTCAATGGCATAGATAGGTGACGTCATGACCAGGAAGCTATAAAGCACACCCAGACCAAACAATGGCAGTTTCTGATACACCGGAAGTATGGAGGGTGATGCAATGTCTTGTTTCCTCTTCAGGGAGCTGAGGTTTCAGTCATATCCGAGGTGTCCCATTTCAGGGGAACTCACGCTGCGTTGAGAATTGACGCTATGGGAATGTCTGTACCAACTCCATCATAGTGACCAGCACCTGTCTAGTGTGAAACCAGATGAGCACAACTAGGACAGCAGCATCTGGGACCCAGGAGTGACGCCCAAAACTAGGTTGTAAACCTGCCGAATGTGAGCGGAAAAGACCGTCTCATCACACACCTCTTGTGAGGATACCCCTATTAAGAGTCCGAAGCCTCCATCACTCCTGATCTGATGCACCACGGACAAAACTGCAAAGGGTTTCCTCCCAAAAACACCACCCAAATGTGCGTGGTAAGCCGGTTAGGCCGTCATAGAAACCCTTAAAGTGGATGGGAATAACCCAGCGGAGAATTGATCCTGCAGAGCTTCCAGCTCTGTACCAAATGGGCAGTTAACTGGATTCAGCTGATGATTTCCGATGTTTCCTTGTGCAGAGAGCTCTGGAGTGAAGTGGTCTCCTTCCCCAGCAGAGTTTTTATCTCCTGTTCCAAAACCAGAGCCTGCTTAGGGCCTACCACTGTGGACAGGACCACCAAGTGCAGGACCCATTGAAATATATTGGCCGTCTTCTACGCTGTCAAATCTACTAAGGGAACCAGTCTCTCGAGACTGGCCTCCGGAGTTTCTGAGTAACTGAAGCGGCGCACCAGCAGGGAGCGACCGAAATGGTAGCTCTGAGACCTTCCTCAGAGAGGGCGAGCAACTCAGCGCCACTATGTTTCCAGGCGGACGCTGCAGACCACTGTGCCCTGAAGCACGCGAGGTGATAGGGTTGGCAGAACAGCCCCCTGAGGGCACCGAGGGAAAAATGTAATGAGGTGTTGACCACTTCATCCCAGAGGGGACTGCCCTCCTGCAGCCTTCTTGGAGGTAATGACAGTCCTCAGATCCGTCTTACCCTAGAAGATTTTGTACCAGCTAAGAGTACCAGCCTCTTGAGACTGGTCTCTGGCACAACTCGAGTAGCCAATATGGTGCCCTGAAGCAGATGACAGGGACGTCAGGGAACAACTGAACTGACTCCTCTGAAACCCTCATCAGAGGGAGCAAGCATCCCGGCTCAACCACTTTTCCCGGTGGACACTGAGATATGGGCTTGCCGGAGATAGCTGCGTCCCAAAGCACACAAGGTGACGTTGTTGGCAGAATGGCCCCCTGAGGGCACCAAAGGGAAATGGGCACTGTGTAATGAGGTGTTGATCACTTCCCACTGGAGGGGGATGCCCTCATGCAGCTATCTTGGAGATAATGATGGTCCTCAGATCCTTCTTACCCCAAGAAGACCACATACCAAGAGAACCAGCCTCTCAAGACTAGTCCCTGGCATAACTTGAGTAGCCTGTTCGGTGTCCTGAAAGGAATGACCGGCAGGGAAGAACCGAGCTAGAACTCACTGGGGACCACTAAGCTCCGAAGCACACAAGGTGGCAAAGTTGGCAGAAGGACCCCCTGAGGGCACCGAAGGGAAATGAGCACTCCTGCAGCCTTCTAGGAGATAATGACCGTCCTCATATCCATTTTACCCCCAGGAGACTTCATACCAAGAGAACCAGCCCCTTGAGACAGGTCTCTGGCATAACTCGAGTAGCAAGTTCGGTGCCCTGAAGTGGATGACCAGTAGGGAGCAACCAAAACTAGAACTCGTTGGAGTCCACTGCGCCCCGAAGCACACAAGGTGGCGGGATTGGCTGAACGGCCCCCTGATGGCACCGAAGGGAAATGGGCACCATATAGTGAGGTGTTAACCAATTCCTCCTAGAGGCCAAGAGAACCAGACAACTCGAGACTGGTCTCTGGCATAACTCAAGTAGCCAGTTCGGTGCCCTGAAGCGGATGACCGGCAGGGAAGAACCAAACCATAACCCGCTGGGGACCACTGCACCTGTGTATGTATGTGTATATACCGTATATGAGTGTGTAAACTGAAAAACTACTTTTATTTGGGTAGCTCACCAAGAATCATATGTATGCTTTGAAATATATGCACAAACCCCCCAAAAAATGACACAAAAATATAATTTCAACATATTTATTATAATTTTATTTTAACATAAAACAATATGAATGATGATAAAAATTAATATGCATTTGGCTTTTTGGACATTTATATTTAAGGAACTTAACAAAACGGCAGTTTTCCAATTCTTTTGAGATAGAGGAAGGGCTGAACAAACCCTGACATGAGCCCAAGGCACATAGAAACGGACCAGGACCATAGAAACTTCTCCCAATCTATAAAATAATAAAGCACAAGAGATATAGTAGAAGGACCATATGTCAACACTGAAGACACCAGGACCATCACAATGATCCAAAATGCTTTGAGTTTATCCCGGTTCACTCCATTTCTCTTCTTGATGTCGTCACCCTTCAGGACCATCAGGCAAGTGAATAGTTTTATGCTGAAAAAAATAAGGAATCCTGGTAAAAGTAGATTATAAAGTCCAATGACGTTCACCGAAACTAATATGCATAAACAGATGATCAGAATCCATCCAGTGATGGATATGGCGATCCTATATTTCATGGGTTTGAACTTCAGGAAGGTCACAGGATGGAGAACCCCTATGTAACGCTCCACACAGATGCAGCTCTGAAACAGAGGACGACCGACCAACAGCACCAGTCCTAGAAAGAGCACACCAAGTTCACATTTAATGCATTTATAGAAATGATGTGGTATGACAAAAACGTAGGAGGCGCAGAAGAATATTGCAGCAAGTGCTGTGCTGAAAACAAAGATTTCAGTGGACTGTCCTTGAATCATCTCCTTCATGGTCAGCCACAGTATATAGCAGTTTGGTGGAAGACCAAGAACCAGGTTGATGCTGAGAGAGACGGCGATAAAATAAGAGGACAGATTGCTGCATGTCCTGAAGTACTCCGAGATCATCTCCGTCACACACGTTGAAGCGTTTGTCAACTCCCCCATGTTTTACTTAGATCTTTTGACCTCTTTTAATTTAGTAGGTTTAGTTTTAGATTTGTAGATGCTTGACTCCAGCCGTGTTGGTTGAAGGTCTGCAATGATTGTGGTTTGTTTCAAATGCTGCCGAGCTGCTTTACAGGTTTGATTTAACGGAGATTTTTGTTTTGTTGAGCAGTTTTGCATTGATGCAATATTCAAATTCTGTGTTTCCAATAAATGCCTCATCAGACATGCAAAATAAACAGCATTTTTTTTTTTTTTTTTT
Organism: Hypophthalmichthys nobilis; assembly: GCA_037950665.1. Lineage (NCBI taxonomy): Eukaryota > Metazoa > Chordata > Actinopteri > Cypriniformes > Xenocyprididae > Hypophthalmichthys > Hypophthalmichthys nobilis. The sequence continues at coordinate 27,041,339 of CM075485.1, read as the reverse complement.
TCATGTTAAGAACCAACATTCTTACAGAGAGTTTTTGGAGGATTCAGTCTAAAGTACAGCTATACAGGGGTCTAAAAGGGATAGTTCACCAAAAAATGAAAATTATCCCATGATTTACTCACCCTGAAGCCATCCATATCTTCTTTCAGCCAAATATAATCAGAGTTGTATTAAAAAATATCTTTGCTCTTCCAAGCCTTATAATGGGAGTGAAGAGTAACCAATATTTTGAAGCCCAAAATAGTGTATCCACCCATCATAAAAGTAATCCATACAACTCCAGGGGGTTAATAAAGGGTTTCTGAAGCGAAGCGATGGGTTTTTGTAAGAAAAATAACCATGTTTAAAACTATAAACTAAAATAACTAGCTTCCGGCAGACGGCCTATGCAAGTCGACTTCCGCCAAAAGAGTAACCCCTGACGCAATGTTTGACATAGGATGTAGTAGTAGCATAAGCTTGGACACCTCTCGCAGTTCAAACAAATAGGGCTGGGCAACAAACTCAAGCTCCTCCAACATTTCTCTTTAAAAATTCTTGTTTTAGACTTCTAATTCATGACTGATGTTTTGTTTTGCTCTATCCTCTGCGCTTCCACGTTCGTCATTGCGTCATGGGTCAGGTCAGATGTTACTCTTCCATCTGCTGGAAGCTAGTTATTTTAGTTGATAAAGTTTTAAATATGGATATTTTAAAGAGTTAACAAGTTTTGTGAAAAAATGTAATCATGCCATTAATTTTGACTAATTGTACCAAAGAATAGATGCATTTTTGTACTCCGCTGATTAGACATATTCAACACTGTTGAAACAATTTAACCATAACCATCATAAATTTTATTTCCAGATTTGATTCTACTTACATGAATTCAAATTTATATTATATTTCTGTGTCCTGTTTGTCAAATTCAGCAATTGAATGTGAAACCTGAATGGCGCACAAGCCTCGCAAAGCTTTTTGTTTTTCAGCAGTATTGCAGAAGTTGTTTGATTTGACACCTGTGAACACCTGTGTGTGTTTGAACAGATCTGTGTGTGGGTCATGTGACATCCATCCATCAGTTTGTCATGTGCACTCGCATGTTGTTTCTGTAACATCAAATGTTTTGAGAAATGAGCATCTGACTGTGTGTGAGTGGGAGAGAGAGCAGATGAGATTTTCCACCATGGAAATAATGTGTGGTAGTCCACATGCTGATAGGACTCATATATCACAAATTATTGACATCACTGAAAATGGATTCCATTATACTGTAAATAACTAAACTCTAGATGTTTCTTAAAAAATAAATACTATTGAATGCACATTAAATATTAATCACATTTTGATTATCTCCCCAACCATATTCCTTAAAATATATTAAATAAAACATGGTGAATATCACAATGATTTTAGTGTGCTTTTTAGTCATTAATTTTGACGTACAAACACAAATTTTCAGATGTTTTAATTGCATGAGGTAGATTTTATTCATACCCTTCAATCAGTTCAAACAGTCCATTTCAGTGAACTCTGAAGATTCATGATTCATCGATTCATTGGTGTGTTCATGTTTTATAATCTTTTATAATTTTAAATATTGCTTTATTGGTGCATATAAATAGAAATGATCATTATAAATACTCCTTATATATATATATATATATATATATATATTTTTTTTTTTTTCATTCTTGCATTAAACATTATGTATGTACTTGACTACAAAGGTTTATTTGAAATGAATTGGCTCAAAGTAATTTTTCATGTTAAAGAGCTGAAGCATAAAGAAGTGGGGTAAGATAACCAAATGAGTGTTCATTGAAATGCAAATTAACTTCACTGATTGTAGTTTAAAGTTGTTCGTTCTGCACTAGCTGGCAAGTTTCTTTGCAAAAAGTTTCTCTGCAAGTATTTTCCTATCGTCAATTAAGACTAGTGTGAAAGATGTCCTCCTTTGCTCTCTGCAGGAAATAAAGTCAATGCAGTTGAACACCTAGTTCTAGTTAATGCAGATCTGACCACTGTCTCTTATACTTCACTTCCAGCATGACATAAGTGGACAAATATTCCCAACAGAATTGCATGACTCATTGCATTGATTTTGTCTCTGAAAGTAACCTTTAGTTTCTTTCTATTTTTACAATTTTCTCACATCAAGGCCAGTTTCACACATTGTGCGTATTTGCGTAAGCGACGTGCATTCATTTTGGCACCCATATTAACAGTGTGTGGCATTTACACTACACATGCTGCATTTCAGAAGCTTTTATGAGATAAAATACTGTAAAATACTCACACAGCTCACAGTGACACAAGCACTTTCTATTATTATTACAAATTTACAGAATCACATTTGTAATAATTCTCAATGGCACATTATTTTAACCCATGGATTAGTTACATAGCAGAAATGTTGTTAGTGTGATAGTACAACATATAACCTAATTTTGTTTGCTGAATCAGTCACATGACATGTATCAGTCACATGCATTCATTTCGTGTCACGTTATTCATTCAGACCACAAAATTAGTCTTGGCACCCCATAATCATGAGCCTCATACATAAAGTTTTATCCAAACAACAAAAGTCTGATTTGCACATTTAAATGTGCTGAATTCCTCTGCATTTGCATGATGTTATTGCTAACATTGAGTAATTGTCGCACATCTCCTGCCATGTTTTGTTGGATAGTCATGTTTTTTGTGTTATAAAACTGATTGTGCACACAGTTTTTGCCCTGATGGCTGTAGTTTGAAGTTCATTTGGCACTTGAGAACCACAGAATAAAATGTGTTCATTTGTTCTGCTGTGTGATTCGTCTCAGATGAGGCTTTCTGGCTGAAGTCCTGAAACAATTGACTCTAGTCAAACAAGATCTTTCACTGGTGTATGACCGTCACTGAGACAGTTTTTCTGTATATATTACCATTTGAGAGATGATTTACATTATTAGCTGTGGTTGCTGAGTCAAAGTGCCCCCTATTATGCTTTTTATAACCTTAAATGCAGTGTGTAATATAGCTGTTTGTGAATGTAAAAGGTCTGAAAAGTTTCAAAGATAGCTTTGTCAAAAGTACTGACTTCGGTAATGAAATTTTAAAAATGTGACGATACCAGCATTTTGAGCGCCGTTGAGCAGATTTCTTAAACACCTCTGATTGGCCATTGTGTTCATGCACTCAACAGATTTGTCTGTGATTGGCCACAATGATCAGTGCTTCCAAAACATGTTGTAAACAGACATCTTTGACCACTTATAGATGCCTGCTTTCAAATGCCTGCTTTCAAATGCTCCCATGTGTATCTGCGTAAGTGCTCAGAGCGCTCAGAGCGTCAAAGATGTCTGTTTACAACATATTTTTGAAGTGTTGATCATTGTAGTCAATCACAGACATATCTGTTGAGCGTGTGAACACAACGGCCAATCAGAGGTGTTTAAGAATCCACTCAACAGCGCTCAGAATGCTAGGGGGAAATGCTGGTATCATCAGTTTTTTATTTGGTTTCTGACACCAAACACAACGGACTGGACAACCTGACAACCGGACAATCATAACAGAGTAGGCTCTCGGAAAGTCGGGGTTTAGAGAGACTGAATCCTTTATTGAACCGTTTCAGACACTGTGAGGAAAAAGGTGATGCTACAATGTATATTATAGGAAATCAAAGTGTTTTTGACCTTGAATGCATGTTAACCTGTTGTAGGAGACTCCAAAATAGCATAATAGGAGCACTTTAAGCTGTAATTATTGCTCCTATTTAGAATTAATTATCTGATCAAACACCTTACCAAGTTTTAAAGGGGTCATGACATGGATTTTTTTGTATTGTTTCAATATGTTCCTTTAGGTTCACTTATAAAGTTAATAAAGTTTTTTGCGCAATATATATATAGTTCAGTCAATAAACTCTAGATGGTGCAGGCTGATGGGTCCTTAACGCAAGCTGATGATAAGACTTGGCACAAGCTGATTGGTCCATGTCACTTCTGCAGCCAATGAGCTTGTTGCTCACACATTTAAATGGCTGGTTACATTCACTATAGCAGTTGCAGCGCGCTTCAGAGTTCCTCTAAAACCCTCCAATATTATATATTTGCTTTTGACGTGACTCTCACATCTAGTGTAGACTAATGTCAGCCGTTAAGCGACTGAACGCCAGTGGGCGGGGCCTATGGTGTGATGATGTATAACTATTTGTCAATGTCTTGCTCTGGAGGCAGTCAAATGCAAATTAATTTGCCCGTGTGACGTCACAGATCCCGCAATACCCAAATGAGCCTTTATTAAATAAATGCTTTGTTTAAATTGAGGGCATTTTATGCTTTAAACTTGCAGGTTTGGGTTTCTGTCTTCCTCTAGAATGCTCACCTGCAACGTGTGTAGATGCGAAGCACGTGCAGAATGAATCGTGAAATTGAATGTCTGTGCTCGATCGACTCGAGGAGAACATGAGAACTGGAGAAAGTGTTTGGGAATTACACACAGTCACAGATGAACGTGGGCTGGAGCTGTAGTGAGCATGTGTGTTTGAATTGCCCCAGAGAAACCTTGCCTTGCTCCCCTGTAATTACACTCGTGATGGTGTAGCGCCGCTGAGATGCTGCGTGTGTGGGTCGAACTTTAATAGTGAAGGTGTTGTTGGCAGAACCCAGCTGAGATGTGCAATACACACTGAATATTTCATAGCATATTTTCCTCCTGCTTTCGGCTCGGAAGATGAAACCTCAGAAGCACACGTCAGCAGAAATGCTGTAAATAGTGTTTCCTTTTAGAAGGACGACAAATGCAGGGATTGTTTTGTCATATTTTTCATTTAACTAGGATAATTCCTAGAGCTGAAGTCTCCTGCTTTTCAGATGTTTCTCCTGAGAAAAATATAATCTGGTAATCTCACATGTGATTCATCTAAAAGTTGAGCAGAGATCTTAAATGTAATTAGCAGTATATTCTTACTGTATGTCTGGTTTTTTTTTTTTTCCTCATTTGGAGAACATTCTGAGACAAAGTGGAATGAAACGTCCCCATTATCCAATACTATATACAGAAATACAGTTTTCCTCTGTGAACATCAATATGAACGTTCAAAAAGCTTTCTTTTTTGAATGTCTGCAAATTGTTAAATATAATGTATGCACAGTAAATGGTCAACTAATTGCAATATTGCACATTCAGTATAATTTAAGGTGCATTGTGGTATTCTGGACACACTATTGTATGGAGCTCCGCACATGACATGCAGGAAAAAAATAGTAGGCTAAATCGTGCACTCTATTTACTAATTCATTCCCTCGATTTGCTAAATCATGTGCACGATTTATAAATCAAGGGAACGAATTAGTAAATCTTGCGCACGTTTTACCAAATTGAGGGAACGAATTAGTAAATCGTGCGCACAATTTAGCAATCGAGGGAATGAAATAGTAAATCTTGCGCACTATTTAGCAAATCGAGGGAACAAATTAGTAAATCGTGCGCATGATTTAGCAAATCGAGGAACGAATTAGTAAATCTTGCGCACGATTTATAAATTGAGGGAACGGATTAGTAAATTTTGCACACAATTTAGCAAATCTAGGGAACGAATTAGTAAATCATGCGCATGATTTAGCAAATCGAGGGAACAAATTAGTAAATAGTGCGCATGATTTAGCAAATCGAGGGAACGAATTAGTAAATCTTGCTCACGATTTATAAATTGAGGGAACAAATTAGTAAATTTTGCACACAATTTAACAAATTGAGGGAACGAATTAGTAAATCATGCGCATGATTAAGCAAATCGAGGGAACGAATTAGTAAATCGTGCGCACATGAGTTTTTCATAAAACAAAATGTCATAAAGCAAAAAAAAATTCTTAAAGTCAACATAATACAGAAGTTGTGATAGTCTTTTCTTCGCTTTTGTGGCATATATCCGAGTGAAACAGCTTCTCAAGCAAGAAAAAATGTAGGCTTGGTTTTGTTCATGGGGATTTGATTGGATGGTTGTGGTTTGCTATTGGTGGATCTCTTGTGAGTGACAGGTTGCCCCGCCCTCGTCATCAGAGAAGAGATGTCACTGCAAGAGGGAGGGGAAGTTATTTTGATTAAAGATAACGAGGCACATGAATTGAAAAAAATAATGATGTGCACGGATAAATCATTTACAATAAATACTGCAACACTCCATAAAAAACAAGAGCTCTCCATTTTGATTTCATGGTGACTTTAATGCTCTTGCAAATAGGCTTCATTTTCAAGCAAAATATACTTTTGTTTGATTTTTGGGTAAAATATAACATTTAACTAATCCAAAATGAGCTAATTTAAGTTCTTCGACTGTAAATGCATGATTTTGTGGTGTATTCTTTGTGCTCTGTTGGCTAGTATGCATTATGTAAAAGAGGAGAAAAATACAGCAACTGCAGCGTCATGTCATGAACGTGTCGTTTTGTTTGCTAACAAAATGAGGATATTTTCCACCCATGCTTACTAATGGGACATTTGAGCACTAGAGTTTGCCTATGTGTGTGTGTGTGCAAAACCAGGAGATGTGCGATTGTGGGGAGATGTTGGTAAAAGCTAGAAACTTCTGGAAGGAAAATGTATGTATCAGATCAAAACGTCCTCGGAGAGCAGTCAGCCAAGTGAATGATTTCCATCAAATATCGGCCTTTTCTTTATCTCCAGCCTCCTAATGTAAGACTACGCGCGCAGGAGACGGTGGCTTGATTAACGTTTCTTATCATCCCTGTTGAGTTTAGGGAGATCATTTATTCTAAACAGCACCGACTGCTGCAACATCCGCTGTAAATAATGGATATACTGCGATATTTTCAATAAATTTTAAACGATTTCATGCCTGTTTGAGTTAAATTGCTCTGCAGTGCTGTTTAAACCACTCTGTCTCATAATAAACTGTTTGCATCGTTTTTAAAATCAACAAGAAATGAAAATTTACAGTATTTACTTTAAAACTCGATCCTGGTCGTATTGTGAATAATTCACCAATGCATGTCAACAAAGAATGAGAAAGAACTTATTCTTATTTCTCATTTATTATAGGTTGGTGGGTGGGTTGGTTGACTGAGTTTTATTTCAACTTTACTTTAGGTTACTGATAGAATTTTGAGTTGCTTCTTGTAAAGACTAAAACCCTAAGTTTTTCCCAAATCGTTCAGCCCTAAAAGGGTGGTTTGCCAAAGTCTTCAGAGTAAACAGTCAGTCAGTTCATCATTTTAAAAATGTATTTTATTTTCTACTCCCTAACAAAATCATACCAGAATTATTCATTCTTTCCAAATATAACTATTCAAGTCACCTGGTATACTGTAAATTCCTGTATTTTTACATATCACAATATGTTGCAGAAAAACTAAATATTGCAATGTCATGTTTTCACAAAATCGTGCAGCTCTATCATAGTCTTTAATTAGTGGGACTTGATTTCGAAATTGCATTCTACAGATCTCTAGTGTTTTTGTCAAATATGTTGTTATTAAGCAACAGGAAATGTAAAAGTTAAAAATTTTCACCTCAGATACATTTACTAAAACAAAGGCCCACTTTGCACACTCTTTTGAGATAGAGGAGAGGCTGCACGAACCCTAACATGATCCCTGAACTAAAGCAAACAGACCAGGACACAATGAATATTTTATAATCTATAATATAATACAGCACAAGACAGATAACCATAGGGTGTACGTCACCACCGAAGACACCAGCACGATCTGAATGATCCGGAAAGCCTTGACTTTATCCCGGTTCACTCCATCTTTCTTCTTGATGTCTTCACCCGGTCCAGGATGCTTCAGAGCCTTGAGGACCATCAAGCAAGTGAACACTTTTGTGATGAGAAAACTGATGTGTTCTGACAAAAGTAAGGTGCAGACGTCAATGACTTCCATTGTAGACAAAATGCATGAACAGATGATCAGAATCCATCCAACGACAGATATGATGATCCTGTATTTTATGGGTTTGAACTTCAGGAAGGTCACAGGATGGAGAACGGCTACATAACGCTCCACACAGGTGAAGGTTTGAAACAGAGGACGACCGACCAACAGCACCAATCCAAGAATCAATGTTACATACTTGCAGTTAGGACAATTGAAGAAATACTGTTTGATTACTAAGAGGAAGGAGAAGTTGTAGATGACCTCGACGAGTGATGTGTTGAAAACGAAGACTTTGAGAGACTGTCCTCGGATCATTTCTTTCATGCTCAGCCACAGGATGTAACAGTGCGCCGGGAAACCAAGAACCAGGTTAATGCCGAAAGAGAAGGTGAAGAAATAATCATTTAAATTGTGGAATTCACTGTTGTTTGCGAGAATGGATGTCTGGCATGTTGAAATGTTTGTCACCAACGACATGATCACACCTGGATGTTTGGAAGTTCAATGAAAATCAATGAGAAGGTGGAAGGAAAGACACATTAAAGGTACATTTAAACATCTTTAGTTAAGTTGGTTTGGTTAAGAAGGTTTGTTAGGACAGTGTGAATGTTAAAGACACATTAAAACATCTTTAAAATTCATCTTACCTCACTAGAAGAACTGTGCCGGTTGAATGTGCGACTGAATGGGGTTTGTTTCAGATACGGCAAGATCTGCTTTATAATTTTGATTTAATAATTATTGGATTATCTTTGACTTAAGTTTTGCATTCATGTCTGCGTTATATCATCCTAGCCTGTGAAATGCTATACTAGGCATGCAAATAAAATAACACAGAGATAAATAACACACTATTTTTTACATTTTTCATTTAGTAAGTTGTGATGAAAATGTGAATAGTGCTTCCATGCAAAACCTGCTGCCACGTTGCTTGGGTGTTTGCCATCTTACAGTATGTTGAATTTGGCAAAGCATGCTGCTCTTACTATCTTTATATGGTAGAAATAGAAATAGTATGCTAGCATGCTATTCAGAAATCAGCATAGCATCAGTATTCTGCAGAGGTTGAAAGTAACGAATTACAACTTCTTTCATTTCAGATCTTGTATGCTTGTGTCCATATAAGGGTTTCCTGGAACGTCATAAGTTTTATGAATTTATGAGTCTCACTTAAAGGGATAGTTCACCCAAAAAAAGCTTTCGAAAGCTCAAGCATGTTCGCTTGACATGTGAGAACCAATAAGGTTCATTCTTGTGTGTTATGCAGCACGATTGAGCTTCCACAAGAACCAATGAGGTTCATTCTCGTGTTACGCAGCACGTTTGAGCTTCAGCAAGAACCAATCAGGTTCATTCTCATGTGCAATATCCAATCAAATCACTGTTATTCCTTTAGTAAAAAGATGTTGTTTTGGCACATCCGGAGTGGATAGGTAATGGAGCTTTGTTTTGCTCTGTTCCCGAAATCAGCCAGTAATCTTGAAAAATATAAGCCAACTTATAGTTTTTTTTATGACATTGACTTTGGTTCATTTTACACTTTTGTGATTCTGTGATGTTTTCTCCATTACATATAAAGACTTTGTGTCTGTGACCACTGACCAGTGTGTACAAGCTTGACTGCTGCAAATAAATTGACTATTAAAAAGAAAAGCTGATCATTAGTTCACAATTCACAAATAATATATATATATATATATATATATATATATATATATTTTTTTTTTTTTTTTTTTTTTTTCAAACAGAAAACATTTTATTTTAAATTGTAATAATATTTCACAATATTACTGTTTTTACTGTATTTTTAATTAAATAAATGCAGCCTTGGTGAGCAGACGAAACTTCTTTTAAAAACATTAAAAATCTTACCGTGTCCAAACTTTTGACTGGTAGTGTGTGTGTGTGTGTGTGTGTGTGTGTATGTGTATATATATATATATATATATATATATATATATATATACAGGTGCTGGTCATATAATTAGAATATCATCAAAAGTTGATTTATTTCACTAATTCCATTCAAAAAGTGAAACTTGTATATTATATACATTCATTACACACAGACTGATATATTTCAAATGTTTATTTCTTTTAATTTTGATGATTATAACTGACAACTAAGGAAAATCCCAAATTCAGTATCTCAGAAAATTAGAATATTACTTAAGACCAATACAAAGAAAGGATTTTTAGAAATCTTGGCCAACTGAAAAGTATGAACATGAAAAGTATGAGCATGTACAGCACTCAATACTTAGTTGGGGCTCCTTTTGCCTGAATTACTGCAGCAATGTGGCGTGGCATGGAGTCGATCAGTCTGTGGCACTGCTCAGGTGTTATAAGAGCCCAGGTTGCTCTGATAGTGGCCTTCAGCTCTTCTGCATTGTTGGGTCTGGCATATCGCATCTTCCTCTTCACAATACCCCATAGATTTTCTATGGGGTTAAGGTCAGCGAGTTTGCTGGCCAATTAAGATCAGGGATACCATGGTCCTTAAACCAGGTACTAGTAGCTTTGGCACTGTATGCAGGTGCCAAGTCCTGTTGGAAAATGAAATCTGCATCTCCATAAAGTTGGTCAGCAGCAGGAAGCATGAAGTGCTCTAAAACTTCCTGGTATCTGACTGCGTTGACCTTGGACCTCAGAAAACACAGTGGACCAACACCAGCAGATGACATGGCACCCCAAACCATCACTGACTGTGGAAACTTTACACTGGACCTCAAGCAACGTGGATTGTGTGCCTCTCCTCTCTTCCTCCAGACTCTCTGGGACCCTGATTTCCAAAGGAAATGCAAAATCTACTTTCATCAGAGAACATAACTTTGGACCACTCAGCAGCAGTCCAGTCCTTTTTATCTTTAACGCTTCTGACGCTGTCTGTTGTTCAAGAGTGGCTTGACACAAGGAATGCGACAGCTGAAACCCATTTCTTGCATACGTCTGTGCGTGGTGGTTCTTGAAGCACTGACTCCAGCTGCAGTCTACTCTTTGTGAATCTCCCCCACATTTTTGAATGGGTTTTGTTTCACAATCCTCTCCAGGGTGCGGTTATCCCTATTGCTTGTACACTTTTTTCTACCACATCTTTTCCTTCCCTTCGCCTCTCTACTAATGTGCTTGGCTCTGTGAACAGCCAGCCTCTTTTGCAATGACCTTTTGTGTCTTGCCCTCCTTGTGCAAGGTGTCAATGGCCGTCTTTTGGACAACTGTCAAGTCAGCAGTCTTCCCCATGATTGTGTAGCCTACAGAACTAGACTGAGAGACCATTTAAAGGCCTTTGCAGGTGTTTTGAGTTAATTAGCTGATTAGAGTGTGGCACCAGGTGTCTTCAATATTGAACCTTTTCACAATATTCTAATTTTCTGAGATACTGAATTTGGGATTTTCCTTAGTTGTCAGTTATAATCATTGAAATTAAAATAAATAAACATTTGAAATATATCAGTCTGTGTGTAATGAATGAATATAATATACAAGTTTCACTTTTTGAATGGAATTAGTGAAATAAATCAACTTTTTGATGATATTCTAATTATATGACCAGCACCTGTATATATACACACACACACACACACACACACATATTCAGCAACATTCTTTGTTCTGTGATACCAAAAATCATAAAACACAAAAAAAATGTAAAAATATTTATTTTAATTTGGTTTTTCACAGAACAAAACTATGAAATATACCTGCAAACAGCAATTACATGGCTAAGAACTCATTTAGTGAGGATTTGTAGACATTTTTGAGCCACCTTAACTGCTCAGATACCCTCAAAACATGATGCTAAAAGACCTCTAAGAAGTTTTATCTCGATAAGACAAAGTGTTCCCGAATTGCAACCTGACTTCTAGGAGAACAAGTTGTGAAATATGACTTGACAGTTTGATGAACTTGGCATGACCGATGAGATCTAATGAGAAAAGAATAATGTTCGTAGGCCAAAGTTCAATCATGTATTTGCGCATTCCAGCATGTGGTGATGTTGAGTTTGAGTGGCAGATTGGAACTTTTTGGAGCCGTAGACACTCTTTTGAAAACTAATTTTTAAAAAAAGTCAAGTACACTTTTATGAATGAGACTTGATTTCGAAATTGCACTCAACATAAAGATTTAGAATGATCAAAAAAAGTATTACAAAAGTCTCTAATGGTTGTTTTATGTTCTTGCTATTGACCTTATGACAGCTAAATGACTGACCATGATAAACTACATTTGAAGTAATGAGCGAGCGAGCCTACTTGTGTCGTCATTTTGTCTGATAGACATTGACAAAGTATCCGCCCTTGAAAATCGGTGGACATGGTTAATTAACCCCTGCTAACCCGGCCAATTGAACAATAAGTGCAAAAGTTTCACATTTTCTCCTCAGCTATACATTTTTAAATGTTAAAACAAAGAAACACTTTTCTAATTTTTTTGAGATAGAGGAGAGGCTGCACAAACCCTGTCATGATCCCTGAACACATGCAAACAGACCAGGACAGGAGAAATGTGTTATAATCTAAAATATAATAGAGCATGAGACAAATAGCAGCTGGACCGTACGTCACCACCGAAGACACCAGCACGATCTGAATGATCCGGAAAGCCTTGACTTTATCCCTGTTCACTCCATCTTTCTTCTTGACGTCTTCACCCGGTCCAGGACGCTTCAGAGCCTTGAGGACCATCAAGCAAGTGAACACTTTTGTGATGAGAAAAAAAGGGTATTGTGGCAAAAGTAAGACATTGAAGTCAATGACACCTATTGGAACTAAAATGCATGAACAGATGATCAGAATCCATCCAACGACAGATATGATGATTCTGTATTTTATGGGTTTGAACTTCAGGAAGGTCACAGGATGGAGAACGGCTACGTAACGCTCCACACAGGTGAAGGTTTGAAACAGAGGACGACCGACCAACAGCACCAATCCAAGAATCATTGTTACATACTTGCAGTTAGGACAATTGAAGAAATACTGTTTGATTACTAAGAGGAAGGAGAAGTTGTAGATGACCTCGACGAGTGATGTGTTGAAAACGAAGACTTCGAGAGACTGTCCTCGGATCATTTCTTTCATGCTCAGCCACAGGATGTAACAGTGCGCCGGGAAACCAAGAACCAGGTTAATGCCGATAGAGAAGGCGATGAAATGGTAAGGTAAATTGTGGCATTCGCTGGTGTTCTTTGCGAAAATGGATGTTCGGCATGTTGAAATGTTTGTCACCAACGACATGATCACACCTGGATGTTTGGAAGTTCAATGAAAATCAATGAGAAGGTGGAAGGAAAGACACATTAAAGGCACATCTTTAAAATTGATACGCTACCTCACAGATTCGTTTTCAGTCGTTCTTCAGTGTTTTTGTTGTCCACCAACAGACATAAACACCCAGACTGCTTGAGCTGTGCTGGTTGAATGTGGGACTGAATGTGGTTCGTTTCAGATGCTGCAGATCAGAGTTTTGATCGATGACTTTTTGGATCACTTTTGACTTGGTTTTGCATTCATGCCTGTGAAATACCATCCCAGGCTGTGAAATGCTATACTAGACATGCAAATGAAATATCACTGAATTAAATAACTTGTTCAACTGTTGCTTCCATCCAAAACTTGCTTCCACGTTGTTAAAGTGTTGCTAGACTGTTATGAGTGATTTTCATATATATTTCTTGCTTACTCTATATATAATATTTTTGATTTCATATACTGTATATATATATATATACACACACAGTATATAAAATCTGAATATATATTTACATATCCTGAATATAAAATAAATGTAAATCTAAATATATTGTTATAAGCCTGAATGTATAGATTCAAAACTCTGAGTATTTTAATGTAAATTGTAAGTGTATATATGTAAACCAGAATATATATTTATGAATCCATATAAATGCAAATCTTAATAAATATATATATATATATATATATATTATGTAAATCTAAATATATATATATATATATATATATTATCTACATCTCAATATTAATACATCTTTATGATCTGGAATGTCATTAGACAGACATTCTTATTGATTTTTGTTATATGAAAACAGTCTACACACATGCAAATATTATGCTATTAATATAAATCTAGACTTACAGTATGTGTATATTCAAGTTTACATTCTTGTTTGTCTCATTATATACAGGGCTTGACATTAACACCCGCCAAATGTGGGTAGATTTCAGCTGTAGAGGGTAAGACATCCACTTCCACTAGCCACCTTGGCGGGTTGAATTCAATTTCGGCTTACAGCCAAATGATGGTCAAAGATCATCGTATCACAAAATTACAATTCAATTACAATTCTTTATCGATTAACTTGCTGTTAGTGAAGGCGGGATAGGTGGAATCGCGCTGAATGACACACAGCAGAAGCGCTCTCTCTGTTGCGCGCATGGTCAGTTCTCCTTGCGCCTGAATAGTCAAATACACGCAGACACACAGATGTCAAAATGCCCATCGTGTGGAGTATCTCACTTGAATACAGTCGGTCATGGCTTAAGTGGACGTAAACAGGTGGGTAATAACTGGATATGTGTCAGTATATTACCTCATGCATTCAGCAGCCCAATTAAATACCTGTCTGTCATTAATGTTAATCAAAAGATGTTAAATAAATGTATACCTGTTCAATAAACCTACTGTATCTCTTTTTTTTTTTTAATTTAGTATTGTTTTTGCTAATTTGCTTCTTTGTTCTTTTATATAGCCTAACAAAAATAACTTCTCATATTAGCCTATGCTCATATTGCCCACCCCTTGCCCACCTGTACATACCAGCTGATAAACAATGTAGTCTTGATTTGGGTGGTCAATCTGCATTTGAAAGTTTGAAAGGGTTTTAAATCTTCTAAATCAAGTAAAATGACTCAAAATCAAGTAATTTAAGCATGCCAAAGTCAACTTTAATCATATAAAATTTAATTTCCCAACAGCAAAATTGTGGCCAGTGAAAATGCTGAGTGGCTAGTAACTTTGGAAAACCACTAGACACAGTTAATGTCAAGCCCTGATTTATATATATATATATATATATATACACACACACACACACTAAATTATTTTTTTGCAAAATCTAAATTACTTTGTATTGATAATATTTAATTATTTTACAAAAACAGATTTGTCCGTGTATGTAATTAAGCAAACTTTTTTCCAAAATTTTTTTGTAAATCTAGACCAAGATACAGTTTGTGATTTTTTTTTTTTTTCTTATTAAATTGTTTTATTATTATTTAAAAAATTAATTTTGGAGGACCCTGTTTATGTACTTTTAATGTAATTGGAAGTGAGTTTTGAATTTTGAAAGTTACAGTATGTTTTGCATTGTACATCGAATTGTTTTGTTTAAAAATATCATGGACATTTTTTCATGATTTGACACTTGATTTGATTTGACAAGAAATAAGAGGTATGGCATACAGTGGTTTCACCATGTTAAAGTGATGATGTTAGGTGTGGAGTGAAGTGAAAAGGTGGAGGCAAACACAATATGACAAAAGAAACAGATGTTGATCAGTTTAATGACATGCATCTCAACACTCCTGCCATTAACACTACTGCACACTCTTAAAATAAAGCTTCTTTATTGGCATTGATGGTTCCACAAAGAACCTTTAACATCCATGGAATCTTTACATTCCACAAAAGGTTCCATTGCACACAAATGTTCTTTATATTTTTAGAATGTTCTTCACACTATGAAAAAAAAAAAATGTTTCTTTGAGGAACCAAAAATCTTTTTTCTGTGGCATCGCTATGAAAACACCCATTTATTTTTAAGAATACAGGTTACAGCATCAAAGATGCAATCTGGTTAAACTCTCTCTCTTTTCCTTCCAAATCATAATTATCATCCACAAAGATGCTGAACGCATCGAGACTTCAAATTACGGGAAATGACAGTTTGGACGCCTCTGGTCCTCTGCTCCGCTCGTGGGCTGAAACACTTGAGGACTATGACAGGTCTCTGAGAGCTCTTATATTATCAGTGAAAAATACAATTATTTAATATGACATATTTCTGAGATTAGCAAGTAGAAAAAGATAGCAGAGGATCATACAATCAAGACTCTTACATTTTAAAGGTGTTTGGGAACATTATTTGCTCTGGAGATCTGCAAGATGTCAGGTCCTCCTCCTCACAAAAAAAAAAAAAAACTTCCTCAAAGCTTCTTACTTATGAAGTTGTACAGACTTATAAAGGATGACTAGGGTGGCCACAATCTTTTATTTCTGTATGTGCAATTTTAGATCATTTTAACAGTATATCACAAGTTAATCTTCCTGAAAATCAACGGGTGTTTTCATAATTGTAGAAATCTTGCCTATTTTTTTCTGTATTTACTTTTGAATCTCAGAACAAAGAGGTTTGTTTTGAAATATATACTTGACATTATGCAAAGGCTGTAAAATTGATATATATTAGATACATATCCCCTTAAAAATCTTAGTCAGACTAGTTAGAGTCCTGAAAGGAATCCATGTTACACTGGACATCCATGGCATTGAAATGTGTTTGGCAAACAGAGAAAATGAGGAACGCGTGTTTTCTTGTGCAACTCTCACACTCTCAAACTAGCCTCACTAGTCTCACACTTTCACATGTCCAGCGCCAAACCACACACACACACATACTGAGTCATCAGCCTCACAGGGACATGTGACATCTCTATTTTTCTGTCATTCTCACAACTTCTCCTCTCAGTCCCCTGCTGTGGACGTGTTGTGCGCGTGAATGGGGTTTTTTGCGGTCTGCTCTCGCAGGGGTTTGGTCGTTATGCCAGCGATGGTCCGTGGAGCTCTGAGAGTAACAGAGAGAGGGAACGTCTGACCCTGTGACGGCGAACAGAGACTAGCCGATGTGACCCGGTCTGATGTGACGTCACAGTCAGACGGCCCAGTGTTTATTTCACAGTGCGTTGGTGCTCTGGGAATGACATCTCTGTTCAGTATTCTGACACACATTAAAATGAATCTTGAAGTGATTTTATTCTAGACCAACACTCTCCATAATTCTTAGTTGAATACACTATGATTTGAACTATTTGAGTTCTTGACTCAATTTTAAAGGTGCAGTAAGCGATTTCTAAGAGACTGAAAATCAACCCAAACAAACAAAGTGCAAAATGCACGACCACACAATGCAAGAGTGGATGTCTCTTTATCATAGCAGAAGCGAAGCAAAGTAATGACGAACGAATGACAAGGAAGAACAAAAAATGAACATATGGTACACAAAAGCATATACAGGCAAGAGTTGGTTGTTAGTCGCCAGCAGCTCCAGACAAACAATGACATTCAAAACTGTCCTGTTACTAGAGCTAACATTACAACAACAGCATATCTTTGTTCTGTGAAACAGCAAAACCAATGTTACTCACGTATGGAGCAAAAACAAAGCAACCTCGACGTCCATTTTCAGGCCTTTCCGCTTCGATCTCTCCAGCGCTGGAAAGCTTTTCTAATATTAATGTGGATCCTAAAGCTCTTATCTGATCATAACCCTTCTTTTTCCAGTGATATTCCTCTGAGCTTTTCTCTTTTGTAATGTCTCTCAGCCATCACTCTTTCTACAGTATTTCTTCAAATCTCCTTCTTGCTCACTCTCTCTCCTCCTCCATCATGAATGGACACGCCTCCTACTGCTGATTGGCTCACTCTCTCCCCTCCCCCATCATGAGTGGACACACCTACTGCTGATTGGCTCACTCTCCTCCCCATCATGAGTGGACACGCCCCTACTGCGGATTGGCTCACTCTCTCTCCTTCCCCATCATGAGTGGACACACCCCCTATTGCGGATTGGCTCACTCTCTCTCCTCCTCCATCATGAGTGGACACACCCCCTACTGCGGATTGGCTCACTCTCATCCCCCATCATGAGTGGACACGCCCCCTGCTGCTGATTGGCTCACTCTCTCCCCTCCCCCATCATGAGTGGACACACCCCCTACTGCTGATTGGCTCACTCTCCTCCCCATCATGAGTGGACACACCCCTACTGCTGATTGACTCACTCCTCCCCCATCATGAGTGGACACACCCCCTACTGCGGATTGGCTCACTCTCCTTCCCCATCAGGAGTGAACACGCCCCCTACTGCTGATTGGCTACAAGTGTGTTGTGGTGCTCGGCCCGATCCACCTTCAACAGTGTTTCAGAAATTGCTTACTGCACCTTTAAAGAACTCTTTATGCCAAAAAGGTTCTACATAAGGAGACATGTCTTAAATGATTGCATAATACTGTCATGTTTAATGGGCTATATATTTATTATTTTAAAAAGTATGTTTTACAAGCTGTTTAATCCATAAAACTTGATAAATTAAAACAAAATTAATTAATTAAAACTAAATAAACTGATCCCCTAATGGGAACCTCTAAGGTTCTATAAGAACCCTTTAAGATTCCATTTAGAATGTTTTCTTCTAAGAGTGTATTATGTGCAAAAGAGCAAGAAAAACCCTGTTTTTCTCTTTATTTTACTGTGGTTTTGTACTTCTGTGTCAGTAGAAGCTTTATATAATCTGTAACCTGCTGTAGTGTCTTCAGAATCATGTAGTTCTGCATTTATTCAGTCTACACACATCTGGCAGATGCTCTCGTTCATCCGACGATGAAGTGAACGTCCTCTTCCTGTCCTTCACTCTCGCTTTACCTCCACAGGAAGCGGTTCAGAGCCAGTATGAAGCGTGATAAATGACCGCAGCTTTTGGTGTCTGCCGTGTCGTCCTTGTACCTGGGAGGTCGTGCTCAGTTCATGACAGTGATTATTCGTGTTAAGTGCTTGAAAGTGGGTCACGGTGAGTACAGAGAGGTGCACAGACCCGCTCAAGAACTGCAGCAGAGCGACAGGAATGTCTCATAGTGTTTTATCTGAAGAACGTCTTATAAATTCAACATCTCTGTGTCTGAAATATAATATTATTGGAAAGTGCATACACACCATTAAGAGCATATGAATTCAGTTTTATGTTAGTGGCAAGTTGCTTCAAAGCACATTTGCTCTTCTGTTATTTATTAGTTATGCTATTGAAGTATAATATTTGTGGAAGAAGTGTTTGTTGTCATTTTTGGTATGATAAATTTAATTATTAGGGTTCACATGTTCATGGAACACCTTGAAATATCTGGAAATTTTTAAATTACGTTTTACAGGCCTGGAAAAATTATGGAACTTTCTATAATGAAAATATACACTACTGTTCAAAAGTTTGTTGTTGTTTTTAATAGAAATTTGTAATTATATTTAGCAAGGATGCATTAAAGGTCTTCTTCTGCTCTGGAAGTCTATGGCAGCCCATAGAACCGCTTATGGGAAAGTTTGGCACATAGATAGAGGACAGTCTGAACTGTCACCATAGAAAATTTGAAGTCCCTAACTCAATCCCTCTAGCGCCACCAGCTGTCCAAATTGGCACTTACGCTAATAACTTTTGAATTGTTTTTTCCTCTGATTCCTTGGCTCAAGGCATTTCGATCACACCCTATGACTTCATTTTCCATCATGAACATTTTTCCGCCATTTTGAATTTTCCAAAAAACCTACTTTTTCAAACTCCTCCTAGGCTGTTGCTCCGATTTTCACAAAAATTGAACCAGAACATCTTCAGACCATGCTGACAAAAAGTTTTAGAATTCAAGTTGATTTGTCAAACCATTCTCAAATAATGCGCAAACTAATTTTATGTAAAAAAAAAAAAAAGGCTATTTTTGCTTATAACTTCTCAATGGTTTGCACAAAATCATAAAATTGGTCATGTTAGATTCAGGGCAGCATGCCGAGTCGATTGATATCCAATTTTCCCGTATCAGCCATTCTGGACATTGCCCAATTTGAATTTTGTAGTAAAATGCTGTATTTTACTAATGCATGAACGTATCATTACGAAACTCTGTATCGGTCTTTGGCACGATGCCCTGAAGGAGTCTCAGAAGTTTCTGACCAGTGCCACCTAGTGGAGAAAAAATGTATGCTAATATGCAAACATGCTAGGTTTTGCCTTATGGTTAGTGCAACGTTGTGATTTAGCGTTTAAACAACTTTCGTGAAAACCTTGCCTTGCCTTGCCTAGAGATGCTCTGGAGGGTGAGCTTGACCTTCATACCAGTCCAAAACAATACGCAATAGTGATGCTTGTCTTTGCAAACACCACTAACAATGTAAACTATAGTTTGAGCAGCTGCAGGCATCTTTTCAAGGTCTTAATGTGTGTAAGATCTGCTGTCAGGCACATTTTAATACAGGCAGAATAATGAATGAGCTGCAGTGCCGTTCAGTCCTTCAATGATAAATGCAATCAGTGAGGAACAGAAGCTGCTCCTGTTAAGTGGCGGTTACAATGACGGAAGTCTTTTGTGCGCCATTCAGATACAGAACAGATGTGTTTGATGCCTCAACAGAGCGGAGGAAGCTCATTTATTTCCTAATGAATTTCAACACGACTCCAGCGCTTCATGAGCACTGCTATCTTGAAAGTTAAAAAAGGGTGATTTTGGTGTCCTGGTGCGACGCTAGGAAGGAATAGATTTAATTAGGCCTGCAGGATTTGGGGGAAAAACTTATGGATTCGCATATGTTTACTTCAAATTTGCTTAGAGGGAAGTATTATTTTTGCTACATTTCCCAAAATAGGGTGTTGTGAGCATTAGTGAGTACATTCATGTCCACTCGCCCTTTAAGTCAGATGTGTCCACCAAGTGCAAATCGCCCTGCTGGTTCTGGAGAGCTTGACAGCTGAGGTAGTGTTGGGGCGTCCCAGGGTGATTCAACACTCCCCATCAAACACCAAAGCACTCAAGGAGGCCATCCACATTTTCAATCTTATGAAATATGTCCACGACAGCAATTTGCAACACACCAGGGTTACGTTTACCAGCAGATGAAGTTTGTCCATAAGGGAATATTGTTGTGTTTAGCTTTTGACTGACACTTCCAGATGGTTTGTAACTGCCTGGGACTGCTGGGATTAAAAGGCCAAACTTAACATCCAAATCAGCCAAATAAGAGTTTTGTAAAATGCATTCTACTGTTGCTAAACTGCGGGACATGTTTGATACTAAAAAATGCTATTAAAAGCGCATTAAGCCACAAAAGAGACACTGTTCCCCAGGCGCCGAATGTGGATAAGCAAATGGGCTTCAGATACGTGCCTAAACGCATACACAAAAAAATGTCAAAATGCCTTTTTGGAGAGTATTCACGTAAACACAGTGGGTTATGTCTTATTGGGTTATTGGATCCGTGCATTAGCTCTTAAAGTGACAGCAGCCTAATAAACCTGCTGCAGTCTGTCATTACTGATAATTCTGTCATGACAACTCTCAGGAGATTGGTATGGTAATAGAGATTGGCATGGTAATGGATATGGCAATGTTAATGTATTTGGTCTTGGCGGAATAGATCTGCTACGCTGCTGCTTCTGCATTCACAGACATTGCTGTGAGCATGCAAGACATGCTGCTGCACATACATGAATTAACCCCTGTAGCAGATCTACACAGGTCGCACACCAATAATCGCGTTAAATAATCGTGAAATAATCGTGATTTCAATACTGACCAAAAATAATTGTGATTGTGATTTTTGCAATAACTGAGCAGCCCTACTCTGCACTAAACATTAGCCGTTAGCACCATTACCGCCACCTTCACCACATTTTCATATTCACCCTACCTTCCACATATCACTTTTGAAGCCTTACCCCTCCCCTCTCCTCTCTCACTCCACCGAGCCTGTTAAGCAGTGCTGTCACGAACGAACCAGGCTCTCCCTCCACAAACACACAGCCCTCACTCTCTCCCGAGTACTGATCACTCGCACATACAGCTCACCACCACTCCAATCAGCTCCCCTTCATAAGTCACTCTCACTCCACAGTCGGTGTCTGGTGTCCCATTGGAATTCAGACTGCTTACCTGCTCCATAGCCATTCCTACAAGCTACAGCTGTTCTCCAGCAATCTCCTAATAATCTCCCCTGTGCTCCAGCGATCCTCTGTGATACTTGCCTGAACTCCAGTGATCTCTGAACTCTCAAGTAACCTGCCTCATCACTCACCTGCCATCAGAGGCGGCATTTGCAATTCAGAGACCCGTTTCAAATAAACAATTAGAGTTGGATGGAATGCAAAAACTTTGAAGCTCAATATCTCAGAACTGCTCAGAATTCAGATAGAACCTTATAATTCCAAGGTGGCAAAAAATATAAAATGAAACTATGGGGGGAAAAAAGGAATAAAACTAAAACTGCAATTAGGTGGTGGCAAATCATTGTCTTAACGAGTGAGTTAGTCATTCAGTCAAACGATTCCTTCAAAACGTGGACTCATTCAGTTGCTCAGAGACGCGCAATGGCTCTACTGTGGATTTGTTGCAAAAAAGAGCAAAAATGGACAAGGTTCTAAGTCTAAAATGAAAGTCACATAACATTACCTTCTTGTTTATTGAACTGTTGTATAAAATCAATTGGCTATCATTTGCAGTCGTGCCGATATTCGGGAAAACAGCACTCTATATCCTGTTATAAATATTAAAAACAAGAACAGGGCCATTTTCGTCCCATATATCTTGATTTTTGGGTGGCATCTTTGCCCCAAGCCCCTGTTAATTTCCATGATGGTGGGGAGAGGCCCCTTCTAATGTGAGGCCCATTTCAAGTGAAACAGGCGAAACGTAGCGAATACTCACCGGCACACCAGTGACTTACCTGCTACCCCAATATCTTAACTCGTTTTATCTGGATTCTCCATCAGTACATCTACCTTCAGTTTACATCACATGCCCATTCAGTTATGTTTTTCATCTGTGTTTGCCAATAAAGACTGCATTGGGTTCACTCTCATCCCTGAGTCTGGCTTTATTATTACAAGTACAGGGATGACATTGAGGTGGCATTAGTTTCTAGCCAAAGTTCAAGCATGCATTTGTGCATTTCAGCACGTGGTGGCGCTGTAGAGTTCAAGTGGCAGATTGGAACATTTTCAAAAGATATCAAGTACACTTTTGAGTGGGACTTGATTTTGAAGTTACGCTCTACAGAAACATTTAGAGTAATCAAAAGTCTCACATGTCTCTAGTGGTTGTTTTGTCATATATGCTATTACTATTGACCCTATGACAGCTTACTGACAGCACAAACAGTCAAACAGTGTGCTGAGAAGGCTCATTGCTATCCACCATTTTGTCTATCAAGAACACACAAACCCTTCTTTTTTTGTCAAATTCCTTTAACTACAGTAAAAAAAAAAAAAAATGTTGTTTTTGGCACATATATTTTGAATACTAGTATCCAGTGGCTAATGGCTAGTTATTAACTGAGCTTTGTTTCATTCCATTCCCGAAATCAGCCAGTAATCTTGAAAAATGCAAGCCAATTTATAGTTTTTGACCTTTGTTCATTTTCTATGATTCTGTGATGTTTTCTCCATTAAATATAAAGTCTGTATGAGTGTGTGCATTTGGGGAGTTTAGATCCAATTTTATATGGCAGTATGCTTCCATGTCAGAAAATTTAAGGAGGATGTTTGGTTTATTTTCTCTGTATATCTCTCTCTGGAGTTAGAGTAAATATCTGTTGTGCTTCATCCAAGATACTTGTGCATTTGTTGACTTAATCTTATGTGTGGATTATTTGGTAATATTTGAAAAACAGAAGCATGCTTCAATGTTAATCTCTGGTTTCAACATCTTGTTCAACAAATGTGAGTGAAATGGCAATAGTGGCAGCCAAAGTGAAATATTTTAAGAAAAATACACAAAACACATTATGTACCCCTGTTTCCACCTGCAAAGTGTTACACATTTTTAATGTCAACTGTCGGACACACCAGGGTTACTTTACCCATCATGGTCTGTCCAGATGAAGTTAGCCCATAAGTGAATACTGTTCCATTAGCCTGGAGAAGTCTTTCAACAGAGTGCCTCACAACCTCATCTGGCACACTCTACAGGCTCACGGTGTTCCTGAAGCCTACGTGACTTGGATCAAGCCTCTCTACACCAGTGTCAGCAGTGCCATCCGCTGCCCAGAACATCACCGCCCTTCCCAATCACCATCAATGTCCACCAAGGCTCGGCCCTTCTCACCACTCCTGTTTGTCCTGTGTATGGACATAATCACCGCCGACTTGTAAGCGCCTCACCCATGGTCACTCATCTACACTGACAACGTCTTCCTCACGAGTTGTGACAACAATACCTTATTATTAATAATTTATTTAACTTAATATTTAAAGAATGCACACAGGCTAATTAAGAGCTTCAGGCAAAACAAGTCAAAAATGCAGATTTTGGTCGAATTTAAGGTTTTCTCAAAAATGAGTTCATTAAGCCCTCATCTAGTGATCCAAATGCTTCAAAGAGCAATTAAACATCTAAACGTATCTTTATTTGTATGTTTTCTGAGAGAAAGTACCTTTCCTTTGTCCATGAAAAATGCAGTTTTTCTCTGCTTGCTTCTGGATGACTGGTGCTTCCTCTAAGCTCAAGTTTGGTATCATTGTGTAGTGCAGTGTTCCAACTTTGTGAATATACATAGCGAATTCTCGATGGCATGAGTCTGAACCAATGAAATGTGATTTTCAAACTCATGATGATGTAAACAAATCGATCTTACTCACACTGACTGATTTGAAGTGTGCACACAAAGACACCTCAGCGCGCGATCCCGATATAAACAGAATTTCAGTACTTCAAAATATTTAAAAAAAAAGTTGAATATATATTTTTCCTATAGATATTTGGTTTTGATGAGGTGTGTGCCAAATTAGGTGTTATTACCAGGGATTTTAAGGTATGGTTGCTTGGTGATTTTGTTTTGGAACCTTCAGAAAACTTTAACTCAATTTTTAATAATAATTTTAATAATTTAAAATGATTTTATTTTATCAAAGCTCAATAGTCTCCCAAGTCAGTAACTTCACCAACACATAATGAAGATTATAACAGAAATTTGAAAGCAAAAGAGAAGTTTAGCTTTTTTTATATAAGCACTCGGTGTCTAATCAGGACCCATAAGCCCTGGCTCGGTATCACGAAAGGGAATTATCTCAGTTCATCGTTCATTGCACTTCCATATCCCAGCCTTTTGAAACTCTCATTATCCGCTTATGGCAATAATAAGCACTGATCTGGAAACAGTTGGCTCTGCAGACTCTGCTCTTCCTCATTAGAATAAGCCAAGGAGTCTTAGCCGCCCTGGATCAGTCATTATCTTACGGCCCCGTTCGTAACGTCTATCATTTTCCCGGTTCCTATTTAGTTTGTTAAATGCAGCCCATAGATCCATCAAAGGGCCGTTAATGACTTTCTAAACCTGACAGGTCCATGTAAGGCTTTAATCATCTCCAGAGGGGATAACTGCTTTAAATGACCGGCCGCAGATGGTCCATCTTAGTTTCGCACATCATTTGCTTCCTGCCACGGTCAGTGGCGCAACATTTTAATGAGCTTCCGCACGTGAAGGGATTCTTCAGTCATATTCATCCATCATCCTTTGTGCAGGGGGCTGGCCAGAGATGGAGTGGGTGTGGCCTATTGGGCTGGAGGGGGAGGAGTTACGTGACTGGATTTGAGGTCATGTTTTGGCTGGTTAGTATGGGTGTTTAAAGGGATAGTTCACCCAAAAATGAAAATTTGATGTTTATCTGCTTACCCCCAGGGCATCCAAGATGTAAGTGACTTTGTTTCTTCAGTAGAACACAAATGATGATTTTTAACTCCAACCATTGCAGTCTGTCAGTCGTATAATGCATGGCAATGGAAACAAAATCTATGAGAGTAATAAAAACATGCACAGACAAATCCAAATGAAACCCTGCGGCTCGTGACGACACATTGATGTCCTAAGACACGAAACGATCGGTTTGTGTGAGAAACCGAACAGTAGTTATATAATTTTTTACCTCTAATACACCACTATATCCAACTGCCTTGAGTGCGCGCATAACTTCAGGCGAGCAGAAGTTGGGAATACGTGGAAAGTCCCGAATGAGTTCGCGCAAGAGAACGTAATCTTTTAGTTTTAAGTCGGTTTGAACAATCCGGATAAGTGCAAGTAAGTACCATTCTGATTAGCTGTCATACCTACAATGTTTGTGCACTGTGTAAACAATGAGTGACGCTTATGTAACCTACGCCAGAGCGCGTCCACACCTCACGCACCGGATGTTGTGCGCACGCTCAAGGCAGTTGGTAAAAAATGATATAAATACTGTTCGGTTTCTCGCACAAACTGATCGTTTCGTGTCTTAGGACATCAATGTGTTGTCACGAGCCGCAGGGTTTAATTTGGATTTGTCTGTGCATGTTTTTTTACTCTCATAGATTTTGTTACCAACGACATGCATTATAAGACTGACAGACTGCAACAGTTGGAGTTAAAAATTATCATTTGTGTTCTACTGAAGAAACAAAGTCACCTACATCTTGGATGCCCTGGGGGTAAGCAGATAAACATCAAATTTTCATTTTTGGGTGAACTATCCCTTTAACCACTGCTGGTGCTCTAGATGCCTGACTATATTTTGTGTGTGTGGAAAAAGCATATTTCTCCTTTAAAAGTACACTCTAAAAAATGAATGCTGGGTTAAATACGGACAAACCCAGGGATTGGGTTGTTTTCACCCAGCCATTTTTTTCAACCAATTTTGGATTTATTTTTTTAGCCAGCAATATATTAATATAGTAAAAGGCATGTTTTTGCTCACCCCCAATTAGGGGCAAATTTGTGGGGTATTTTAAGCTGAAACTTGACCAGACCAGAGACTTATATTACATCTTGTGAAAGAGGGCATAATAGGTGCCCTTTAGCCCAACGTGCTGGGTTTGTCCATATTTAACCCAACTTGGGTTGTTTTTAACCCAGCATTTTTTAGAGTGTAGCTATTATTGTAAGTGGGCATGTTATTTTTTGCAAGCAACATATAAAATTATATATTATATTGATAACACTTTAACCAAAGGTTAACATGAACTAACAATGAAAAATACTTTGAGAGCATTTATTAATCTTAGTTAATAATGATTATGCACTCTAAAAATGCTAGGTTAAAAACAACCCAAGTTGGGTTTAAAATGGTCAAACCCAGCGATTGGGTTAAATGTTTGACCAACCTGCTGGGCAGTTTTATTTAACTCATCTATTGTTTAAAAAATATATTTATATGGCTGGCTTAAAATGAACCCAAAATAGGTTTGAAAAATAGGTTTCTCTGATCAGAGAAATTGCTTGAAGTGTCCAGGTATAAACAGGCCCAGTGTTGTATTCTGCACACCTTAACAAATGTAGTAGGTCATCTTAATATTGTATGCATACAGAAAATGTGCATACTGTGCACAGTACATACTATATACTGCAGAAATATCCCTAGTAGTATTGTAGTATGCTGTTTTGACAGTCTGTCTCAGTACTGTAGCTGTTCATGACATCGTTGTGTTTCCAGCTGTGTTCGGGATAGAGAGGAGCGCTGGGCTAGTGATCACTGAGGCTGTCGTCTCAGTGTGAGCTGAGGAAGGTAGGACGTCCTGCTGGCACGTGTCCTTGCTTTAAAGGGGACCTATTATGCAAAATTTACTTTTATCAGGTGTTTGAACACAGATGTGTGTCCACCAGCCTATAATGGTAAAAATCCACCTACTCCTTTTTTTTTTTATAATCCCCATAAATCATAAAAGTCTCTCCAAATAAGCAGTTCCAGATTTCCCCCTACTCTTACGTAAGAGAAGCCCCGCCCATGACTGCTGACGGACTCCACCCTATTAGCTTAGCCACTCCCCTGAGTGAGCTGTACACAGTCCGCCATGTTTATCTACTCGCCAGAGCATTCAAGTAAGTAATGTATTCTTATTAAAGCACCTGAAGTTATTTTTTGTTGTGTGGTTCATATTAACAGCAGTAGGTACTGTATATTACGCTGCTGTCACTTTAATACACAGCTCTAATATACACATGCGATTTCTTTCCATTGTTTACGTTCACAGACATAACTAACTGTGTTTATGAGCTTTGTGTGTTTTTGATATAACCTTGTGAGTATTTGACAGTTTAAGCGCAATACGACGTGAAAGAGAACTTAGTTTAATACTCACAGGACACGCCGTCTGACAGCCAGGTTTCTGTGGGTATGCTTCAGATGTGTGCGCTCAGAAAACCATATATCAGAAGTTTAGACTGATATGGCTTTAAAATGCATACAAATAATAACTTTAATGATGACGAAGAATTGCAATGTCACGCAAACTTGGCCGCAATAGAGATGATAATCAAAAACAAACAGATGTTTTGTTAGTTATTGGCAGCGTATCTGAGGCATGAGCTGTAGGCTCCGCCCTCTTCTGGAAAGTGGGGCGGGGAGCAGCAGCTCATTTGCATTTAAAGACACATGCACCAAAACAGCCTGTTTTTCTATCCACTCAAAAATGGGTATTACAACATGCTATAATAAATGATCTGTGGGATATCTTGAGCTGAAACTTCACAGACACATTCTGGGGACAACAGAGACTTATATTACTTATAAAAAGGGGCATAATAGGTCCCCTTTAAATTCAGGGGTTCAGTGTTGTGAGGCTTTTCTAAGAGATAAAACCAGACCGAATGTGTTTAGATGAAACAGCATTTAAACTCACCTATGAAACCTATTTAAACTTCATATGAAATGTATGACAAAAAAAAAAAAAAAAGTATCAAGTATTGTATTTTGATACATCAGGCTTTTTAATAGCTCATATAATATGATATATTGAGAATATGGAGCTGATTCATTTGAGGATGAAAAAAAAAACCACCTTGATTTTATTCGGAGGCCCAAACTGAGCAAAAATATGAAATATGATGCAGATGCTAATAGTAAGATTTAGATTGCTTGTAATTTGATTTTTGTAACAGCATAACAGGCTACTTACATAAAAATATAAATATCAGTTGTCGCTCTATATCTGCCAATAATGTCTTATTAAGATGATATTTAAATGCTTAGTTTTATGATCAGAGCTCTGTAGTTTTAAAATATACAGTGCAATGCAATACATTGATGAATGACAGATAAACATATAGACCTTCCTTAAAAGCCAGATGATCATATTTGATACATTTGAACATGATTTTTTTATGAAATGATGAATGGATAAACAAGTAAACCTAAGTTTAAACCCCAAATGACATGATGGTTAGTATATGGTAGTGACAAAATTTTTATTCTAACAGTCAAAGGTCGCTGGAGTGACATTTCCTCATGGGAGTTTCACATTATGCACAAAACACGTCTCACCACCACATGTGATTTCTTTTTTATTTTCAGCCTGGCATCAGAAGCCCAGTTGGTGGCTCTCAAATTGTGCAAAAATGACTGTCGAGTCACTCATTTCCTCCTAAACGTGTGTGAGGTGTTTGTAAAGCGTCTCTGGCTGATCCGCGCTGATGTCACGGGCCGAGCGCGGGCCCGAACGGGAGGAGGTGCAGCTGCGGGCTGAATGCTAACGAGGTTTTCAGGCTCTTTGACGGCGCCGTGACTCATCGCGCCGGCCCCATTGAGACCGACTGCGGCGTGCAGTAATGACAGATGAAAACAGCTATGTTTAGCATGCCGATAGAAGCTGGCGGTTTTGTGAATGGGGATCCGTCGGTTCAGAGTCAATGTCTCGTGCGATTCGGCTCCTGATGAGTGTGACTCACTATTCATCTAGCGATGAATGTCAAAGGGAAGAGTGACTCGCAGACGATGGGGATGCTAGTTTCATGAGCGCATGATGTGAGCATGAGACAGTTTGATTTGTAAGAATTTGCATGCATAAAACCTTGACAAATGTTTTTCTACATTATGTGTCATTGACTGTGTTCTGTGTTGATATAATGAAGATGTGCACTCAGACTTTTGACGTGAATCCTGAAGTATAGTCCATAGTGCTGTAATATAGTGCTGTGTTTTATTTATAAAAATAAATAAAACTCTCTGCCAAATGCATAATTGTTTAAAGAGTGTGCTGGACAGCACGGCACAGCTGGATATGTGCCCAGTTGTTGTGCTTATATCCATTATTTGATCGTCATATGATGAATCACTGACATACACTATACCATTCAAAAGTTTGGGATCGGCAAGCTCTATTAATGTTTCTAAAAAAAGTCTCTTCTACTCACCAAGGTGAAATAAAAATACAGTAATGTTACTACAATTTAAAGTGCCCCTTATGCTATTTTAAGGGATCCTAATTTTGTTTTGGAGTCTCCTACAAAAACAAAACAAAAAACACTTTAATTTTCTCATAATATTCATTTCAACATCAGCTCTTTTCTCACAGTGTCTGAAACGGTTCGATAAAGGAGTCGGTCTCTCTAAACCCCTCATTTCCGAGAGCTTACTCTGCTCTGATTGGTCAGACGGCCCAGTCTGTTGTGATTGGTCGACTGCTTACAACGTGTGTCAGAAATGAAATGGCCATTATCATATCTGAATTTGATATGTCCTCATCCTTTTGAAGTGCAGCAAAGTGGATTTGCAATGCAGAAAACAGCATCTTCTCGACATGAACAACACGAACCAAACTCTTCCAGTCTCAGCTACAGCTACAGTGTTTGAGGGTCAAAGTAGACATTGTTCGCGGCAGCCAGTGAAAACCATAGACTGGCATTACGCAAATCAGTTACATTGTTATGTAGGTTTGTAACAGGAAGTGAGACTGGAATTACTACTGATGACTCGTTTCAGCAGTTCAGAATCGATTCTTTCTTTTAAGAGACTTTTTTTTCATGCACTTTGATCTTTAAAACTTAATTTTAGTTTTATTTACCATTAACAACACTGGTTGTATCATCCCGGTACCCTGTAAACATGACTTTAGAAAACTAGTGTGCACTTATTCACATGTGCATATGTGTGTATGCTCTCTCTGTCCTCTAGGGGTCGCCCTCTAGGGCCGCAGTCTCTCTTCATCTGGGAGCATGTTCTAGGACGGACCCTGCACAGCAACCATGAAAAGCTTAGGGGCCAACCGTAGCCGACATCTGTCAGACAGCTGTGACCCCACCGCGGGCCCCCAGGAGCCCTTGTGTCCCTTGGCCCCGGACCCCCACGCCGCCTACCTCCTGAGCCCCACCGTCAACCATTATGGCACTCTGGATCCTCACTTCCATCATTTTCCAGTTTCCACCCCGACGACCCTGCAGTCGGACTGCCTGCTGCCTCTAAACAATCAGCTGACCAACAGCAGCACCTTCCCACGGCTGCACTACACCAGCCAGCCGGAGCAGAGCGAGTACATGCAGGTACTGCCACAGCCACTGAGTTACAAAACATTATCCAAAAGGATCCTGCTTTAAAGGATTAGTTCGCTTCAGAATTAAAATTCCTAATAATTTACTCACCCCCATGTCATCCAAGATGTTTGTGTCTTTCTTTCTTCAGTTAAAAAAAAAATTAAGGTTTTTGAGGAAAACATTACAGGATTTTTCTCCATATAGTGGACTTCAACAGTTACCAATGGGTTGAAGGTCCAAATGTCAGTTTCAGTGCAGCTTCAAAGAGCTCTACATGATCCCAGACGAGGAATAAGGGTCTTATCTAGTGAAACGATTGGTCATTTTCTAAAAAAAAATAAAAATGTATATACCTTTTAACCGCAAATGCTTGTCTTGCACTGTCCTGCGATGCACCATGCATTACATAATCACGCTGGAAAGGTCACATCGCGTCAGTCACGCTTTTTTCATAAGTTGAATAGGGAAGGCGTAGGACGTAGCATAAGCGTTTTGAACTGCGAGAGGCGTTGTACTTTCTTCCTAAGTTGAATTCAGAAGGCGGCCTGGCGGAAGCTAGATATTTTACTTTATAACTTGTTAAATATGGATATTTTTCTTACACAAACGCATCACTTTGCTTCAGAAGGCCTTTATTAAACCCCTGGAGCCGTGTGGAGTACGTTTATGATGGATGGATGCACTTTCTTGAGCTTCATACTCGTTGGTCCCGTTCACTGCCATTATAAAGCTTGGATGCATCAGGATATTTATTAATATAACTCCGATTGTGTTTATCAGAAAGAAGTAAGTCATATACACCTATGGCTTGAGGGTGAGTAAAGCTTGGGGTAATTTTAATTTTAAAGTGAACTAATCCTTTAATGACAGAAATTTCAGTTTTGGGTGAACTAACCCTAAAGGTTAAACTCTTCAGGGCTGGGTTTTGCACCCCTGGTCTAGTATATCTGTATAATTTTAACGTGATTTTATGATGATGTGGTTTGTCTCAGCAGGGTTGTGTGGCTCAGACAGGCAGTCGCGCTGGCACCCTCACGTCCTCCATGTCCATGGGTTTGGGCCTGGGACTTGGCGCCCCCGCCATGATCAGCAGCGGCACGGCCACCATCTCATCCGCAGCAGCCGCCAAAATGAACCGGCTCCCGGCCAACCTGCTGGACCAGCTGGAGCGCCATCTACCGCTGCAGCGCGATGGTTTCAGCACGCTGCAGTTCCACCGGCGCAGCCGCGGCTCCAAGCAGCGCAGCGAGAGTCCCAGCCGCATCCGAAACCTGGTCCAGTCTGTCCAGAAACTCTTCGCCAAGTCACAATCTCTGGAGGTTTCGGCAGTCAAAGGGAGCATAACCGCCGGTGACGCGGCCAAAACGACCCGGCGGAGCAAAAGCAAAGACCGCGCCAAGACCGAAGGCACCAAACGGCGTCCGCGGCCCAATCTCTCAGGCTTCTGGAGCTCGGACGACGGCTTAGAGGATGATCCGCTGACTCAACCCGCCGCCGGCCCGCTGGCGGTGGCGTATCGAAACCCTCTCAGCATGATGACACTGGGCAGAGCCGTGTCGGACAGTCAAGCGGCACCCAGACCGCATCCGCAGGGCTACAACACCATCGCGGCGCACTCTCTCAAATCCTCCAAGAGCAGCGGCGACCTCAAGCCGCAGGTCAGCCTGCCGCCCTCCGGTGGCCAAACGGGGGACAGCGTGCTGGTCAAGAGAGGCTCCTGGTCAACACTGACCCTCAGTCAGGCCAGACAGGTGCTACAGAAGGGCTCCGCCACCGTCAACCGGACCCTGCTCAAGTCCAAGTCCTGCCACGGACAGGAGATGACCTGCAACTTCCTACAGGTGACACACAGACCCCAAAATGAGAATTCTGTCATTGTTTACTCATTCCAAACCTGTAAGACTTTCATCGCCAAGCAAGTACGGTTGAACTTCTGTTTACCATATTTGAGTCCTCTTTGTACAGTCACTGATCAATGTTTATATGTGAGTAAAAGCATATATACTGATTGTGTCTGTTTAGAAAACTTGGATTAAACCACCTGATTCATATGGATTTATTTTACAATCTCTTTATGAATGTTTTGAAGTGTTTTAGCTGAGTTAGGGTGAACAGACTTTTAATGCAGGGACAGAAATCTCCCAGATTTTATTTAAATATCTTCATTTGTGTTCCGAAGATGAACGAAAGTCTTGCGGGTTTGGATTTTTGGGGGAACTAACCCTTTAAAGTGTGAGAGGAAGTAGAGTGAAGCAGAGAAATGGATTTCTTGATATTTGAGGCAAATATTACTAGGATATCGCATACAAGATTTCATAATAGGGTGTGTTTGAATTATAACATGGATTATAATGCCAAATAAGCACTTTATATCACTTTTTATTATTATTATTATTTAAGTGCAATAATAATAAATACAAATATTTGTATAATATTAATACGTATTTGTTAGAAAATATATATTAAATTAATTGAATATTTGAATTTTTATAAAAATTGTATTTGAAAAACAACTGAACATATAAATGGCATTTCAAATGTTATGTTGAAAAAAACAACATTATTTTTTCTTATTTTGTGTATAAAAATAAAACATATTTGTAAAAATATATTATTAAATATTTTAGAAATATATTTGTATGATGATAAATACACAAAAAATGATTGATTATAATGCCAAATAAGCACTTTATATCACTTTTTTTATTATTACTTAATTTTTTATTTGTTTTTAAATGGGTAAGTGATATAATTGTTATTGTGTGTTACCTATTTCTGAATTTAAATTATATATTAAATTATAATGATAAATATAATAAATATTTGTTAAAAATATAATATTAATTAGAACGTTTTTTCAGATATTAACAGTATATATTTTACAAATTTGCATAATAATAAATACATACTTATTAAAAAATGCAACAATAATGAAAGTAATAAATCCAAATATTTGTATAATATTAATACATATTTGTTAGAAAATATATATTTAACTAATATTTTAATTTATATATAAAAATAATATTTGAACAACAATTGAACATATAAACGGCATTTCAAATGTTGTTGAAAAAACCAACATTAATTTTGACTTATTTTATGTATAAAATTAATAATACATATTTGTAAAAATATATTATTAAATATTTTAGCAAAATTTGAAAATAAAAATATATGAATATTTTAGCAAAATTTGACATATTCACAATTATTTGTATGATAATAAATATACAAATAAGTGCAATAATAATAATAAACAAACATTTCTATACTGATTATTAAAAAATACAAATATTTGTTACAAATTTGAAAATAAAATTTGAAGTAATATGTGTAAATAATATTTGAACAATAATTTGTTGTCCTTTTGAATAGCATTTCAACAGTTGTATGTTAAAAAACGAGATTTTAAAATGCATGAATACAAAGAACTTATCACATGCATCACACACTTAATTTAAAGTTTTATTTGTGATCCTTTGATCTAGATGCATTGTGGGTAGTGTGAGTGTATTGTAAGTGTAAGTCTTTCAGCAGGTGCCTACAGGTGAGTGGAGCGGGACGCTGGGTAAGGCAGGGGGCGCAGGCGAGATCCCGTGCAGGCGGATGCGCAGCGGCAGTTATGTTAAAGCCATGGGAGACGTGGAGGACAGCGACGACTCAGACGGACCCCCTTCACCCAAACCCTCGCCCAAGACCGCCGCCCGACGACAGAGCTACCTGAAGGCCACCCAGCAGTCTCTCAGCGAGCAGCAGCCGCCTTTACCTCCACGCAAGTGAGTGAAACACATGAACCACAACATGGACACACTCAACTGCAGCTGTTTTACAATTAAAGACATCTACAGATAAACTGACACAAAGATCACATGCATGAATGATGACTTTAAATGTGATTCTCTCTGTGATAATTGCTGGACCCATCATATGAGGTGCATTACTGAACATCTCAATGATGCCATCAGGAGTATATTCACTGTGACCAGCAGATGGCAGCATGTTGACGGGTTGATTAGTTGCTTTAAAACTCCATATCAGAAGTCCAAATAATCTTTATACTCATTAAACATGACTCACTTTCTCCATAGCCAAAGAAAAAATACAAAGGACATCTCTTTAATATCTCAATTGCTTCTCATAGATGGTGAGATTAAATGGAAGGACTTTTACTGCTTCTCTTGTAGCTCTTCTTGAAGTAATAAACATCTTTTTTGGGGTGTTTTATCAAATTGCAAAGAGTAAAGATGCTTTTACACAAACTTCCATTAGAAATGGCACTCACTGGATTAAACATGTACGTTGTATAATACTACTTACTGTGTACATAATGCATACTATTTCTAAAAAATAGTAGGAAGTATACACTACATACTACACATTATGCTTGTATTCAGTTTCAAATGTAACCATAATGCAGTAGTTCTCAACCAGGGCCTCAGCAAACTTACACATGATTTAAAAACAACACTTACAGTAACTAAACTAATAGAAACCTATATATATAGGTAACATCCTCGTTGCTCCAAGAACTGCAATTTTGTCGACCAGAATTTATGAATAGGGAAAAGATTAGCTTTAGACTTTGGACTGGATCATTTACTGTTAAATAATACTTGTAAAAATTCCTGTGAATTGCACAGCATAAGATGACGTTTCTGTTTATCGCATACTAGCGTTTGTCATGCAGCATTCAGTCGAGTCAGTGTTGAGGAACCGTAGAAACAAACAGCAGACTTTGATGTTCAACGGTCCATGTAATGGCCCACCCTTCCTATACACTCACTAGCAGACAGAGTCCCTGTCCGTTCATGCGGGAGCAGTTTGGAGTGGTTTGGTCTCCTCTGCAGAGCGCCGCCTCAGTGCCGCACCTGCACAGGTTAGTGTTTTAGCCCCGCCTCCACCTGATCACGTGACACATTCTCACTCGTATGTTATTAAAACACGACATAAAATTCCCCACAAAACACCCCGATGCACGACGTCCACCTCCACTAGACCCTGGCTGAATCCTCACTAAATTTTATTTATTTTTTTAGCTTGGTCAACTTGGTCAGAAGTTTTCCTAACATCCTGCACCTGGCTCTCGCTCACCTCGTCTATGAAGCTACTAAAAATAAAGTCAAATGTTATTGGCTGCTTGGCAAAAGGGAGAAGGATGTGAAGATTTCCTGTTGAATGCATTGTGATCCTGCACTCATTCTCTTCTCTCAGCTGTATGCCGTCTCTATGCGAGGTCTCCACCAATCGCAGCCTGGATAACCTGGACTGTTTGATGGCTCCTGGTGATGCGGGTCTGCAGCACTGGGACACTGATGGGGGATTCGGTCCACGCTGCGCCACGCTGGGACGAGGGTCTACCATGAGACAGGTCACAGACCTCATTTAATTTATTTCAAATCATTAAAGCATCACTGTTATTAATGCTAACACATTGTAATTTTTAATATTTAGTTTAATGCACAATTAACTTGGGCACATTATCCCAAAAGAAACAGAAAGTGATCAGAAGCAATTTTCATGTTGTAAAAAAACTCACAGACTTGCATTGAAGGAGGGACTCAATCCATACCTAGAGACCCGCAACACCACAGCAACCCCTAGAACACCATTATGACACTATAGCAACCCCCAGAACACCCTAGAAACCATATATCAACACCATGCCAACCCCCAGAACACCCTAGTAACCACATATGCAGCCCCCTGAACAACCTAGTAACCACATATGCAACCCCCTGAACAACTAGCAACCACATAGCAACACCCTAGCAACACCGAACATCCTAAGCACACAGAAACACCATAGCAACCACATAGCAACATCATAGCAAACCCTAGAACACTCTAGCAACCACATAGCAACACCACAGCACCCTCCAGTACACTCTAGTAACCACATAGCAACCCCAAGAACACCCTAGAAACCATATATCAACACCATGCCAACCCCCAGAACACCCTAGTAACCACATATGCAACCCCCTGAACAACCTAGCAACCACATAGCAACACCCTAGCAACACCCCTGAACATCCTAAGCACACAGAAACACCATAGCAACCACAGAGCAACATCATAGCAAACCCTAGAACACTCTAGCAACCACACAGCAACACCACAGCACCCTCCAGTACACTCTAGTAACCACATAGCAACCCCCAGAATACCCTAGCAACCGCATGCAGTAGCAACACCATATCAGTCCCTAGAACACCATAATAACCATATAGAAACCTCCAGAACATCCTAGCTACCACTTAGCAATACCTAAATCACCCTAGTAACCACATAGGACCCTAAAAAAAACACTTTAAGAACCGCATATCAACACCCTAGCAACCTCTAGAAAACCCTATCAACCACATAGCAACACCTCAGCAATCCCTAGAACACCCTATTAACCACATATAACCCCAGACACACACAAACACCCTAGCAACCACATATCAACACCCTATCAACCACATAGCAACACCTTAGCAATCCCTAGAGCATCCTAGTAACCACATAGAACCCCCCCAAAAAAACATCCTAGTAACCACATAAACCTTCCCCCCAACAAAGAAACATCCTAAGAACCACATATCAACACCTTAGCAATCCCTAGAACACCCTATCAACCACATACCAACACCTCAGCAATCCCTAGAGCATCCTAGTAACCACATAGACCCCACACACACACACAAAAGCACGCTAAGATCCACATATCAGCATCCTAGCAACCCCTAGAACACCCTATCAACCACATAGCAACACCTCAGCAATCCCTAGAACACCCTAGTAACCGCACAGAAACACCATAACAACCACATATCAACACCCTAGTAAACACATAACATTACTATAGCAATCCCTAGAACACTCTAGTAACAACATAGCAACTCCAGAACATTCTAGAAAAACCATAGAAACCCCAGACCCTAGCAGCCATATAGAAACACACTAGCAACTTCATGGCAACACCATATCACCCCCCAGAACATTCTAGTAATCACATACAGTACAGTAGCAACATCATAACAACACCTAGCACACGCTAGCAACTCCCAAAACAGCCTAGTAGCCACATGGCAACACCCTGACAACCACCCACAGCAACCAGTCATCTTAGCAGAGAGTTTTGCTCACATTTTCTTCAGAGGATGTAAATGTCTATTTCTGTTTAGTCTTGTAAATCGCTCCGTTATGTGTTCCACATCACAGAGCAAACGCTGAAATGTGTCAGAGAGGTTTTGCTGTTTACTTGACCTGCAGGAACAGAGTGTTCCAGATTAAAATGCTGTACGACATCCTTAAGCTAGTTTAAGGAGACGTGGAGGGTGGGAAATCAGTTTGAGAGCATGTTATCAGGAGGAGATACTTGGGCGTTCGCCTACATTCTCTCTTAATATACTGATGAGGACATCGAGACTTGTGAAGCCAGTCGAGGGTCTGAAATGTCGCTGATTTTTTAAGAGGAAAGAGAATTGATTTTTTTTTTTTTTGAAGATCTGTTTTGCTTGCTTGGGATTATTGTGAAGACTGATGGACACTTCATGGAGAAGTTGTTTCTGAGATTGGAAGAATGCTGTCGGAGAGAAATTGCTTGAATCAAAGGGAAAGAAGTCAAGAACTTTTTCTAGGAATTATCTTGTGATTTTTTAATCCAATGAGCTCTTTCAAAAATCACTTTAATTACTGCAGTTTGGTATGTTTTTTCTATTTGTTTGCCTTCAATTGTCAGGTTTATCCATGACAAACACACACAAATCTCCAGTTCTGTTGTGTCCCTGTGAGAAGTGTCACCTGCTGGATGAACAAACACAAACTTTCTTTTTACTCTTCACCATCTAAACGGCTCATTCAGGCTTGAAAACTACCGCTGCTTTTCCTTTCCCAGCAGCACCAAGAGAGTTTGAACCGTGATTGTGTTTTGTTTGCAGGATAGTTTGGAAAGACTTAAAGGTCAGTTGCATCACAGAAGAGTTCAGTGACTTTCTAAAGCGTTCCTGATGGATTTGGGAAAAAAAGAGAGGACAAAAATATTTCAGGTTTAAGAGCTGCTACA
Source organism: Hypophthalmichthys nobilis (assembly GCA_037950665.1). NCBI lineage: Eukaryota > Metazoa > Chordata > Actinopteri > Cypriniformes > Xenocyprididae > Hypophthalmichthys > Hypophthalmichthys nobilis. The sequence goes on along the minus strand of CM075485.1, from coordinate 27,002,144 downwards.
TTGGCACTGCCAAAAAAGCTAATTCTTTTGTAAATTGCTTTAGTTGTGTTAGTTTAGTTTAGTGTCCTGCTTTAGTTGAGCAAGGCATTTATTATATTATATTATAAATAATTTAATTTTAAAATATTTTTTGATAGACAGATACAAAACAATACAAATAATATTTTTCTTTTTTCTACAATTTTCCAAGTTTTCTGAATAAGAATTTGTGGTGAAAAATTGTCTAAATTACAAGCATTTTATACCATTTTATAAAAACCAAGTCCTCATCTACAGACAAGGACCAGTGCAACTGTGAAGGAATAAATGTAAGGATTTTTCTCATGTTATGACTCATTTGCTGCATAGACTAAATGGAAACCTCTCAAGATTCACTAAAGCATGGAAATCTGCTGTTGGATTTAGAGCCATTTCCTCTTCGTGTCCGCACGACAATGCGCCAGTCCACCCTAAAGCGACGGCCCCATCTCTCCCCATGCGAGGCACGCTTGTGGGCAGGCAGCGGCCGTCTGCCCCGCAGGCTTCGCACGGGTCGTTTCAACCTGCACGTGTCCTTTCAGGTGGAGCAGGGCTACATGAGCAACGCGGCTTACGGGCAGGTGGAGTCTCAAGCGGTGGAGGCCTTGGATCTGCCCACACCCACCTGCTTCCGGTCTCGAAGCCACAGTTACCTGCGGGCCATCCAGGCCGGCTGCTCTCAAGATGACGATACGGGCTCCGTGGACTCTGATGAGACTCCACCGATAACCTCATCCATCAGCAGCTATAACAGCATCACCAGTGAGTATTGCACGCATGCAAACACACCTTCAGAGAGGATCACATTCATGAACCTGCTATATAACATAAACCACCCAAAATCAAAAGAAATTATATTTTGCCTAAAGAAAATCAAGCCTGTTTTTATGACGGTTAAAGGGGTCATGAATTGAGAAATCAGCTTTTCCTTGAGCTTTTGATATATAAGAGGTCATCATACTATATGAATATCCTGTAAGTTTCAGAACTGAAAACTTCCTTGTTATTCCAAAAAAAGCTTTTATTGACACCAGGCCCAGCGAACGACTGATTCTGGAATGTGCCTATCCTCATAGATAGGTGAAACCCCACCTCCGCAGAAGAAATCAACACCTTCATCATTGCAACGTTAGCTCCACCCACTGTTAGTGAGATGACGAGGAGAGAAGAACGATACAGGACTAAAAATAACATTACCTTTCAAAGGATCCTAATGCTAGGAATATGGTTATTTATTTTCAACAATGTGAATGTCTCAGTTGAGCTTTATTTATTTGTATTGGGTACATTTCACTCTGGATTCTTTAGTAAATCAGTCGCATTTCGGCACAAGCTTTGCAAACAGACTTTTACGATATGGACTCGACAGTAATGCGACAACATGTAAGTAACTGTGTTAATTAATGCCTGATCTGATATTAATGATTCATGTACAGTCAGATGTTCTTTGTCTATGTGTCAGTAAATCAAACCAGTGACTAAACACTCAACTTTACATTGTTTCTCTTAGTAGGATGATAATAATCTGTTATTTAAATAGTAATTAAATTATATATAGAAGAACGCTCCCTTTACAATCGCTAGAGCTGTCAATCAAACAGTGCGAGTTTATCAGTGACTGAGTTCTGGACACGCACCAAAACTCCTGTTTTATTCAACGAATCTCTTAGTTATATCGAGTTTGTACTGTTAGTTATGATGAAAGCATTTGTTAGTATGCAGAAATTGAGTTGCAATGACGAGATCACTGCTTTCATGCGCTCAAAAACATGTCTGTGATCGGCTACAATGTTCATCACTGCAATCTTTCATGCCACGATCTAAATATAATGCCACTGATCGAAATGTAATGCTATAATAAACACTTTTCACGATTAGATAACCTTGAGAGTTGTAATAATAAAAATGTGCTAAAAGTTTTTGAGAGAGTAATACTTAGCTATTTCATATGCAAAGATGTCAGCCAATCACAGCAGTGGGCATTTCCACTGAAGTCTCACAGACACGCCCCTTAAAACAGAGTGTTCAAATCAGAGCGCTAAAATCAGGGTAGCAAAAATGCCTTTTATTTCTAAATTACAACAATTTTTGATGTAAAAAGCATACTAACATTATAAGTTCACCCCAGGAAACATAAAACAACAAATCAATGCAGTTCATGACCCCTTTAAGAACCCTTTTGCATTTTAACATTATGCATCCACACTTTCTTTATTATTATAATAATAATATTCATTATTTTCAGTAGGGATTCTTATTAGATTCAAAATAAAAATACATACCGTATTACAGAAAATGTACACCTGCATAAATTAAAAGCCGGACAAAAAATACTATCATGAAGTATTTTACTATTTAAAAAACCTTTTTTACAAATACATTATTTTTTAAATATCATAATGTCAGTGTACTATGTCATAATGTCACTTGGCTACAAGTGTGTTGTGCTGCTCAGTCCAATCCACTTTCAACAGCGTTTCTCAGAAAGCGCATACTGCACCTTTAATCTTTCTTTAAGTAAAATATATTTTCTTAATTCTTTTGCTTTTGGAGTGAAATGAGAGCTGAACATGTTTTTCATGAGATTCAGACTTTTATATTCCATTGATCGCTAAGACAAAAATGTATATCTGAGATATACAGTAAGTGGGGAATTATATACACTAGATGGGAAAGTTTATTCACTGATACACTATCGTTCGAAAGTTTGGGGTCAGTAAAAATGTTTTTTAAAGAAATTAATAGTTTTATACAACAAGTAAGCATTAAATTGATCGAAAGTGTCAGTAAAGATGTTTATAATGTGACAAAAATTTCTATTTAAAATAAATGCTGTTCATTTGACTTTTCTATTCGTCAAAGTATCCTGAAAAAAATATATTACGGTTTCCACAAAAATATGAAACTGTTTTCAACACTGATAATAATTCTGAAGGATCATGTGACACTGAAGACTGGAGTAAAGATGCTGAAAATTCAGCTTTGATCACAGGAATAAATTACATTTTACTATATATTCACATAGAAAACAGTTATTTTAAATTGTAATAATATTTCACAATATTACTGTATTTTTGATCAAATAAATGCAGCCTTGGTGAGCAGAAGAGACTCTTTCAAAAACATTTTAAACAGTAATGCATGTTGTACTTCTGTGGTTTATGACTGCTTTGGTCTAAAAACATTTTATGGCTTGAAAAACTAATGAAAGCCAGTGAATGATTGATGCATTTGATTATAAAATCACCGAACACCTTAAAGTAATGATGCCAACCACTGCAAAAAACAACGTGACCTGGTTGTCGAGAATCACAAAGATAGTGCTGAATTTGCATGTGCATAAACAGAAACCATAAGCACTGATAAAGGTGGACAAAGTTCACAACAGGCAATATAATAACTTCATGATAAGCACAGGCCTCATGGACTTTTCGATTATCATGATGTCATTTCATTGCCTGTCAGTGCAATCAAACTGGCCCTGTTATTCTTTCTCAGTAATAAAGACCTTTGTGTGAAGTCAGATCGCTTTGCCTTTGAGAGGTCGGCATGTGGGCAAGTCCAGACAGATGATCTGGAATCATGGTGTGAGAGTCAAACAGCCGTAGACCATGAAGACAGTCTCATGATAGACCCTTAAAGGGATAGTTCACATAAAAACGAAAATACTGTCGTCATTTACTCACCCATCTCATCTCAAAAGGCATATGTATGTAAGTGCATGAGTCATATGAACTACTTTGGTCCATTTTGGAGATGAACGTGGCTTTTGGACAGATTTGGTCCTTTTTCACTCAGTTCATGTAGACTACTGGACGTTTATAACGTCTCAAATGGTCAGTGCCAAGTGTGTAACAGCGAGTTGTCTCTCTCTCACACACACACATACACAAGTCTTCTGACCTACATTTGTACTGGTGGTGTCCTGCGGAGATGAATCCTTGAGCTTAACGGCTAATGTTTCTCGTCCCATCATGACCGACTCTGGCAAAACTTCCACTGCAAATTAAACCTCATCTTAGCCGGTTTTCAGAGGAATTAACAGACATCAATCAGATTAGTTTGGCGCAACGCTTGATAAACCAGCAGTCAGTGTGCCGTCTGGTTTTTCACATTTCATTAAAGATGATCTACTTTATTTGTATTGCTTTTCACTGTATTTTGATATGTCTTATATATTAATATGCAAGTTCAGATTTATTCAATCGAACAACATTCCCATAATTTCATCATGATGGTTAAATGTATTGTAATTCATCTTGAGTCTTGTAAAGGTACACCACTTGTGTAGTGTTAGTACAGAGCTACACTCAGAACAGCAAATAATGAAATCTAGTCTATTTTTGGAGAGGAATCTGGCTAATGCAATTTAGTTTAGGTAGCAAGCTGTCAAGAAAAACAAACCTTGGCCGCAATTCTGCTGCATTAAAAAGCCTGTGCTATCATTGCCCAGTCCATGGCTATGGTTGGAATAGCATACTATAATATGTATACTGTGCACAGTATTGTTGTAAATGTGATTTTTCTATATGCAACATCCAGATGACCTACTATATTTGACAAAATGAGCAGCTTACTGCATGGGATACTGTATAAGGCACTCGACTTGACTTATAACAAAGACTTTAGATATACAATGACGGTGCACTTATATTATGAATAGGAGAAAGTGCAATGCGCAATATGGCAGAATAAGTCCTAATAAAGTCACTGCAGCAATGTATTTTTAATGCTATTTGAGCATACGAAACAACATTTATGGGACAGTTCATGTCAGATTTTGTTTCTGATTTGAAATATATGTAAATGTGAGCAGTTTTTGAGATTTCAGGATTTTCCCATTCAAGTAGACAGGAGTTGGTCTTGGATGCCCGAAATAGCTGCCCGGAGATGTTGCAAATATGGCCGCCGAGTGAACAGACTTTCCTTGAAAGGGACTTTGCCGATGTGATGGATGAATCTGAAGTAATATCAGCCGTGATTTTGAACATCTCTTTCATTTGACCAGATTGACAAATGTTAAACATTTTAGACAAAATTGGATAGCTTTCTGAATTATAAACATGGAACATAATGAGGTTGTGTGGCCACAATATAGCATACTACTGTTTATGGTGGAATAATGCATACGGTTTCACTTCCCTTTTAAAGGGAACCTATTATGCCCCTTTTCATAAGATGTAACATAAGTCTCTGGTGTCCCCAGAATGTGTCTGTGAAGTTTCAGCTCAAAATACCCCACAGATCATTTATTATAGCTTGTCAAATTTGACCCTATTTGGGTGTGAGCAAAAACACGCCGTTTTTGTATGTGTCCCTTTAAATGCAAATGAGCTGCTGCTCCCGGCCCCCTTTCCAGAAGAGGGCGGAGCTTTAACAGCTCGCGCTTCGGTTGCTCAACAACAACAAAGCTGGAGAATCTCACGCAGACAAAATGACTATAGTGGATAAATTTATGTAGTTGCTGTGGAGTTGATTCAACTCATCCACTAGCATGTGCCGTCATGTTAATCTTTTGTGCAAATCCAGCGTTAAATTGACCCTCGTTTGTGAAGCAGTCCGGCGTAAAATGACGGCATGGCAACAACACTCTACTACAACAACTCTTCCTCTTCTCTAAAGCAGCCCAACATGGCCTCACCCCCTTTGTTGTGTGTTCTCGGGGCGGGGTTTATGTAAATTTTGGGGTTTGTGATGTCACCAACCCAGGAAGACGCTTGTTATAGTCCTTAAAAAGCGATTGCTGTAAAAGAAAATATCTCCCTTTGCATTGAACTTTGAGCGTCATAACTTTGCCGATGTTGTTTATGCTCAAACAGCAACATTACACACTAACTAAAGTTAAAAAAGTGAAATCATAATCGAGGACCCCTTTAAAAATAGTGGGCAGAATATAGTCCCTTTCAAAAAAAACTCCCACAGGACATTAACCAAATTAACTGGCATAAAAGCACTGAATTAGAAACGGTGATTTCATTGTCCTCAAAAACTCATAAGACACATAATCTCCCCTCAGACACTTTATTTTCCCTTGCTATCTAATTAAGATATTATTTAGGCCCATATGTGTGCATTGATGGTGAGGTTATGAACTTTATTATTAAATGTCTTGCTGTTGCATCAAAAGCGGCTTGTAATGGCATAAAGATGCTGAATCAAATTACTTTAGATGTGAAAACTAGACTGATAAAAAGTAATAGTGAGTTTGTGGGTTCAATAATGGCAGACAGAGAAACTAAACACACTAAATTTTGTTCTGTTTTCCAACCAGTAACAAACCTAAATACGTAACTGTATTCTGGAAATAAACCCAAAAATCTCAGCCCACGACTGCCTAAATCTATAAGCGACTTTTTGAGGGAAAAAAACAAGGCCAAGATTTCTTATAATAAGCAGACTTGGCAACTCTGCTGCCAAAGAGAGAACGCGCTCGCAAGCGGGGATTCTGTGTGACGCACAAACGGCGATTCTGATTCGCTCGCGTCAAGAGCTTACGCCCCGCCCACCGACCAATGAGAGCGCAGAGAGTGAACGCCTCGAGCGCGTCTTTCTCCAATCCCGCGTCCTGAAAGCGGATTACCGGATCGGTTCTTTTTCCTCGGCTCCTCGAGACGTGGATGGTGGGATCCGTTGAACGGAAGGATATTACAGCGAGTGGGTTCGGCAGTGTGAACGAAACAACACAGAACAGAAAACCTTTCAGTGGATCAATTAATTGTGTCCTTTCTGTTCAACGTGTCGAGATGGAAACACGCCATCGACGGTGATCGCTTTACACAGAGAGGAAGAGGAAAAGGTGTGTGGATTTTTGTACTGTGAGTGGGCACGCGCGCGGGAACGAGCAAACGCGCGCACAGCGCCTCGAGACGGATCGCGTGTGCTGGTTTTGGCATGTGCTCGGGGTCAGAGGAAGTCACGAATAACACATCTGATAATAGTGAGATTTGGCGTCAGAAATGCATTTCCCTTGATCATTTTAATATTTGATTTAGTGATGTTTCGATTGCATTAGCAGGTTAGCTCATGTTAGCATGGTATGGAGGCTACCGGAGGAGTGTTTATATTGATGCATCCGTCTAGACAGGCAAAGCACGGCAGCATTTCCTACCTGAACATGACAGCGTAACGTTACACTTCACGCATGCTGCTTTTCATGCAAATGCTGCTTTAGGGCATTTAATGCACCTGGGTCTAGGCTGCACGTGTGAGATCTGAATCTGATCACTAACAATGGCCAGTGTCTATACACCGTGTTTTGAATAAGGTCGAATGCTTTTTGTCAGGAAGAGAGAACATAAACTTTGAATAGTGTTTGCATAGATTTTAAATCTCCCCTGATTCATGCTGAAAATGTAGAGGATGCCTAACCTAACCCAAAAAGTTACCCTCCGGAAGAATGAGACTGCGTGGAGAATATTGTGAATAACTGCATTTGCAGGAATTAATTTATAATATATGTTTGAAAAGTTAACTTTAGTATTTTCAGCCATGTCCTAGGTTTAGCCAAATGTTTCTCTTCTTGGTAAACATTTGCTGTGCTTTGGAGAGAAGATGTAATCCTTATTAGGATTTGTTTTTTTTATTAAGTGCACAAGCCTGAATGTGATGAAAGAGATGGGATGGGTTCTGTAGTTTGTTACACGTCTTTGCATTTATATGGATTTATTATTTAGTTGTGACATCACTTAAAGGATTAGTTCACTTCCGAATTAAAATTTCCTGATAATTTACTCACTCCCATGTCATCCAAGATGTTTATGTGCCTCTTTCTTCAGTTGAAAAGACATTAATGTTTTTGAGGGAAAAATCCTGAAAAGTTTTCTCCATATAGTGGACTTCACTGGGGTTCAACGGGTCCAAATGTCAGTTTCAGTGCAGCTTCAAAGAGCTCTACGTGATCTCAGATGAGGAATAAGTGTCTCATCTAGAGAAACGATTGGTCATTTTCTAAAAAAAAAATAAAAATGTATATACTTTTTAACCACAAATGCTCGTCTTACGATGCGTCACGTTATGTAATCATGCTGGAAAGGTCACACAGAAGTATCGCGGTAGGGTGAAAAACTCCATCTCACTTTCTTCTCCAACTTCAGGATCGCCTGACGTCGTTGTTTTACCTTTTTTTTTTTGTAAAGGCTGTTTGACTTAGTCTTTGCACGTTCGCTTTGTAAACACTGGGTCAGTACTTTCGCCTACGTCACGCATGATCTTTCCAACGTGATTACGTAATGCGTGGTGCATCGCAGAGCAGTGCAAGATGAGCATTTCTGGTTAAAAAGTATATACAGTTTTATTTTTTTTTTTAGAAAATGGCCGATTGTTTCACTAGATAAGACTCTTATTCCTCGTCTGGGATCGTGTAGAGCTCTTTGAAGCTGCACTGAAACTGACATTTGGACCTTCAACCCGTTGAACCCCAGTGAAGTCCACTATATGGAGAAAAATCCTGGAATATTTCCTCAAAAACCTTAATTTCTTTTCAACTGAAGAAAGAAAGACAAACATCTTGCATGACATGGAGGTGAGTAAATTATCAGGAAATTTTAATTCTGAAGTGATCTAATCCTTTAAGCTACTCAAAGTCATTGTACTCAGACTGGCTCTTTAAACCACTCACTGTGTCTCAAATAATTTTCTAAATTTAAGGTAAAACTAGTTTTATTTTCTTAATGGAATCTGGTACTTTTTCCTCCTCTAACCCTGTAAAGTTTGAAATGATAGCCAGAGAAAAAAAAAAAATAATCGAAAAATAATTGATTGAATAATTGGTTGAAAAAAATCCTCTTTAGTTCCAGTCCTCGTAGGCATTATAGGTTTAAATTGTTTGTGGCGAACTTAGTGTTGGATTTCCAACATGCTTTACTCTCCCTCATGTTGATTCAAACCTCTATGCTGTTATGTTTTCATTGTAGCACAAAATATTTATCAACAGTTCGCAGTGACCACGTCAGTCAAGCGGCAAAAGCATCATGAAACTAGTCCATATCGACTCATGAAATGTTTTTTTGATAGATGTGGTAATGATGAAGTGTCATATGAAAAATAGTTATACAAGACTTTCTCCTTTTGTGCCCCACAGAAGAAATAAATTGGAAGAGCATAAAAGTGAGTAAACAAAATCAGAATTTCATTATTGGGGGTGATCTATTACTTTAACAGTGACTCTTTAACAACACATTTAACGCTAGATGGAAGGAGCCACAGTCTCAGTTTGGTCATATTTTTGTGCCTGTCCTCATGCGTTCACAGAAAGGCCATGCGAGGTTTGGCTGGTGCCCTGGGGCAAAGCGACTGGCTCTAATGCGTTAATCTGGATCTGAGCCTCCCCTGTAGAGCCAGAACTGTGTCATAAACTCATATCACCCTCAGTGCTGCAAAGTACCAAACATTAAGAGAAAACTACTGTATTTTATTCACGCCACTCAACTGTTGAAGTTCCCGAGGGAGGTTGTGATGTAATTAATGCTCAGTATAAAAGTGTATAATTAAATTGCCACTACATCTCAGAGAAGCAAAGCTGAAGTCAGTCGTTCAGTAGCTGTCAGTGGAAATAATTAGCCATTGCACTTTCGCTACTATTAGGGTTGTGCTTTCCTTGATGGCATCTTGAGTAACTTCTTTCCATGCTGATAGAGGTGAGCAATGCATTACTGCTGCCAATGCTCATGCTTTTTTGACTCTCGAGTGCCATAGTGTAGCTTGTAGAACTAGGCATTGACTGGCTTTTCTGAGATAAATGTGACATTACCTGACATATCGTTTACAAGCTGTTTAATTGACGTCTTTCCGTGGCTGAAACACTGATTACTAGGGCTGGGACAATATATCGATGCATCGCAATTCATGGATTGATTCTGATCATCGCAATTGTCTCTCGAATCAATTCTGAGCTTAGTTTTTAACAGCAGATGGCGCTCTAGGCTAGTTTTTAACTGCACGCTCAAATGCTCATGAAGAAGATCACTCATGCCTTCGGCTGAGTCTGAGAATGTACTTGCACTTCAGAATGCTTTTATAATGCGAGATTAATGTAAACAGCCCACTACAAACACCCTTGTAATTAGTTTCAACCTTTATGAATGTATATAAACATTATGAATGATTATTTTATAGAAGGGTCAAGTGGTGTGCGTAAGGAATTGGAAACAAGCAGAGTACGGCTGTTTCTAAAGCATTTAGTGCAATCTGCTGTTAAAAACTAAGCTCAGAATCGATGCGACGCATTCGGAAAATCTCAGAATCGATCCAGAATCATCATTCCCAGCCCTACTGGTTACATGAAACTTGATACATTTCGGTAAGTTGTACTGTATCTTTCAACATACCTTCTGATGTTCATTCATGTTTAATTCGTGCTGTAACTAGTAGTAAAGAGGAATGATCGGTTAACACGGCGCTTGAACTGAAGCGCAACAGCTGTCACTCCACATTAAATGCCGCCAAAACTGTATTTATTGTTTGAATTTTGTCATAAAATTGCATGTTTTGCTACAAATCATGTTCAGTTAAAGTTTGTTCAGGTATCAACTCAAAACGCACTAGGGGTGCGTTTATACGACAACGATGTACTAAAAACGGAAAAACGTTTCCTTTGTGTTTTTCTCATACAGATGACATCATTGTCAACAACCCCCGTTAACACGGATCCACAAAAATGACTAAAATTGCTGTATTCTGCTGCCACGCCAGTAGATGGCGATGTCACTTTGTAAAGAAACACACCTATAGACTGAACACGTAATACACACGCGCATGACATCACCGTTTTCACAAATTCATGTTTTTATAGTTTACGACGACAATGCTATTGCTTTCAAAAACTTGCACTTTGAATCCCGTTTTCAAAAGTTTGTATTTTCAAGGCTCCAAAACGCTGTTGTCGTGTAAATGAACAGCCAAATATATAAGGGTTGTGTGTGTGTGTGTGTGTATATATGTGTGTGTGTGTGTGTGTGTGTGTGTGTATATATATATATATATATATATATATATATATATATATATATGATCAATATCTGTTCATCAAAATTAGAATCAGTTAAAATCGAAAAAATTGATATTTTCAACCCAGCCCTAGTAGCTTATCTGTTTATTGTCCTGTCATACTGTCATTCATCTGTGTTAGCAATCAAATCGTCATAGACTGCTGTGTGGCATCTGTCCTGGCACCAGACGGCGAGCACAGCGGACAATGCCAGAGAGAGGAAACAGATTTATCCAATATTGTCTGAGCTCCACAGTCCCCGCATTGGACTTGTCCTGGCACCGAGTCCTCTATACAGCACAGACAAGATAAAGGAGAATTGTTCACCAACAGTTCTTCCTCTTCAGGGAGGGCAGATATTGCCCTGATTGTTCAGTAACACACGTCATTGTGATTGTTGCAAAACTGTTGACTAAATGTCATATTTTAGCCCGACTCTGTTCTTCAGTATTGACAGAACACAAATACTACATATCTGTCATGACAGCTCTCGGAGTGTTTGGCATGGTAATGGATATGACAATGTTGATATGTTTGGTCTTGGTGGAATAGATCTGCTAAACTGCTCCTTTTATTGCTACAGAAAAAGTACGGGACTTTCTGCTGTACAATATAGCATACATGAATTACCTGTAGCAGATCTATACAGGTGGAGCTGGGGAAGGTGGAGGGTTTGATCATTGTAACCAATCACAGACATATCAGATGAGCACATGAATACAATGGCCAGTCAGAGGTGTTTACGAACCAGCTCAACAGTGCTCAAAGCGTCACATTTTTAAAAATTTCCGTACCGAAGTCTGTACTTTTGACAACTTTAGTTTAAGACTTTTTTCCAGTTCAGTGATTTCAGTCATATTTAGTGTTAAGATACTTATTTTTTTTTTGCCTGGAAAAAATAACTCTATACTGTTCAAAAGTTAAGAATTTTATAATGTTTTTGAAAGAGTCTCTTTCTGCTTATTACAATTACAATTACAATTTAAAATATCTGTTTTCTGTTGTAATATATTTTAAAATGTAATTTATTCCTGTGATCAAAGCTGAATTTTCAGTATCATTACTCCAGTCTTCAGTGTCACATGATCCTTCAGAAATCATTCTAATATGATGATTTGCTGCTCAAGAAACATTTCATATTTATTTTTATACATTTATATTTCATGCTAATTTGTGTTTTATGCTTTCAGACTAATTGAGATCCTTCCTTTTTGTTTTTTGCCAGAAAAAGTTATGTAATTTAAAACAATCTGATAATTATTTAGCAGATAGTGTCTTTTTAATGTTTTTTTGTTTGTGTTTCATAATGTAAAGCTGTTTGTGCACTGATATCATACTCACCATAAGTTTGTTACCAATAATCTGTTGGTTTGTGTCAAGTTTGGTTTTATAAAGCATTTAAGCCACTAGATTATCAAACACTGGACGTCACTACATTTCATTTCATATATATAAAACATTTTGAGGTTGAATTTCCTTCAAAAAATAACTGTATCGTGATATAAAATGACTCACACCATAAGATTTTAGTCAGGCCACCCACTAGCTTATACAGTTTCAAAGTAGCTTCTCCTACACTGTTCAGCAGGCTAATAATATGCCGTTGAACGTTATCATCAGGCTTCGTGACACGTTGTACAAAACCTGCAGTCTCGTCAGCAGATTGTAGCCCATGTTTTGTGGGCGCAGCCCGACACATTCCTGACGTGGTCTGCCATCAGCTGGCATGAGAGGAATGCTGTCGAGATTTGAGTATGTAAATGCTTGTCTTTGTCTCATCTCTTCCTGTTGCTCCTGAGAGCAGAGGCTGCTGGGAGAAAACGTGTGACATTCTGAAGAGACATTGTATTAGGGTTGTTTCTGGGTTGGTGAGAATTAGTGTTGTCACAGTACCAAAATTTCAGTAGTCAGTGCCAATGCCAGTAAAACTTCAGTTCTCTGTACCAATTTCTGTAGCATTGTAACTTTATTTTAATTTTTTTCTTTAACGATTTAAAAATGAAAAAATATTAAATAAATTAAATGTTAATTATTAATGCTATTTAAAAGTTAATAATACATTAAGGCATTTTAAGAACTGCAATAATTTGCCCTTCCACATACTAAGGCCTTAAAAACATCTAAAATCAGAGTCTTAAATTCAAAAATTCAAGGTGTTAAATGTTGCTTGCACTGTGAAAAATGATATAATCAAGATACATTTACTGGAAAAGCAAAAAGAAGAAATGACGCCTTGTTTTCTGAGAAATTAAGACAAAATTAACTGAGTTTACACTTCAAACAAAAACAAATAGCCTATGCCAATGGGTTTTGAATTAAGCTTTGAATCAAGTTAAATTACGTTTTCAGAGCCCATTGGCAGGTATTTGTTCATTCTAATCATAAACTCATCCATTTCACATAAAACAAGACTTGTTATATAATTTTGCTTAAATGTCTCTTTATTTGAGAATCTTTCAATATTTGCACTGGAAAACAAGACAAAAAAGATGGAGAACACCAAGAGCATTACTTTTTTGCAGTAGGGTGAGAAGGTACAGTAAAACTTATGTTCATATCCTAGTGGTTAGGAAGCTTTTTTTTGTAAAATGAATTAAAAAGTAATGGAGATCAGTTGGAATCTGTATTTTGAAACTTTGAAGTCAAAATATTTACATGTAGAAAACATTGACGTTGTGTTTTTCCTTAATTTTTTTTTCCCTTAAATTTTCTTTACTTGGACTTAAAAAGATCTTTAAAAAGTCTTTTGTGTGTAATGTTGCTGTTTGAGCATAAACAACATCTGCAAAGTTACAACGCTCAAAGTTCAATGGAAAAAACGAGGGTCAATTCAACGCTGGATTTGCACAAAAGATTAACATGACGGCACATGCTAGTCGATGAGTTGAATCAACTCCACAGCAACTACATAAATTTATCCACTAACCATTCAGAAACGTCCAGTTTCATTCTAAAAGTTGTAACTTCTTCCTGAGTCTCTCCATCAGTGTCGACTCCGGTTTGAACAATGTAAGGCTGAACACCGTTACTGACAATCCTCATTTTGGCTGCGTGAGATTCTCCAGCTTTGTTGTTGTTGAGCGACCGAAGCGTGAGCTGTTAAAGCTCCGCCCTCTTCTGGAAAGGGGACCGGGAGCAGCAGCTCATTTGCATTTAAAGGGACTCACAAAAACGGCGTGTTTTTGCTCACACCCAAATAGGGGAAAATTTGACAACCTATAATAAATGATCTGTGGGGTATTTTGAGCTGAAACTTCACAGACACATTCTGGGGACACCAGAGACTTACATTACATCTAGTGAAAAGGAGCATTATAGGTCCCCTTTAAATCTACCTTTATAAAATCTGTAGAAACCTTGTAAATGTAAAAACACTAGTGAGAACATTCTGACAGTCCATCTTCCTGTCTTTTTTTTTAGTCTCCACGTGTACGGCCATCTGTAAGAAGGCTCCTCCTCCTATTCCTCCACGCACCACCTCCAAACCCTACATCTCGGTTACGGTCCAGAGCAGCACCGAATCCGCCCAGGACACGTACCTGGACAGCCAGGACCAGCGCAGCGAGGTCAACAGCCAATCAGGACGCAGCAACTCCTCCGATAGCCTCGCCAGCTCTCGGACAGGAAGTCTGGTCAAAGGCGCCAAGCGGCCGCCTATCCTGCCGCCCATCCCTGCTCCACGGGAACCCGTACATCTACCCAGCGCGAGAGTGACCACGCCTCCTCCCGCTATAGTCCCGCCCTCTCCCGCCCCCAACGTCAGAAACGAGCCTGCGAGTCTCACAGTGGCACCTGACGAACCGCAAGCTCTGCCCAAGAGAAAACTCTCATCGATTGGTATTCAGGTGCATGCATGAATATTTATAATGTTGTCGTGATGTATGAAATTGGATTACATTTTTGGTATCAGGCTTATTTTATTTTATTTTATTTTATTTTAAAATAAAAAAAAAAGCCTATCTATACTATGGAGGGTCATTTAATTTAATTGTTAAGTATTAAAAAAAAAAAAAAAAATCATTAAATACGTCATTAAATAGTGAAAAAACACATCAAATTGTTTAATTAATTATTAAATCACCAAACAAATTGATAAATATCTGTTGTATTTATTTTACTTTTATGCATTAAAACGACTAAAGAGGAACAAAAGCAATTCATCAATTTAAGGATTAGTTTGCATTTTCATTTTTATCATATGGCCCTCCATGCTTTACCCTTATTATTTACAAAAATAATAAAATAAATATAAGCCATAAATATATAATAAAAATGGTAAATAAAATAATACATGCAAAATTATATAATATTGTACAATTATAAACATTTAAAAAATGTATTATAATATTACTAAATTATTATATATAATGATATTTTGATATATAAGAAATGCATAATCATAGTCATATTTAGCCCCTTAACTGTCACCATCTCGTTAGCGGGATTTTTAGGCGCTGTTTTTATTTTTATTTTTTTCGTATCACATATTTCAGTAATCATCATAAATTAGGTATCAATCAAAAAGCTTAAACTCAGCATTCAACCTGTGAAATTAGATATTGTGTTACCATGGAAACGGTACTTTAAATCCAATATTACAATTTATTTTAACTATATAGTCAACTTATCTAATCTTGACAAAACACATTGTCAGAAAGGTCTGAATCTCAAGCGAGTGATATTTGGACAGAAATTTATTAATTTGCTACAGGAGAATGGATAAAAAAAAATTCAATGGAATGTGGGCGATACCCAGTGGCTATTTTTGGTACAGCGCCAAAACAAAATCTCATGGGATCTTTAATTTTTGTGATATCAACTTCAAATTTGGAACACAACTTGGTTCAACATATGGCTTTGATTTTATATCGATTTTAGAGTAAAAATTATTTTGTAAAATATATATTTTATATAAAATAAATAAGTAGTACAGTAGACAGTAAATTTAAACTTCGATAACTTTTTCATACTTTCATTTTCAGCAACAATCTGCTGAGTGCCTTCTTTAAAACAAGACCAAACATAGGTCTATATTCCAAAGCATTCTTGAATTATAACCATTTAAGTTTGGATAGTGCATTTTCACGTCTGCTCAAAAAGGGGAGTGACAGTTAAGGGGTTAAGAAAATTAGTTTTTTTATGAAAATGTTTTAGAAAATTGTAGATATTGTCTGTTTTTGTTATTAGGCGTGTAAAATCATTCATCAGGACAGGCTAATTTGTTGAATACAGAGTAGACACTGATATGTAAATGTGGACGGTCATATGTTAATGAGCTCATGAATGTGACATACCATGACTAATTCTGAATGAAATGTTTTGTTTTAGTTTCATTTAATGCTCTGGGGAAACTAGGAAGGGAGGTTTGATTTATAAATGTTAAGTACATCACATCGTACTTCAAACTTTATTTCAGAAGAGCAGGAAACGTGGAAATGTGTTGTACAAATTGTATGAGAACATTTGAGTTGTATCGTGTTGCATCCTTTTCAGATGAATCATTTTTTTTGTCGCAGGTGGATTGTGTGCAGCCGGTTCTGAAAGAGGAACAAACTCCCACCACCAGGTTCCAGTCCATCGGGGTTCAGGTTGAAGACGGCAGGCCGTGAGTTTCCTCTCTGCCTTCTGCATCCTTGAGCAAAGAAATGTTCCTCCTCCGTTTAGCACTTTGGAATTTGATACGCATGTTGACGGCAGCACTTCTCACAAAAGCCTGGTCTGATCGGCGTCTGTGAGTCAGCAGCGCAGCTTTCTCAGCCATGTATGGTGCTGGAAACACTCACAAGTAATGATTCAGAGTAGACGGCAGGAGATAATGAGATTCTGTCCGCATCTCCCGCGCGCTTTGTTTCCTGGCGCTCTCAGTTGCAGTCTATTTTCATATCTTTGCATCTCTCTCATTTACATGTTTCTCTTTAAGTATGCTGTCTCCCACACACCAGCTGTCTGTCTTTCTCCTGGCCTGCGGTCTCTTTTCTGCTGCTCATGTTCGGTTCTTTTTTTTTTTTTTCCTAAGATGGACAAATGAAGTGGAGCATACCTAACAACTTTCTAATTTTTTCTACTTTATTAATATTTAATTGATATTAATAAATTAACAAAGTTTTTCTTCCTTTCTCTCATCTGCTATTCTTCCTTTTTTAAAATAAAAACGAGAACATTTTTTACGTTTCTTTACATGAAGCATTTTTATTAGTGATATTTTACAATTTAATTTAAGATATTTATAAAGATGTATTTTTTTAGTTTTATAAAAATAATATTTATAATTGTTTAATAGTAAATTGCAATATTTAGGATTTTATGATTTACAACTTTTTATTGGTGGTGATAAAAAAATTAACATGATATTGTAGAATTTTAAATATTTAAATTTTTTTTTAAATTACAACATTCAAGGAAATGCATAATTGTGATGCCTTGTTTATTGTAAAATTAGAGAATTATAAAATTATTATAAATGTATAACATGATAAAATCAATTTATTGGTGATAAAAAAATAAAAAAATTATATAGTAATTTTAAATATTTTAATTTTATTTTGAATTACAGTATTTAAGGAAATGCATAATTGTGATGTCATGTTTATTGAAAAATTACAGTATTATAAAATAATTATAAATGTATAAAATGATAATTTATTGGCGGTGTTAAAAATAAAAATTATATAGTAATTCTAAATATTTAAATTTTATTTTAAATTACAATATTTAAGGAAATGCATAATT